>JAQOOD010000001.1:6980925-7544431 GCA_029633175.1 Citrus glauca
GGAGTTTCGACCATGCAAAAGCCCTTATATAGAGGGGCAGCTCGAAACCAGAACTGCACAAGAAACAGGGGATAAATTAGAAAAAAAAAAAAAAAGAAGGCAAGAAACAGAGGAAAACAGAGTCCCCTTTTTCTTTTTTCAAATTAATGGCGAGCCATCAGCGAAACAGAGGAAGCGGGTTCAAGGTGTCCGTTTGCGGGCAAGAAGAGATAGAGCAATTGTCAAGAGACGGTAGTCATTACAGTCTCTCTACCGGGGTTCTTCCTTCGCTCGGTGCAAGAAGCAACCGTAGAGTCAAGCTCAGGAGATTCATTGTTTCCCCTTATGATCGTCGTTACAGGTGCTTGCCCCTCTGTTTTCCCTGAGACTTGCTTTTTCTCTTTCTGTTTCATTTTTTTAATGGCTGGTATGTTGGCTTGAGTGTCTTTAACATTATTTTTGACGTGGGATCTGCAAACAAGCCACATTGATTCTCGCGAACCTTTCTTTTCATATTCAACTAAACTATTATTATTTTCCCATTAAAAAAATAGTTTTTTTCTAATGTATTTTGTTTTTATTTGTGTTTTATTATTTTTTTTTCCCATTTTATTGTTCTTCATCAAATTCTGTTTGTTTCTTCACTTGCATGCTATTTGAATCATGGATTCTTGATCTAAAAGCGCCATCCGTACAGCATGTTTTCGTTGAATTTCCTAGAGTCAAGACTTAGCAGTTCCTAACTGGGGGGGCTAAGCATCATATGTTTGACTTCTATCCTGAAGATTCTTTCTTTTCTTTTTCATGATGAAACTGATGCACATAGATTTTTCTATCACTTGTTGCATTTCCAAATTGTTAATTCTTGTGCTTCTTGATCATTTGACAGAAAGACAGGGAAAAAAATGTTTTCTGGTATCAGACAAGAAGAACAAGTAACATTGTGCTAAAACTAGTTCTGAATTTTATGTAATGCATGCAGGGTTTGGGAGACTTATCTTGTGCTTCTGGTCATCTATACAGCTTGGGCTTCACCATTCGAATTTGGATTCCTTAGGAAGCCCCAGCGACCACTTTCCGTCATTGATAATGTTGTGAATGGATTCTTTGCTGTGGATATCATTCTCACTTTCTTTGTGGCTTACCTCGACAAAGCCACCTACCTACTGGTTGACTGTCCAAAGCAGATTGCTTGGAAGTATGGAAGTTCCTGGTTGGTCTTTGATGTCATATCCACAATCCCATCTGAACTTGCTCAGAAGATTTCGCCTAAACCGCTCCAGTCTTATGGCTTATTCAACATGCTTCGCCTTTGGCGTCTCAGAAGAGTTAGTGCTTTATTCTCCAGGTACAGACATTTTCCCTGTTGTTAACAGTGTCTTGTGGATATTTTGTTTATTGCTAGGGACTCACCCTGCATCATTTCTTCAAACAGATTGGAGAAAGATAGGAACTACAATTATTTTTGGGTTCGATGCTGTAAACTTATTTTTGTAAGTGTCTGAAAGAAAAATTCCTATGCCTTCCTTCAATGAAAGAAATGTGTTTTAATAGCCTTATTCCTGATTATAGGATTCTTTTTTAGGTCACCCTTTTTGCTGTTCACTGTGCTGGATGCTTCTATTATCTTCTGGCTGCTCGTTATCACAACCCCGAGAGAACCTGGATTGGAGCGTCGTTGGGACAAAACTTCCTTGAAAAGAGCCTTTGGATTCGCTATGTGACTTCAATGTACTGGTCTATCACTACGCTAACAACTGTTGGCTATGGTGACCTGCATCCTGTGAATACGAGGGAGATGATCTTTGACATCTTCTTTATGCTCTTCAACCTTGGATTGACAGCGTATCTGATTGGTAACATGACCAACTTGGTTGTCCATGGAACTAGCCGAACTAGAAAATTTGTGAGTCAATACCTATTGTTACATTCAGATCCTGACATTTGTGAGTTCTTTTGGAAAGCTTGTGTTCTTTTTCTTTTCTTTTAAAATCCTCTTTCCTTGATTGTATCCCAAAATCTCAGAGGGACACCATACAAGCTGCCTCAAGTTTTGCTCAGAGGAATCAATTGCCCATTCGTCTGCAAGATCAGATGCTGGCACATTTGTGTTTGAAGTTCAGGACAGATTCAGAGGGACTACAGCAGCAAGAGACTCTTGATTCTCTTCCTAAAGCCATTCGATCTAGCATTTCACACTATCTTTTCTACTCTCTCATGGATAAGGTGTATTTGTTTCGAGGGGTTTCTAATGACCTGCTTTTCCAGCTGGTAATTCAATGAAAAACACACTGCAGTTTTGTATTTTGATGTATCTTTTTTTTTTCCTTCTCCCTTTTCTCAGAGTGAATACTTACACCTGCATCTTTTTTCTGAAAATAAATTTTGAAGGTCTCAGAGATGAAAGCTGAATATTTTCCTCCAAAAGAAGATGTGATTTTGCAGAATGAAGCACCGACAGACTTCTACATTCTTGTAACTGGTGCAGTGGTAATTTTTCTTTCTTTATTTTGTTTTTCATTGTTCAGAAATGAGTGTTTTATGTCACATCTTTTTAACCATGCACTTGAAGTTGAAAAACAAGCTAGATTTTGTTATTAAATTGCAGTAGCAAAAATTATCTATTACATCAAAACTCTCATTATAGTCAATATGCCTCTAACTTCTGAATGACCTCACAGGATCTATTGGTCCTCAAGAATGGAGTTGAACAGGCACGTGTTATCGTTTGCAAACTTTATTAATTACTGAAAAGGAATGCTTGTCAATTAATTGTCTTCAACGTATGGGATGATTACTGAAATCATGTTAAATGCTTGAAGGTTGTTGGAGAGGCAAAAACTGGTGAAATTTGTGGAGAGATTGGAGTACTATGCTATAGGCCGCAACTGTTTACTGTGCGGACCAAGCGATTGAGCCAGCTACTACGTCTGAACCGTACCACATTCTTGAATATTGTTCAGGCCAATGTAGGAGATGGGACCATAATCATGAATAATCTCCTTCAGGTCGGTACATTCTGTATGACGTAGTTATTCACTCCATAGGTAGAACTTATAATCTTTTAGTACCTTGAAATTTCCGTAGGCTGATCATTTCTACTTTCCTAGATTTGGAGGGTTATATTCAATTTAGACCTGTCATAACCTTGTAACCCTTTAACATTTTATGCACGTTCTTGGTTTTTTTTTATTTTTTTTAATCTTGGGGCAGCATTTAAAAGACCTCAAGGATCCTATTATGGAGGGAGTTTTGTTGGAGACAGAGAACATGCTAGCTCGTGGAAGAATGGACCTACCTCTCAGTCTATGTTTTGCTGCACTTAGAGGAGATGATTTATTGTTGCATCAGTTGTTGAAACGGGGCCTTGATCCTAATGAATCAGACAACAATGGAAGAACAGCCCTGGTTTGTTTAACTCATTTTAACTCTGAATCTTTTTCAATACCAATTTCTTGTAACAATGTGATTAAAATTCCTCCTTTTTAATTTGTTCTGTTTCAAACAGCATATAGCAGCATCCAAAGGAAGTGAGAATTGTGTCCTCCTCCTACTGGATTATGAAGCAGATCCTAACAGTAGAGGTATGCTGGTTACCAAGTACATAATCAGATTCGTTGGTTTTGTGCATTAACTATTCTTCACTTAAATTATCTTCCTTTTTTCTTCTTTCTGTATGGTTCCAGAAATTTTTATCTACTGTTTTTTTATTAAGGTGGAATCAAATTTGTGAGTATTGTTTTCTGTTAAATCTTGAAATATTTTACATACTTGAGTTCACTGTCTACTTCTTGCTTTATTTATTTATTTATTTTCACCCTAAAATATTATGGCGGATAGTTTCATATAATGGGACTACAATGATTGTGTTTTATCATTTTGCTGTCACATCCATTCCAGTTAAAAACGAATGAAATCTCTTCTATTTTTGCATATTGTGTGAATGGTTTCGCCCTGATTGATTAGTCTCAGCATGTGGTCCTGGTTATGTTCTGTACATTTTTAGTTCAGTTTCTAGTTGACCTACTTACACCCTTATCCAGAACAACTGTTTTATAATCATATATAAACATTATTATTAGAGGCATGCATGTACAGATCCTGCACTGTAAACTAAAGAATTATATAAAAACCAATTTTAGCTCTGTGAAGGATTTGGACATCACTCTCTTTCTTAATATAGTAGTCTCAATAATGCAGAAGTCACATTCTGCTAGCATTTATATTGTTTTGATCAAATATTTGGCATTCTGTAAGTCAATGCAAATAAATCCATCTTATCAATGTTCTGTTTGTTGACTTTTAAATTCTTTGTAATATATTCTTGTTTCTGATGCATGACTGTCTGATATAGTCATGCTATCGTAATTTTATGGACTAATGTTGTAAGGTCATTTCTGCTATGTATTGGCACGCCTAGTTTTATGACAGAGTTGAGCACATTTTTAAATAAGGCTTCTTTAGTCAACTGGACATCTGGACATCGTCACACACATACCTGATTTTGCTGCACTGTATATGCCTTTTGTATGATCCCAAATTATTAAATATCATGTGCTTCTGACTTGTCCCATTCGTCTTTGCTTGTTTACGGTAGAAACATATTGTGTAATATAATTTTTACTTTGAACCAAGTTGAGCATGCGAAATTTTCATTGAGGGTGAATTATAATGTTATTTGGTCCAACAGATAGCTGTAATGACTTTTTTTTTAATTTATTTCACATCCTTGTAGACTCAGATGGGAATGTACCTCTATGGGAGGCAATGCTGGGTGGTCACGAACACGTGATCAAACTGCTGATGGAAAATTGTGCAGACATCAACTCTGGAGATGTGGGACACTTCGCATGCACTGCTGCTGAGCAGAACAACTTGGAGTTGCTCAAAGAAATTGTTCGATATGGGGGGGATGTCACACGTCAAAGGAACAATGGTTCCACAGCTCTTCATGTTGCAGTTTGTGAAGACAATGTTGAAATAGTCAGATTCCTCTTAGATCAAAAGGCTGATGTTGATAAACCAGATGTCCATGGTTGGACGCCAAGGGATCTAGCTGATCAACAAGGACATGAAGAAATAAAATGCATTTTCCAATCTTGTAAAGAGACGAAAGCTCAATCTATCATTTCAGTTGCTGAGAGGCCGCAGCAAGAAGTTCACTACCTTGGGAGGTTCACAAGTGAGCCGGCTATACGCCCGATAACCCATGAAGTCTCTTTCGAAGGTGTGGATGGGTCAGGGAGCCAAAACCATTCAAGGCGTAGGACTAATAACTTCCACAATTCACTATTTGGAATAATGTCTGCCGCCCACAATGTGGAAAAAGATATACTGTTTCCGCCTCAGCACACAAAAGTATTCAAAGGTCCTGGCATTAACTCTGCTAGAGTGACAATCGGTTGTCCAGAAAAGGGAGAAGTTGCAGGGAAGCTTGTGCTGCTTCCATCTACCTTTCAAGAGCTACTTGCCATTGGTGAAAAGAAATTTGGAATCTCGCCTGCTAAAGTTTTAAACAAAGGTGGAGCTGAAGTTGAAGATATTGAAGTGATTAGAGACGGTGACCATCTTGTTTTTGTCAGCGATGGTGGCCAAAACACCTCGAACCAGTAGGGTTTGTAATATAACTGTATCATGGGTTTGTAAATTCTTTTTCTTAAAAATTTTATCGGCCACATTGAAATCCAGTTGAAGATGTTGGATTGAAGCGGATCAAAAGATACATGGTGATCGTTGATTACATATGATTTCAAGGCTGATTCTGAGGAAAAATATCTTTTTAAAAAAAAAGAAGAGGGGCAATTTACATTCTGCTTCTTGGAAGAATTTTCAAGGAAATGACAGTCTGTTAGATAGCTTCGCGAACACCTTCGAGCTTACAAGAGGATATATTAATTTTATTTTTTAAATATTTTATTTATTTATTTATGTAATAAAAAAGACAGTTAAAAATATGTTATTCTCTAAAAGATTTTTCTATTATAAATAAGTTAATATTATTTTAATTAAATAAATATTTTTTTTTAAAAAATAGTAATTAAAGTACTTTTTCTTTCTTTTTCTAATAAAAAATAAATTTAAATTAAAAAATGAGAAAATAATTTTACAAAATTGAATAGAGTGAATCATTTTTTATTTGAAGAATCTAATTGGAGTGTGTTTTAGAATCTTAAATACTGATGTGATTCTTCAAATAAGTAATAAATTTTTATTTGAAAAGACTTTTAGAGATGTTTTTAACATAGCAATGTTAGAATAGATTGAGTTATTTATTCTTTAAAAATTATTTTAAACACTTTAATTTAAGAAAAAATATTACAAAACAAACCTTCATGTAAATTACATTTAACAATAATTTATTATAAGTTTTTTTTGAGAAGATATTATAAGTTAATTATGTGATATTATAAGTTAATATCACATACTTTGAAAACTAATGTAGTATGCGGGGTTTTTAATTAAATATGCCTTAAAAGTAGGATATTTAGTTAAATATACCCCATGCTTGAAAATTATTTAAATATGCTTTTTTATGTGGTACATTGTCTAAAATGTCCCTAAAGAAAAATATAAAATACACACAACTCACAACACTCTTTACTTCTCACAACACAAATGTCCACTCATGAAAAACACCACACCACACTCAAAATCACTCACAAACAACTAATGCACTGAGATTTTTGTTTTCAGCTGGGTGTATTATTCATCTCATGAATAAGATATTTGAAACTTTTTATTTTTTTATTTTGGGTTATCTATTCAAGTTGTTGACATTATATTATTTTTAGGATTTTGTTTGGTTCGTGATAAACACTAAAGCAACTCATATTTTTATTACATTTGCATCATATTACTGTTATTTAATGGATTTTATAACTACATTTGTTAAAACCTGAAGTTGTCAATTGTTTTCTGCACCCGACATACACGACAGCAGTCATGTATATATGTATTTACACGACTGTAGTCGTGAAAATATGCAAAAAAAAATTAATTATTATGGCACCTTATCATTCTGTTAGTTCAAAAAATATATATTTTTCACTATATATATCATTTTACTATTACCGAACTATAGTTGTGTGTGTTAATAAGTTACACGACTATTAGCGTGTACGTATAAACTTACATACTATAATTGTGTATATATGTAAAACGTTCCAATTGGTATGAGATCCTAACATTTTTTTAAGAAGAAATATGTCTTTTGATTATTTACTGAGTCATGTATTTTTGTAACTTACACGACTTCTGTCATGTATGTATGAATTTACACGACAACAATCGTGCAAGTTTAAAAGATATAGTAGTTGTTATGACATTTAACATTCTGTTAGACAAAGATTACAATTATATTTTATTAAATATCTCATCTGACTGTTTACAGAACTATAGTTGTGTATTTTAGCAAGTTACGCAATTATTGTCGTGTAAACTATCAATTACATGATGTTAATCGTGTAAATAGGCAAACAGATCCACACTTTATTATAAATCTTGTTTGATTTTATTTTTGTATTTGTTGTATAATCAATTGTTGTATTATTACAGGAAATGACTTCATACGTGTGCCTATTATGTTTTGTGGTGAATGGATTGAACAAAACGGCCATTATAAATTTAATGGTACGGAGGCAAGAGGGATTATGGTGCGCCGTTCTACAACGTATGTTGTTTTAGGCCTGGTGATATCAGAGAAGATTGCGTTGAAGATCCAAAAAAAATTATGATGATTGTTAAACAACTTCTATTGTATTACGACTTATTTACGATTCGAATAACTATTGGATTTATGTTGTGTGATAGGCAACCAAACTACAATTAGTTTCATTTATTTGAAGTTTGATATATTAAAGTCTATATTGATTGTGTCATGAATATAATGAATGTTTTAGGTGATTTTTTATTTTGTGTCCACATACTTGAGTACAATAATTTATTTTGGCTGTTACAAACTAGTCATGTTTATTTACAAATACCCGACTGCAGTCGTGTATCTGTGCAAATACCCGACTGCAGTCGTGTATCTATGCAAATACCCGACTGTAGTCGTGTATCTCTGCAAATACCCGACTGGAGTCGTGTATCTGTACAAATACCTGACTGCAGTCGTGTATTTTTTTACAGAGAGCTAGTCATATTTATTTGTAAATACTCGACCGCAGTCGTGTATTTTCTTACAGAGAGCTAGTAATGTTTATTTGTAAACATCGGACTACAGTCCAGTATTTTCTTACAGATAGCTGATCATGTATAATTTCAAATAATCAACTGCAGTCGTGTATCTATGCAATACCCGACTGTAGTCGAGTATTTTCTTACGGAGAGCTAGTCATGTATAATTGTAAATACTCAACTACAGTCGTCTATTTTCTTACAGAGTATTCCCCGAGCATAAATGGCAATCTTGTTATATTACATAGATTGTACAAACTATCTTCTCTATCATTAATATAATTAACAAAGAAGTAAAACATATTAATGATATCAAGTTACCTTTAATGACATTAAATATCAACAACATCTCTATTATAACTATTACATTTCATGGTCCAAAAAATGACACATCAACAAAGTTTTTAAGGATAGTACACTACAAAAATTTTTTTCATGACCTATGCCCAAATAATTTGACAGTTAAGGCTTTTCGAAATTGTCTAACATGATCTTGTTGGCAATATGAATTGACATCAAGTCCAAGGGCTAGGACCTCCAAGTACCGCAACAAAAATGCTCCACAATCACCACTAAAAAAATTCATATAAATCAATTGTTAAAAATCATCATTCTTATTATTATGTTCAAAACACATCATATATATAGTACATACCCTGCTTTTTGTTGCGGGATGTCATGCACTTGTACGATGGGCCAAGGAATTTTCGATATAACCTCAGTATAGTTTGGATGTCACGCATACACAAGTTTGAGTAATTTATAGTGACACGAAGTTGCATACTAGACAACAGCTTACAATTCTAGTTCCAAACAATAAACTACAAATTTTCACATTCTTGCAACTGAAACAGTTGGCCATTTTGTAACTAATCATTACTTTATTCAATTAACTCAATCATATGGTATTAAATCACATATATTGAAAATTAAAAACAACAAAACCTGTGTCAAATCAAATTACTGAATAAGAAAATCATAAAGACAAGAAATTTATAATTCTTGTAGTAATGAAATGGCCTCACAATTCTACACAAACTCTCCATCCATCACTAATCCCCCTTGCTTGCTTAAGCAATTATTAATGAAAAAACTAAATTTATCCACTCATTATTTCCACTTCTAAGTAAATATAATGTCAATAGTCCAAATTTAAATTTATCTCGTACAAGTTTCCTAAATAACATATTTCAGTCGTTGAAAATAAGAAATGAGATATATATATAATACAATTTTTTTTTCATTAAAACTGTAACCCATATCTCCACATAAGCAGCAACTCCAATACTTGAGCTTTTGTACCAAATTTTCAGGTCATTCAAGATAGATTCTAATGTTACTAACAAATCACACAAATTAGCAAAGCATATATTCGATAAAATCATACTCAAAAAGGTGTAACAGTCAAGTTTTGAGTGGTAAATCACCTTTCATTTGCCCAATTTCAATTCAAGACAACAAATTTATGGGCTAGAACAAAGGGCAACAGAGGCGTGAAGTAACAGCAGCAAAGTGTCATTGGCGTTAACCTCATCTAATGGCGCTTCAGAGGACTACAAGACAAACAAGTATTCACTCTTTTTTGCTTGCTTGGATTGGATTCAATCTTGCGGAAGGTTTAAATTTAGCAAAAATGGGTATTGTGTACACTGATCATGAGAGAGAATTGAGGATTGTGTTTTGTGACTGATTTTGTAGGGTAATTTGGATGATTTAGGTTTTTAATTAGGGCAATTTTGTAACTGCACATTAAAAAAAGCATATATGAGGAATTTTTTAATATGGGGTGTTTTTAGATAAATACCCTATTTTTGGGGTATACCACAGACAAATCCCTGGTAGTATACTCATTGTTCTATACATAATTCTCATGTTCTAAACTCTAAGGCCATATTTGGTTTGAAGAAATGAGAGGAGAGAAAAAAATTGGAATGTAGGGGAAGAGAGACGAAAGAAGTAGAACAGAATAGTGAAATTAAATTTTATTATTTGGTTTGATATAAAATTTAATAAGTAAAGGAATTACAATTTTTTTTAGACAAATTTTATCATTTACTTAAAGATTAAATTATCTATATTAGTAAAGAAATATTATTTAATATCAATACCAAATTTTTTAATGTCAAAAAGTGCTAAAACAATTCATAATTTATTAGAATACATACATACATACATACATACATACATACATACATACATATATATATATATATATATGGCGACGGTCGACGGTCATTCGGTGATGGTCCAGCAGTGGGTCCGATGACTGTCCAATGGAGTTCCGACAATGGTTAATTTAAATTTTTATATTTTTATATTAAATAAATTTTATTTATTTTATTAAGTTTCTTAAATAATTCATTAAATTTTATTAATATAAAATCATTTATAATATTAAATTGATAAAAAATAAATTTATAAATAATAATTATTAATGATATTAAACAAGTTAAAAAGTTGAACGATAATTTTGAAAGCTTTGGTTTTCCAATATAAGGGAGAATTTAAATTCTTCACTCCTTAGTTCAAATTATACATTATAATAGATATTAAATTCTAATGAAAATTAAATTCTTATATGTTTTATCCAATAAAATAATGAAAATAAAAATAAAATTTAAATTATTTTTCTCTCATTTATTTTCTCCTCCCAACCAAACACCACCTAAGAATATGCTTGGCATGTGGGATTGCATAATATTGTGCGTGGGCCCTTCATTAGATTTAAGCAATCTCATGTTTGGTAATTGTTTCAAAACGCATTGGGTTTTGCTCTAGGGGAGTGTGTTCCACATTAGTGTTTTTTTTATAGTAATAATAAAAAATAAATTTAACTTTATAATTTAATAGAATATTATATAATATTAATATTAATTTTTTTATTTTTACATTATAATTATAAATTTATAATTTACTATTCAATAACTATTTTATTTTATTTTTATTATATTAAAAACATAACTAAATAATGTATTATTTAATTTTATTACAATAACTAATATATAAAATTTGATTAATATTCAATAAGTTAATATAACTAATAATAAATGTTTAAATATGAATAAATTTGAATAACATTAATTTGAAATTAATAATATAAAAAATAATATGAATAAAATTATGAATTTTTCTAACAATTTATATTAAAAAAAGTTAGATTCCTAAAATTTAAGATTCTATATTTATTAGTTTTCTAAGTACTAATAAGATATTATTTTCTAAAAATATAATTTAAATTAATCACAAAAAATTAATACAGTATAGTTTAACAACCAAATATAGTGTAATTAAAAATTAACCCAATACAATATTATCAAACATTACACAACATTGTTATAATACAATGTTAATGCAATACAACATAATATAATACAATGTACTAAATGCATGCGTAAAAGTTTTGAGAAATCAATATTAAAAAAAATAATTACAAAGTATGTGTAATTCTTTTTATTTTTTAAAAATAAAATATATAAGAGTACTATTAAAATATTCATTTTTAAGCAATTAAAATATATGAGTACTATTAAAATAAAATCAATTTATTAAGATAGAATATACTGAATAGTTTATTAGTGTTTTAAATAAATAAAGTTAACATCATTTAAATAGTTAGATTTAGGATTTTTTAGAATTTTTAGGAGTGTATAAAGTAGGATTTTTTTAATGGGTGGAGTAATTTAAACCCACTTAATTCCTCGTTGCATCCTTTTTTGAATTAAAATTCTCATTTGTGAAATATAATTGTTGTCAATTACTTATTTGACCTTAGTCTCTCTTTGTCCATCTCCTTCCCTTAATAAAAAAAAATTATTGTAATACATGAAGTAAATATTGCACTTAACAAACAAAATTATTCAAAAATTAACAAAATAAAAGAAACACCCATTATGTAAAATATATATATATATATACCACTCTAAATTTATTAGAAAACTTTTTACTCAAATATGAGATGTACAAACGTTGAATGACAGTAATAGATAAGAACTGATAATATTATAGCAAATTGAAATAATAAATTACATTTTTGATAATTATTTTAATTAAAGAATGGGTATTGAAAGGAAAATAATGGATTCAAATAGCACTACCCATTTAAGATTAGTATACGAGTGTCGGAAACTAAGAAGGTTATGATTCTTATGCGTAGCTGCCCAGCCCTTTTGATATTAACATGGAAAAGAGAAAGCAATTTCTCCTGCAGCAATCCAAAAACAAGTCTTGTCATCATTCCATACCAAATCTGACCACAAATGTATTCGTTTGAAGTACAAAATTGAAGTACTAAACCTCCACCAAAGCTTTCAGTCGTAGCCTTTATCTCTGGTTTAGTTCTGCATCACTGTTTACTTCAGTTTGTCCCTGTCGAGCCAACATATGCCGTTCTAAAGCAAAATAACCTCGACCAGTGATGTTGGTACCATTTTTTGTTAGGGGCAAAGCAAGTAATGATGCTGCCACTGGCATTGGTTGTAATTTGTGATAGGTTTGGAGCTCTCTGCTCATGTATTTACTTCTCGCTTGCAATGACGGAACAATGGGGGTAGAGAGATATACAGTTCACCGACCAAGACTAAAACATCGGCCATTAAGTACGAATTATTTTGGGGATATTTTATATTTTGTTTTTCCGGTTCTAGTACCTTTGCCTACTTGATTTTGACATTTTGTTATGGTCACCGTTCAGGCTCAGGCTCAGGCTCAGCAACTCGACCGTGTCGACAGGGTCAGCAACTATTTGTTTGACGGATTGCCCACCTTAGCAACATCAGCACAAGTCACGGGGGCTGGACTGTTAATTCCAACGACAGTAAATTTGTCATCACTTCTGGGCACTCCCGAGAGTATTATTTCTACCCTCATTACCCTCATTTTCAGTCAACCTTTGCAAGACCAAAAAAGAATGAGAGCTTTTCTTTTTTTTTCCCATGTTCTAAATAAACAAATTAGCCGAGCAAATATACATTGTAGTTTCCAGATCCCGAAGAATTTAAATTATTCCAAAGACATCATATCACTTGCTTAACCTCCGATCCATCAACTACAAAAGCTTAAGCATTTTTCAGACGTTCTTCATGTTCTGAATCTAATTTTGGTGGCGTGTAACTGCCATGAAGATCCTCCACAACATACTCCTGCACAAAAACAAAAAAAAAAAAAACAAAAGGAACCCGATTTTACCTTTGTGTTATATAAGGCATAACACAAATTCCTAGAGGACAAAAGGAACCCGATTTTAACCTTTGTGAGCTCCTTCTTGGTAAGAATGTGGTAGTGTTTCTGCCAGATCTTTTGAATAGCCATGGTAGCAGCAAGGAAACCATAAGCTATACCAAGAATGGCAAAAATGACAACAAAAACGATAACCAGGGCAAAGCATGCTTCCATAGATGCAGGGAAAACAATCCAAGACTCCCCACCCCATAGCAGCAGTTCTGGCAGCCAGCCATCCGTGGGTCGTTAGTATTGAAGGATGAGCAATGTAGTATGAGCCCAAAAAATCCAAGCAGCACAAAAGAAGGCCATAACCCCTGGAAATGTTCGCACAACCAATCTCAGGGAGCATGCTTTAAATGTGCACAGACGCATAGAACATAGAGAGAGAATTGTAAATCAGGAGACCAACAAACTGCATGCAACTCGGTTGAGGAATGTGAAAGGGATAAAAGCATGCATAAACTTTGTTTCTCTCTGTAGGAAAACATAATTTTTGTACAACCAGATACATTAAATTTTAAAATGCAACCCTTCTGAAAAACCTTGAGATGGCCTAGAGCAGTTATATCCATTACTATTAGATTGTGAACCACAAATATTTGACAAACAACTGAAAATGCAATATTCTTCCACAAAACTATATAACTACAGCGATATATATTTTACGATTGACATACATATAAAGATGACTGGTGTACTTAAGGCTTAGGGAGTTTACCTATACAATAATAAAATGGTAGAGGATGCTTTGACAGAATACGATCCCAACCATCACTGAATGAATTACGGAAGGCCCCATCTTTATCCATGAGGTATGCAAAGCCACCCATTGCAGCAATTATCTGGAATTAGACAATAGCAGCAAAGCAAAAACTCAGTTCCAGGTTCTGAGAACAGGCTACTCTACAACTATAAACACATTGCAGAACCTAGTATGGGCTAGGTAAATCTAGATAGGACGTCAATCCAAGATATAAAGCAAACATGAACAAGAAAAAACTGACAAATATAGGCCAGGATAAACATTGACCCGACAATTAAAAAGAAAAAGGGCAAGGTATTGTGGTTAACTGTACAAGAAAATGAAGCACTCAATTCAAACTATCATGAATATCAAGCATCTAAATTCAACTAATACCGTTAGCAGAGAAGTAGAAGTACAGATCTATGAAACCGTCCATGTTTGAAGAGAGTGGTCCAGAAAACTCTTAAAACTTTGAAAATTTATGAAAAGTTAATTGTTTACTATTCCAAAATCCAACAGTATCATGAGTTTGTCAAGTCAAACATTCAGCTCAGCAAATGTCAAACCTCCAACTAAAACATAAACATTAATGTTGGTTCTTAGTATTCAATCAAAATCTTCCCCTTTCAACGTCTTTCATTCAATAGCACCAATTGACAATTTAACAGCACACCACATTGATACTAATTGTTTATACATCATAACTCATGATATCTGAATCACCAACTGGATCCACGCAAGCCTTAAAGTGTGATGCACATGTCAAAAATAGATCTCAAATCAAGAAAAATCATTATCAGACAGACACTTCTATGGATCTGCCATCGGCCTTTTTTCCTTGCTTTCAGTTCAAACGTCAATTACAGAAATTCTTTCATTCACCAACACAGAAACCCACACTACCAATACAATCCAGATTCAATAAGAAAATAGTGCAGTCACCTGTAGAATAAGAAAATGACCAAAATGACAAAAAATGTTGTGCTGAAATTAATTGAAAGAAATTATCCAACAAAATTGCTAATCGGGATTTACAAATTTGGAGAAAACTCAAAAACTAGCTACTTCTCTTTCTTTAATTAATATTTTTCCCAGTGGTAGAAAGTACACTAACTTCTGTTAGTACTCAAATAAGAAAACAAATAGCACAACCTATGCACATTGAAAAATGCAGAAGAAAGTAAGATTACTCACAGTTTGTACAACCAAAAATACAAAGAAAACATCCCTTGCCACAAAAAGTCTGAATTTTATTTTGCGCCAAGAGTTATCCTCAAAAAGTTCAACTCGAAGGTGAAATTGGGCTTTGCAGGTTGTGCAATGCGAAAATGCAAATCCTTCCTGAAAGGAGAAAAAGCAGAAATGTGTGGAAGGGCGAATGTGGACTATCAGATCATCATCAAAAGAAATTGAAAAAAAGAAGTGTTCCAATTTTATATTTCAAAATTGGATCATTAAAAACCATAAAGAAGAATAACACTTAACCTTAACGGAGCGCCAATGATCAAGACATGCACGATGAACAAACTGTTGAGTGCCTTTGCACATGCATGGAGATATCAATTCATCATCTACGGCATTGAATGACAACAATTAGACCACGGATACACTTTAGAAGAAAAATCTATTCAAACTTTGCTCAGAAGTTGAGGACAAAGGCACATTCCTTAATTTCTATCTGTGCTTAGTTTATCAGTTCCAAAGATCACACATTGAACATAAGATGCAAAGTCCTTTACATTGCTTTCTTTCCTTCATCAATAATCAATTCCCCAAAAAGCTTTCTATGCAACCATATAATCCCCCAAAAAAAAAAAAAAATTTCAAGGTAAGCAGAAATATTGATCACCGGAAATTGTTACACAGAATCATAATTCATCAAATTCTACTGCACAATTAAACAATTTCTCAATCGTCAAAGCAACCAAAAAAAAAATGAAATTCAAATAACAGAACAACGTACAATTGAATCAAATTTCAAAAGAAATTAATGTAATTATACAAAAAAAGATATAGTCACCTGGTTCACCATCGTTTTCGAGGCAAATGCGACAGCAAGGAAGAGAACCATTCTCGATATCTTCATCCTTAATCTCACTGGAGCTGGAGCTCGAAGGCGAACTTACAACAGGCGCGTCGGAGACCTCCTGGCTCCCAAGCAAAGGATCGGCATCGCTAGGGTTCCGTTCAGAAAACTGCTCCAGCTGTAAATCCCCTTTCATGGATCGTCTAGCAACCCTAACAATTTTAATTCAATTATCAGCACACCACACGGATGATGATCAGAACAAGTCAAGTCAACAGAGATGATAATAAAATGCTTTTTTTTAAAAAAAATTAATCGAAATTACGACAATCAAGTGGATATTGTTGTTGGAATAATATAAAATTAAATATACCTGGAAATTACAGATTGATTTGCAGAGAAAAAGTCACTGCACTTATTAGAAGGCGTACGTGAAATAATTAGAGAGAGATAGATAATCGCTTTCGGCTATAAAGTGGGGCGCTGGGGGCTGTTTAGAAGTCTTATATTGCTGGCGCACATTTGGATTTGTAGCTGAATACATTTGGGCCCAAATAGCAGATTGACCTAAGCTAGCGTAAGTTGGTGCTATGTCGTATTTTGGTTTATCCGACGTTGTACGAAGAGTGTGGCGCAAGTTTAAATCTCAATGACGCATGATGGTGACAGGCTGACAGCCAATCATCCTCTTATTTTTGAATTTTTGGTCCCCAAAAAAATGCAAGATAAAAAAAAAAGAATTTATAAAAATTCTAGTTCTTAACGGAAACTTAAAAAAAATAGTTTTAACGGTTTTATTATTGTTAATTACCTTTTAAAAGATGATATATAATTTTAGCTTTTCATAATATTTACTCTCTTTAAATTTATGATTTTAGTACATGATAATTATATATATATATATATAAAATTAAGTAACCACTTGTTCTTTTAAGATCGATGATTTTAAGTATTCATTTGGGTATTAAAATTTTAGGTTAATTTTATTGGCATCCCCTTGTAATGATAATTATCAATCGCATTACCTCTAAATGTTTGAAAAGTTATCAACCAACACCTAATTATTGGAATTTTCGTTTAGTTTCTCTGTTCACTAATTTGATTAAGGAGATAAATATAAATGTAAATAAATAATCTATTGAAAATGGAATAATTGAATATTTTCCATTTAACTGTTTAATTTACTTTAGTCTCCCCTCATCGATTTTCATTGTGTCTTCCTCTTCGATCTTTTTCTCCACTCACCCATAGTTCATAAACATCAACAACCACATTTTACATCTTACTTTTTAAGTTAGGATCTAATAACTTCAAAGTTTTGTGCGCAATCAAAATAACAGAGATTGTCACTTTCGCTTGGGGAAATCATTTTCCACCAGTTAGCCCATGATAATTCAAATTACCCCATCACCCTCATATTCGCAGCTTCTTAACAAATTACTGTCCAGTAGTATTTTTTTTCTTTTTTATCCATTCACTTTCTGTCACATAAACATACGGCAAACAATAAATGAAAAAAGAGCCATGCTACAAGGTCACCATAAATGTTTCCATGATATTAAATAAAATAATCATACTAAAAAAATTTGCCTTTGAACATAAAAGTAATTCCGCACTCAAATAATAATTAATAAAAAAAACACAGTACTGTATGAGACGAATTTTGCATGCTCTGGTTTCTTTCCGAACATGCACAAAATGTTTGGGAGCTTACGTCCTTTCAATGGGGATCGATATGTTACATCGTTCATTTTGTGACTTTTGGACCTTTGTTGAGTCTGCTTAATTTGACTAAGTTGTCGATCGGCTAGTGATATTATGAGGGTGGTGGTTATGATGACGTGGCGGGTGAACATGGGAAGCACGTAATAAACACTTATATAGTGGGGTTGTTGAGTCTTCCCCACTGCGAGCTTGTACGGCCTCGAAGCGTTCTGGATTCATTTTGTTTGCGTGACTTTAGAGCCAGATATCTGCCATTTCAAGCGTTAATGATGTTTCTGCTGTTCGTTGGGAAATGGCGATGGAGGGCTGGTTCAAATAGAATGCTGAGCCACTTTGCTGCGACTCCAAATCATGATGGTTTGGTAATGGCGGTGGGGATTGATTAGGTTATCTATTTTAGTAGTTCAAAATATGTGAGTTGGTGTTTCAAAGTACCAAATATCTCATGCTGCTAAAAAATTAAAAGAGAGCATAAATTAGTTTATATGTAATAAAACTAATAACCAAATATAAAGCAGTAACAATCCCATTAAGAAAACGCTTATACGCATGAAACCAAGCCCTCAAGAGCAACCCATTCTGAAAATAGAGTGTTAGAGCTTTCTGCGCTTTATTTATCTTTAATCAGAGTTGTATTGAGAATCAATCATATTCAAATTAGAATTGATCTAATCACAAAATTGATATCTAGAAAACTAAAGCTCTCGTTTTCTTAGTTTTCTTCATTGTTCAACTTCTTTTTTCTATTCAAAACTATCGTGTTTAGAGTGCATTTTTTCAATAGTCGTCGTTGTGTATACTGAAGATCAGACCGCTTTGCTTGTCCTTCTTGCACCTGAATTTAGTTTTAAGAACAAGTACTTTCGCACGCTTTAACGTTAATCAGTCTTATGTCGTTTCTTGATTTGTTGTGGTCTTAAATTTGCTTCTTATTGTTGTGGTCCCTTAATTATGTTATAGCCTGGAAGACTTTCAAGTTAACTATCTTGTTCCATTTGTGACTTGATGTTTCGGAAATACAATTAGTTCATAATACTTAAAAAAATGTAATAAAATACAGTTCTCAATAATGAAAATTAAAAAAAAAATAATGATAATGAGGGTGTTGCTAAGTTATAGTTGTAATTTATGGCTTTGCCCAAAAGAGCACGTGACACCAACTTTCCAGAAGCAGTCTGTCAATTGCATAGTCATACGTTTGACTCCCTTAATCTTTGGTCCAGCTGTCTCCAAGGGAGGTATAAAATAATTTTTCTCCCCGTTCAAACGCTTGAAAGTGATTGCTTCCATTGAATTATCGATTTTTGTATTGACTCAAATTTAAAGCATATTAATGAGTAGGAGGAATTCACAACTGTTAATTTCTGTGCGAGTGTAAACATGACTCTTTAAAGTTGACTTGTTTATTGAATAATTGTCCGACAAAATCCCGGTGCAATTTTTTATTAAAACGTGTTACATACGTGGTTAATTACTGGGTTTTTTTTTTGGGGGGGGGGGGGGGGGGGGGGTTCACTTACTGGTCTCACGATTGATATTCATTTTCAAAAATTGAAGCGTTTGTATTATTTCGAGTCCTTTCAGTCTCCTAACCTATACGGTCCATGCAGGCATTTTATTTTCTTTTGTAAGGGACACAGAATCGCACTGCCTTTTCAATTTTCAAGGGTTCCTATTTGGAATGAGGAATCCTTTCAGCTTACATGTATTCTGGGGAATAAGGAGCCTGGCCTGAATGTGTGGTTTTACAATGGCTTTGGATGCTATTGGTATTAGGAGACGAATTCGTGGCAGTATCATATCATTTTCTTTGAATTTTCATGTATTCTAGACTTTTGGGGTGATTTTTGAGTTATAACTATATTGATATTAATTAATTTAATTTGACTATTATCATATTTTATTATTATTATTATTATTATTTTGTATTCAAATCTCCGTTCAGGTTATATTTTTTTATTATTATTATTTTGTATTCAAATCTCCGTTCGGGTTATCTTCTTTGTTAATTAGCTACCATCTTTGTTTTCAATGAGACATCAGGTCATTAGGAGAATAGAGACTATCATTTTTTCAATATATATCATTTATCTTTTTACTAACCCCATTGTAGCATAATTGTATTATATTATCTTTATTTTTAAATATATTTTTTTCATATTTATTATAAATTAAATAAATCATATAAATAAAAATTAAAATGAAAAATTTTAAGCACTAAAAAATAAAGAAATATATTTTTGGTGTGAGTTAAAATATTAATAATAAATTTTTCTTTTATTTTTTGGTATTTTTAAATATTTTCTTATAATAAATATATTTTTTATATTTCCAAAATTAATTATCAAACAAATGACCCATTTACCCCTCTTTTCCTTTAATTTTTTGTGGTAAAGCATTTTTTAAATATTATAAAAATAGTAGAGATTGAGTAGTATATATTGATTTTTAATAAGGAGAAAATTGACAGCCTCCCTTAGTAGAAAGCAAGCCCAACACGATGAATATAATAATTATGGTTCTTGTGTTTTAGGAAGTATAATTTGCTAAACTTTTGCATCTAATATAATAATTTCTATGGCAGCTAAAAGCACAAAACACTCAGATTTTATAATGAGTAGAACAAATCTATACTATCCTAACTAAACTCAAATAAGAATTAGCGGTGTTCAGAATCTAATTTGTTTTGCTCAATTCATCTAATTTGTAAAAATTTGATATGTGGATTGATGGATTGGATTGGTTTGAAAATTTGAAAATCCGCAATCGGTGGATTAGATATGGATTTACTTTTATAAATCCGTAAATCCGCAAAAAATAAAAAAATATTTATTTAATAAAAAAAATTAAACTTGTAAATATGGCATTATACTTAGTAATAAATAAATAAGTTAAAATATAATTACATTAACACCATTATCTGATAATAATATAAAATAAAAATAATTAAATAAAAGAATACAACTTCATAATCAATTAATTTTCATGTATTGATTTAAACAAATGAGTTCTTTTTTTAGTGTGTTATATTTTGAAACTTTGAATGTATTTTTATTAAAATAATTTATTTATTTAAATCTTATTTAATTTAAATTTGATCGGTAGTAAAATCATTTTTACAAATTTTTTTATTTAGTTAGTTTGTAGATAGGACATGAATAAAAAAAAAAAATTTTAACTTGCAAACTAACCCGTAAAATAGTAAATTGGACATGGATCGGGTCAAATCTATATCTGATTCGCAGACGTATCGATTGAATTACATCAATCCGTAGACTGAATTTGATTAAAAATTTATAATCAACAAAATTGTGGATCAGATATAGATTAGTTTTCAACCCTCAAAATCCGATACGCAAACACCCTAATAAGAATAGAGAATCCCACCAAAATAGAAAAAGAAATACAAAAATTTCATTCCAATAAGATATTGAAAAAAAATAAAATGAGACGATTAGTTCCATTCTACCTAGATAGCTACCAAGAAAATTACTCGCCCGTATATGAATCAAATTGGACAAGTTGAAGAAGTTTCCAAAGCCAAGAAGCATCCACGAAAGTCATAGGATAGTGAAGAGATTCCCATAAATTTGGAGTATTCAAAGGCTATGGAATAAGAGAAAAGTAAACGACAGATTATATATATATGGAAGAGGAGGATTAACAGCGACGAATTAATGGGCAAAATATATCATTAACCCTCAAATTTTCGGGAACAATAAAATAACACAAAATTAACAATAGTACAACTCTGATGTCATAGCTGATGAAGTCATTTGCTTGCAGTCATATATATATATATTAAATAAAGAACATTAGTGAGGAGAAAATCATATATATGAACTGCACCAAAAAACTCATCAGATTGAATAGAAACATTTCTGATCGGAACTAATGTACTGATTCCCATAAAAAAATAAAAAATAAAAAGTGGTGACTTTATAATCACAAATTTGCCTTGTAAAAAAAGGATCAAAATACAATATCAAATCAGCACTGTATCCAAAATCCCATAATCATACCCTGCATATATAGAAGTAAAACGACATTAGTTTCAGTACATTCAATAAAATTATTTTTTAAATATATATGCAATAATGAAAAGTATAACAAGGGTTACGAATGGAGAGAATTTACTGTTGAAATTCTACGTTGATCAAAGTGGCAGTTGAATTGGCAATAGTCCCGAAGGCAGTTTCGGACAATACAATGGTCGTGCCTGAAACAGACGGTGTAGATTCCAATTGAAGAGCGTAATCAACGATCCTGATTTGAATAGTCTGCTCAGGTTCACAGGTTCCGGGCTCCGAGGCGCTTATGCATCTCACCAGGTACTGCCTCCCGCAAGATGCCCCATTGTCCCATATCCCATCTCCAGCCGCCGCGAATAAATTGCTCGAAGGAAACTCAGTCGGGTCATTTCCATAACACGTTGTCGCTGTACGTGAACATTGGATCCCGATAAAATTTTATGCATAGATATGTTCCAAATTCAGCAAAGAAATTAATTCAACAAGGTGATCAGTTATTGATGGTTTTCATTGACTTACGTAAAAATGGGGGCCCATAGCGGGCAGCAGTGCCGACGTCGGCGAAAGAGGTGTTACAAATCAGCTGTGATATAAAGAGGAGGAAGGATAGCCATTGGAGGGCTTGCCGTATCCTGATGAGCATCCTTTTTCTTTCTTTTTTCTTGCAATTGCAGGAAAGTTATTGCATTATATGACGATAGATGGTTATTGGGATGCGTGGGGGATGCTCTCATAATAATGTTCCAAGTCAACAAATAACGTAAAATGTTTTTAATATGTTAAATACTTTGAATACGCTTAATTTAAATTTTATTAAAAAAGTAGACGGCTAGAAAAATACATGCTTCTGGAGTCAATGCCAACTCAGAACGCGGATATATAGCGATGATGTTAAATTATTAATCAGATTCAATTATGAAGTGTTCAGGTGTTACAAATATGACAAATGAGAATGTTCATCAATTAGACTATTTAATTAGATTAGAGTATTGGACAAAAAATTAAGATAAGCAAATTGCGGAGCAAAAATGGTTCCAAGCAGACGGGCCAACAAGTTAGTAGATAGTGAGTTGCGGATAAGATATCGAAATCGAACGCATCACTCTCACCCACTGGCCACGGATAAAAGCTTAAGCTTGACTCTAACTCTATTGTATTGTTTGATTGTTAAGAACTGAAAAATACAGAAGCAGTTTCCTTTTGAAAATTCAAAGCCATCTCCACTCTCCATCCTGTGGGGTCTCTTTCTTTCTTTCTTTCTTTCTTTGTCGTTCTAGTTGACTGGCTTGCTCAATCATTATTATTATTTCCGGAGAACGTTTGAAAGCTAACGATTCCGCGGTTGGTAGAGGGTTAATTTTACGTAATTCTCTTGCTGCGAATACAATAATTTTTTTTTATATAAACATGTTATTAAATTATGGCGTCTATAAAAATCAATACGGATACATTATTAAATTGGAAGATTACCACTTTCCCCTTTACAGTAATTAACATATACTACTTTCTTCTTTACTATTTTTATAATGGTCAAAAACTCCCTGATAGTATAAGTTTATAATATTACTCTTATTTTCAACTACTCTTTTATTTACATTTATTATAAATTAAATAAATTACATGAATAGAAACTAAAAAAATTAAGTATTAAAAATAAAAAATATATGTTTGGATGTGAGTAAAAAAATTAATAACAAATTTTTTTCTTGTAATTATTTATTTTGTGAATATTTTCATATAATAAATATTTTGTAATATTTTAAAATTAAATGTAAAAAGTATAGGCAAAATCTTTTATTATTTATCTTATAATAAATTTTTATTTATCATTCAAGTTTTCTTATAATAATTTTTTTATAATTTTATAATAATTTTCTTATATTTTTATTATAAGAAAATTTTCACAAAATAAATAAGTACAAGAAAATTTTATTATTAATTTTTTTGCTCATATTAAAATATATTTTCTTATTTTTAATACTTAATTTTTTATTTAGTTTCTATTCATGAGATTTATTTAATTTATAATAAATATAAATAAAAGATTAGTTGAAAATAAGGGTAATATTGTAAACTTATGCTATCGGGGGGATTTTTGGCTATTATAAAAATAGTAAGGGAAAAGTGATATATGTTAATTACTGTAGGGAGAAAAGTAGCAATCTCCCTTATTAAATCATATAACTTAATAATATGTTTCTATAAAACATAAACAAGAGTACCCATCCATGTGAAATTACATATGTCTTCACACACACACACACATATATATAGGGTAAAAGTCCATTTAATCCCTATATTTTAAGATTAGTGATCATTTAATTCCTATATTTTTAAAAATACCTTGAAACATCTCTGTCGTTAAATTATTAATACCCCTACCATATTTTTTTATTTCTTTTGTCTTATTTTTATAATATTACCCTTTTATATTTGTTTGAATATTAATAAAAAGAAAATAATTAAATTACCAACTTAAGCTAAAAAATGAAATTAAAAAATTTATATTAATTTTTAATTGTCAAAATTTGTATGCAAATTACCAAGTGTGCAAATGGTGCTTGCAAAAAAATAATATAATTTTATTTTTATTTTTTAGGGTTAAATTGATAATTTAATTATTTTATTTTTATTAATGTCTAAAAAAATTATTATAAATGGTAATATTGTAAAAATAAGCCAAAAGAAATAAAAAAATAACAGTAGGGGTATCAATACTTTAACAACATAGATGTTTCCTGACATTTTTAAAAATATAGAGATTAAATGGACACTAATCTTAAAATATAGAGACTAAATAACTTTTACCCTGTATATATATATATGTGTGTGTATTTTGTAGACCATATAAAAGTCAAATTATAAAGAACGAATGTCTAGACAATTGTTAGAAAAATTGCATGAAATTTGAAAAGCACAACAATAGCTCATAAATGTGGAAAAAGCCATGTGGGTATCATCCAGATTTGCAACAATTTTCTTCTATCACATGCAAATGATTTGAAAATTTAAAATAGAGAGATTAGCGCAATTGCTTTCCCTTTCAATAGAGATTTCAAATTGATACAACCCTTATCTTACGTGCATGTAAGATACATTTCCCTTATATGAACAATACATATGTAAAACTCACATAAAAATATATCTTACATTAATATAAAATGAAGAACAAGAGACGTACTTATTTGCATCTTCAACTAACAACATCACCTAAACTTTATCATACGCAAGGAGCGGACAGGCGCATTGACACATGCAACCTGTGACGTGAGCCATGATGCAGAAGTTTCATTGTTGACAAACATCCAAAATATGAAATTATGGATCAGCGTTTGTTGTAAGGCAATAATATATTCTAGATTGATCCTACTTATAATCATCAGTACAATTCTACCCAACCGCGTAGCAGGCTTAGCCTTTCTTTCTTTTAAGGACACAATCTTAGGAAATAGATGATAGTACTGCTGCTTACAAGACACAGACGGGCTTTTTCCATTATTAGTGAGGTACTGAGGTTTCCAGAGTTGCATGCGAATTTAAATTTAGATAAAATAGATTGCAAATTTGTTTATCATAAGAGGCTAGAGCGCAAGAAAAGACAACAGTCAGGCTAAAAGGGCCTATCGTGCAAATGTCCCAGAACACGAGTGAGTGCCGTTAAGGACTACTTGAATCTTGCTCAGAAAATAAGCAAATACACAGCACAGCACAGCACATGGAAATGATTACTTCCACAACTTCCGCAAGGACATGTTCTTCTCTGTTTCTTTCTTCATGACCTTGGCCACTGCCATCTCAAAATCTTCCTGTGTTACATGGATCCTTCTCTCTCTTAGAGCAAACATACCGGCTTCTGTGCACACAGCCTGACAAAACAAAGAAAAGAAAAGAAAAAGTTAAATTAGGAGAAACAACATATCAAAATATATTGTTTTGGTTGGTTACATACACTCGCTCACACTTGCGCATTTGTCCCCTTCTGGATTTACAATGAAATAAAAACTCAGAATGACTAGATCCAACAATAATTATGGTTTATGTTATGTAGAAGTGCTTGCATGCCAGCTCGGTTGGAATCTCTTTACTCAACTGTCAAGTCAGTCCTCTATA
The DNA here is from genome assembly GCA_029633175.1 of Citrus glauca. Taxonomy (NCBI): domain Eukaryota; kingdom Viridiplantae; phylum Streptophyta; class Magnoliopsida; order Sapindales; family Rutaceae; genus Citrus; species Citrus glauca. The sequence goes on from JAQOOD010000001.1 coordinate 7,006,940, forward strand.
AGTGGTGCTCACAATCAAAGGTGAGATTGGAGAACCTTCTTAATTGTGGATTATACCAAATTCTCATTTGTCAGCAGGCAGACAGTTTATATTGTTTTGAAAAATGCCATGTTCAAGAAATGAACTAGTTCATGAAGTGTTGACTGAAGTTTGTGAAACCCAACAGCAATGAACCAAGAGAACCCTTTGACGTATCAACATCATGTTTTTTACACTTTCAATGATTATTCTTAAGACTAAGGGATTTACAAGAGCCTAGAGATGACTGCAGTTTTGGCTCAAATCAAAAGTTTACCTAGAAAATTCCTAATACATCTCAAACAATAACAACTTAAGGTCACTTCAAAACAAATACAAATCTTCCCCTTTGCAACCAGACAACACAATCAGGGAGAAGAGAGAAGACATTTATAAGGTAATGAATCATACCTTAAGCTCCGCACCAGATGCACCATTCATCTTCTCGGCAATCTTCTTCAAATCAATGCCACGCATTAAATTCATTCTTCTTGAATGAATTTTTAGGATATCAAGACGGGACTGCATTAAATCGTTACGCACGACATCAGCATATTAGGTCATAGAAAGTGAGCAATGCCAGTTAAGGACACTTATGATAATAACAATGATAACAATGATGATAAAATGTAAAATCATAACCACCATCAATTTAGGATAATGCATATTCTTTATTTCTTATAAAGCACCATAAATTAAGAAATAGTGCCTCATAAGAACCCACGGTCTTTCCTCCCAGCATAAATAGATATATTTTTGACTTTGGCAAGAAAAAGAGCAACTAATCATGTAATTCAAGTAGTTATGAAGACATGAAATTGTAACTCCAAAACTGTGTCTGAAAATGAAATAATTAAACCACCTTCTTATCCTTCAGGTCAACATAATGCATATGACAAGTATTTCTCTCCAAATAAATATATAAATAAGATCACAAATACAAACATTAAATTATGTATCATGCACAGAAAATCTAAGCAAGATATACACCGAGAATCAAACATGCACTCACTTTGAGAGTCTATCAACTTCTTAGGTGGCCAATATTTGTGAGAGTGACTAACGGTTTAGGTGCTCTTAACGAAGAATAAGATATAAGAGCAGTTTTTTTTTTTAAAAAAAAAAAAATTACTGAAGCAGTCATGCTAATGTCACAAGTACCTCTTCATTAGGATTTGGAAATTCAATCTTTCTGTCAATTCGTCCTGGCCTGAGAAGAGCTTGATCGAGAATATCAATTCGATTTGTCGCCATGAGAACCTGTTTCAAAAGTGTCATTAAAGTATTTAATATCTCAATTAGACACCATTAATAAAGAATGTGCTATTGCTTCTCTCATAAATGTACACATTTGCAAAGAATCCATAAACCATGCCTTAATTTTGTTTGAGGCTTCAAATCCATCAAGCTGGTTGAGCAGCTCCAGCATAGTCCTCTGCACCTCACTGTCACCATTTCCGCTGCCAGATTCCATTCGGGCAGATCCGATACTGTCAATTTCATCCATAAAAATGATAGACGGCGCATGTTCCCTGTTAAAACAAATGAAAGCAAAGATTCAACAATAAGACAAGAAATTAAAAGCAAAAGTGTAAGCACATCAGCTACATGCAATGTTACTTATCCACGGGCCCACATTACAGTAAAACAGATTGTGGAATGATTCCATAACAACCAAAATGATTTCGTGATTTTCTCTTCATGGACAGAAGCTTCACTCTTATTTTATCATGCATAAAATTCAGAATAGCTACCGACTGATAACAACACTATGATCCATAAAATTCAGAATAGCTACCGACTGATAACAACACTATGATCACAACCAACATAGAATCATACAATGCCAAGGCCAGAGATAAACCCATTTTTACACGATTACAGTTCATTAACAAAATGAACAAACAATACATGGCAAAAGCGCACCATCTACAATCACATAAGAGCAGAGAATGCCAAAAGAAAGGGGGAAAAAAAGAGAGAGAGAGTGTGTGTGTGTGAAATACATAATGAAAAGAATAATGCATTAACAATTCAACAATAAGGTGGAAGAGAAACAAACCTTGCCATAACAAAAAGTTCTCTAACCATTCTGGAGCCTTCTCCAATGTATTTCTGGACTAATTCAGAACCAGAAACCCTGATGAAAGTACAATCAGTATGATGAGCCACAGCTCTAGCCAACAGTGTTTTCCCAGTACCAGGTGGTCCATATAGCAATACACCCTGTTGCATTAGAGAGAGAGAGAGAGAGAGAGAGAGAGAGAGAGAGAGAGAGAGAGAGAGAGAGAGAGAGAGAGACTCTTAGTCAAAAACATACATCATCAATTAAAAGATGATAGAATACTTAAGAAAACAAACGTACCTTTGGTTGAGCTATTCCAAGAGACTCGAACAATTCGGGATGTTTGATAGGAAGCTCAATGACCTGTAACGATTACAAGACACAACCAATCAACAACCAACAATATTGATAATTAAGAAAGTAAAACATAGCCAAGAACCCCAATAATAAAAAGACGATGCACAATGAACATACCTCCTTGATCTCCTTAATTTGCTGATCAAGGCCACCAATCATGTCATATGTAGAATCAGGGACCTTTTCAACCTTCATAAGGTTGACCAGGGGATCTACTTTGCTTGGCAGGATCAAATGAAGAACATAGCTGTCATTACGAAGTGCAACTCTTGTTGATGGAGTGATCTTGGTTATATCAATACTTTTATCAATATCAACAACATATTTCCCCTCAGGATGAACCTAGAAGAAAGGAAAAGTAGTTATGAAAGTACCTTAGAACAACGGACGTAGTATGGCAGCTACAAATCCCTAAAATATGAGTTTCAGACAATATATAACTGCACAGAGAGACTAAAATCCACACAATCGACAAACAAAGCATGCTGCTCCTTTCACTGATAGAAAGTTTCCCTTTCGGAAAGCTTTAACCTCGAAAAACCACCTGGTGTCTGACCTAAGTAAACTATTGGCTGTATAAGGAAATCATGCCTCAAACAAAAACCCTTCTGTTTGGAATCCGTTCTAAGATTTTCAGTTCATGCACATGATATCAACACAAATGCCCTTGCAATTTCTGCTAAACAATCATAGACTCCCCTCCAAATCACATACAGATCTACTCGAGCATGATGTAAGACAAATAACTTACAATTGAACAAAATAAACTGTAAGTACACAATTACCAAACATTGAAGTCTTGAATATTACATACTATATCCTACGAGTTGAAGTCTTGAATATGACATACTATATCCTACGAGCTAAGTGTGAAGCATCAACTTACCTTAACAAGAACCTTATTTTTTCCCATAACTTTAACAACTTCACCGACATAGGATCCAGGCTCCTGAAGAAGCTGTAATTCTTCTTTAAGCATCCGCACTGTCAAAATTTTCCAAAACTCAAACAAATCACTAACTAATTCCACAATTAAGAATCACACAAATAATTCGTTAATCGTATAACAAGAAATCGAAAAACAAAAACCTAGGGAACATGGTATAGTTAATAAAAAAAATCCAAAAAACTCGAAATTAGGGTTAGGGTTGAGATAAACAAAGGACCTCTAGAATTGAGTTCGTTACGCTGGGCTTCGAGGCGATTGAGATTGTGGGTTTTTTGACGGACTTGGAGCTGGAGTTCGTGAATGTGTTGGAGGTAGTATTGCCTCAATCCCTCTCCTTGTTTCGATGCTCCTTTCGCCGCACACACCTCCTCTGGCGCCGCCGATTCCGGCTGCTTCGTTTCGATTCCTACAGCGGCCATTCTTTCCGAGTGAACGAGTTCGATTTGTTCGAATCTAATTGTCTTTCGGATCAAGCCTCGTTCGGGTTTGGTTTGTTTTTAGTCGCTGTAATGTGACCGCAGCGCGTTATATATACATATACATTATGGTTTCTTTCAGTTCAAGTCAGATTTTATTTTATTTTAGTTTAGTTTAGCTTTTGAGAAAATTTTTATTTCTTTTCCCCCTAAAAAAATTATTTTTCTTACTATTTATAAATAAATATATTACAATCTGCAATATATTGGTGAGCCCCGAGCACCAATATATACAATCCACCGCTGCAACCTGCAAGGGCAACCGTGAAATTTTAATATTTTACTTCTTAAATATGTTTGAGTCTTTTTTCAATAAGGATTCGACAAATAAATTATAAAATATAAAATATAAACTCTAATATAATTTAGATTACGTTACCAATATTTATATTTTTTCTTTGTTTTTAATAAATTAAAAAAAATTCTTTTTGTAAAATTATACTGTACCTATAATCAAAATTTATAAATTTAAATGAAAAAAGTATCAAACGATAAATCCTATCTTTCTCTTCTTGGAAATAATAAATTTCACCTTAATTTGTTGAAACTAGGTTTGTAAACAATTATCATAAATTTTTTAACGATGGCCACTTTCATAGCTTCCCTCTTGTCTACTGTATTATCACTTTCGCATGCTAATATTTTTTTTGTTTTAATTGTGTGTAAAGAATAACAATACAAATCTTAAAATTGTATCTTAAATAATATGATATGTGATGCGTTATTTATTAAGTAATTAATAATATTTTACTAAATTACATTATCACACCAATCACTTAATACGAATGTAACATCATTTGGGTTGTAATTCTGAGATAAAATTTTGATGTGTAATGCTACTCTTGAGTATATTTTAAATCAATATTTATAAACCTTTCTTCCAAGAGTTTGAATTTGGGTGTGCATCCTCTTGATTTTGATTGAAGTATACATACAAAGAAATTTCCTAATAAGAGATCCCTTATTTTATTAAATCAAGGGATAAATTAAATATAAGAAAAATACATACTTTAATGCTAGTGTTCTTTTGAATTCAATTAAGTACATACACACATATGAAAGAAACCCCTTACTTTTAATAAAGTAAGGGATATATATATATATTATTTACTTTAATAAAAAATACATACTCTAACAAAGTATATTTTATCTTGTGGCATATTAAATTTATGTTTTTCTTTTTCTTTTTTTTGATAAGGAAGTAAAGCTTTCCATGTTTCGTTGTTTCTATCTTTTAATTTTTCCATTATCATATTAAAGTAAGGAATTACTTATTAGATAATAAATAATGACTACATATATAGAAAAATAAAAATGAGAAGCAATTAGGTGAGTGACACACCATGAGGACCCGTATCTCGTCCAAAGAGAGGTTATCACACGACATGTTACTCTCCTTATCAGGCTCCACTACAAATATATAGGAATCTTGTACTAGATAATGGCTCTACACAAACACACATAGGAGTACATTTTTTAAATTTTAAATAATGCCACATGTCACGACGTAAAATGACATTATAAGCAAACTCAATATTGTGCATTGTTGTGCTGACAACCACACAAAATCCCAGGCCTTAGTGCTACTCTTCATCTTCATTCCTAGGTGTTGCTATTCTCATTGCTTTTCGTCTTTATCTTCCAAGTTTGAGACTTTTGAGTAATTGCTTGTCTGTCAGTTTCACTGAGCTCTTGTTTGGTCGTTTCGCTGCTTCTTCCACCTTCATATATTATCGATAGGGATCACAAAAGAACCAACTTAAACCTTGACTTGATTGACCCAACTCTAATTTTTAGAATTTCAGCCATAATTTAAGTGGCCAATAGTTCGACTAAGACTTAAGGAATCAGAGCTTGCTTACATTTAAATTAAGGTTAGAGCCTTACCATAAAGCCCTAACTCGATCATTTACTCTTAAATAATATGTTGATGCAGAATTCTGGTCGTGCTCTTTTGAGACCAGGCTTCCTGCTCGTTCAACTTTATATCGACCAAAACTTCTCCTCGCCCAGTTGCTTTTATGGGTTTTCTGCACTCACAGAACAAGTCAGAGTGCGCCGGGTGTTTTTCCGGCGTAAACCCTCCGACGCTCAAGTCAGATAAGAAGGTTTTTTGGGAAAAGGTCGGCCATAAATCTCCTGGCCTTAAGTTTTTATCGGTTACGAATTATTTTCCTTGTTAGCCTCTTAGAGTGATAAAAAGTCCAACCCTTTTACCTTCGCGGGCTGCCTTTTTATAGGCCTCCCGAGGATCTTTCCTCTTCTCCGTGACAGGCGGTTGCGTGTGACTTCATCACTGCTGCGGCAGGTGGTTGCGTGTAACTCGATTGCTGCGGTAGTAGGTGATTGTGTGTATCTACATGACTGCGATAGTGAGTGGTTGCGTGTATCCTCCCGACTGCGGTGGTAGGTGGTTGCGTGTGTCCTCTACTCATCTTTGCCCAAGCGAGCCCTACTTCCAGCTTCCTGCTCGTATACTCCTCCTCGTATTTTCGGGTTTCGTTAGAATACCCCCAAACACATGTCCCCCAGTTTCTGGTGTTGGGTAACGAAGTGAACCGACAGTAGAAACTCAACAGTCGCGGCTTACGTTGGGTGGGAAAAGCTGCCAAGAGTCGTGTCGCATTTAATCGCGGGTGAAGCGACGTGGCGGAATTCGAGCCTTCCGTTTGAATTTCAAACCAAGAGTCGCAAGCCCTCGGAATTCGGGCCCATTTAAGTGCTGACAGCCCAGACGGTTTCCCTCATTTGGAAATTTCAAAACACTTTTTTACCCAGCGCATCCACCACTTTCTCTGTTTTCCGGCGAACGAATTTTGGCAAATATACCTCCCCCCCGATTCTCTCCAGTTAAAACACTTATCCCGGCTAGGACTTCCTCCTCGACGGCCGATTCTTCAGGTATCGCTTCTATTTCATCGTTCCTCAATAGTTGTAAACACCTCTTTCTTTTTTCGTTTTTGTCTGGGTAGTGGTCGGTGGTGACGCTAGGGTGGTAGGTTGAGAGAGATGTCGAGAGGTAAGGAAAAAATCATCGAGATAGACGACGACGATGAGTTAGACTTCTTACCTAGCCTGCTCGCCGACGCCGCCTTCGACCCTAGGATCCCTCTAGAGCCTAGTAACCCTGACATCGCAACTAGGGCTAGAAGGATGTCCCCAGAAACGACCTTCTCGAGCCGAAACAGTGGTGAAGTGGGGATATCTGGCTCGTCAGACACCTTAAGTGACGAGCAGAAGGGTGATTCAGGGGGGGAGCCCTTACCAGAGTCGTCCCAACCAGAGACTAGGAGTATGGCCGGGGGTAGGGCACAGTCGTACCATTATACGATTGATCTGATCACTTGCACGACCACGGTAGACGAGCTTGAAGCTCTTCGAGATCAATACGGGATCCCCGATGCTATATCCCTTAGGGTCCCCGGGAAAAAGGACACCCCTAGTCGGCCTCCTAAGAGTTACGTCACGTTGTTCCTGGAGAGCTTCAAGCATGGGTTGCGGTGTCCCTTGCGTCCCTACTTTGCCCGGATATTTAGCGAGTTGCACCTAGCTCCTGGTCAGTTGAACCCCAACGGATGGAGGGTGTTATCTGGTCTGTTCGTCTTGTGGCATAGGTGTTGTAAGAGCGAGCCTACCATTGACGAGCTGCATCATCTATATCAGTTAAAGAGCAGCCCCAAAGATCCCGGGTGGTACTACTTTCAATCTAGTTCAAAAGGCAGAAAACCCGTGACTGGGCTTCCGACGGGGGGAGGTAGGTCTTGGAAGAGCAAGTTTTTCTTTGCTGGGGGTCCTTGGGGTCAGGTTGCACGGGTTGACGGGAAGGACTACCGCGTCCCATCTCGATTTATGGTCCCAGGTTGCCTGCTCGCCTTAGATGTCTTTACTCCATAATAGTTCTCACTTTGTCGTTTTGGTCTTAACCGAATGTCTGCTCATTTTGCAGTTTCTTGGGGTGTTCATTTCCCTCTTGAGCCTGGACCGCTGAAGCGGGTGGAGTCTGTGTTGGCTAAATCTTGCTCCTACCGCGAGCTGTTAAGCTTCGCCAATCTGATTGCATCTGGTCTGGTAGTCCCTGAGCCTCCGATGGAAGATGCCGTGATTGCAGCTTTGACCAAGAAGCGTACTCGCTCTCAGACTTCCAAGAAGGGTGAGGATAAGGAGGTTCCCGCTGCGAAGCGAGCCGTAGCAGCAGAGCGGACCTCTCCTCTGAAAACCCTGCCACCTCCTCCTGCGGTTGTTGCGGAGAGTAGCCGAGCAGCAACCAAGCCAGGCTCCTCTTCTGCTTCGAGGAAGCCCACCCCTCGAATTCCAGACCACCTGGTCTCCTTCATAAATGACCTTTCCGTACTCGTGAGCAAGAAGGATGTGGAGGAGTTTTCCAGATTGACCCTGCTCGACCTGATGGGGGCCATGCAGTTCGGTGCTAACATCTCAGCTGCATGCTCGCGTATTACCAGGCCAAGTCGAATCGGCAGGAGAAAAAGATGAAGGAGGAGAATAAGGCAGCGGTCACCAGGGCCGACAAGGCCGAGAAGAGAGCTGGGGACCTGAACCTCAAAAACCTGAAGTTGCAGGAGAAGGAGGCCCTTGCCACAGCTAAAGCCGCCACTCTCGACGATGAACTGACCAGGGTGCAGGAAGAACTGCGAAGGCAAAAAGCCACGTACGAGGCCCAGCTTGAGTCTCTTCGCGAGTCTCACCGGATCTAGCTCGAGGACCTGGAGAACGAAGCGGAACTCCGCTACAATCAGGGGCTTCGACATTCTTACCACAGCATCATGGCCGTCCTTGAGAAGCAGCATCCTGGTCTCAACATGGACGGTTTTCCTGAAGCTGTTGCCCAGTATATGGACGAAGAGGAGGCGAAGGAGGACGCCGAGGAGGCAGAACTGATTGCGGTCGAGGAGGATCCTTCCCCCCGTGTTGACCATGCAGCGGCTGGTGAGCCCAGCCTTCCTCCTCGTGTTGATCCTGCTGCACCCGGTGAGGCGGGTACTCCTCCAGGGGCAACTGGTGATACTCCTCCAGCACCCGACGCGGCCCAGCTCGTCGAGGAGACTGCCCAGCCTACTGACCCGCCTTCTGTTTAAATTTTGATCTGTGTTGTAATAACCTTTCTTTTCATATGTAGCAGCTTTGCAACTTATCTCAATTTCAATAAGATATGTTATTGTTTACTTTCTATGTGAGAGTGTGGCTGTAAAATTCTCGTGCCTTAGAAAATTTCTCTATTACGCTTCGTATATCGTAATCTTCTTTCTGTTTATGCCATAGTAAAATTTTTCCTACTTTGGGAGTTTGCTCGGTTTTGTAAGGTCGAACATGTCCTAGCGAGCTTGGCGTCCTGTCTCGTCACAAGGCAGACTTTGAGACTTTGGGGCCCTTACATGATACTGCTCGCCTTCGCTCGGTCGAGCAGATCCAGGCATGCTTGGCTTCGGTCTCGCCATACGACAAGCTTTGAGACGTGAGCCTTTACACGCCTTAGAAAATTCTTGAAGCATAGGATTCTGCTCGCCTTCGCTCGGTCGAGCAGATCCAGGCATGCTTGGCTTCGGTCTCGCCATACGACAGGCTTTGAGACGTGAGCCTTTACACGCCTTAACGATTTTTCCCAAATTTTGGATTCTGCTCGCCTTCGCTCGGTCGAGCAGATCCAGGCATGCTTGGCTTCGGTCTCGCCATACGACAGGCTTTGAGACGTGAGCCTTTACACGCCTTAGAAAATTCTTGAAGCGTAGGATTCTGCTCGCCTTCGCTCGGTCGAGCAGATCCGGGCATGCTTGGCTTCGGTCTCGCCATACGACAGGCTTTGAGACGTGAGCCTTTACACGCCTTAACGATTTTTCCCAAATTTTGGATTCTGCTCGCCTTCGCTCGGTCGAGCAGATCCAGGCATGCTTGGCTTCTATCTCGCCATACGACAAGTTTTGAGACGTGAGCCTTTACATGCCTTAGAAAATTCTTGAAGCGTAGGATTCTGCTCGCCTTCGCTCGGTCGAGCAGATCCGGGCATGCTTGGCTTCGGTCTCGCCATACGACAGGCTTTGAGACGTGAGCCTTTACACGCCTTAGAAAATTCTTGAAGCATAGGATTCTGCTCGCCTTCGCTCGGTCGAGCAGATCCGGACATGCTTGGCTTCGGTCTCGCCATACGACAGGCTTTGAGACGTGAGCCTTTGCACGCCTTAGAAAATTCTTGAAGCATAGGATTCTGCTCGCCTTCGCTCGGTCGAGCAGATCCAGGCATGCTTGGCTTCGGTCTCGCCATACGACAGGCTTTGAGACGTGAGCCTTTACACGCCTTAGAAAATTCTTGAAGCATAGGATTCTGCTCGCCTTCGCTCGGTCGAGCAAATCCAGGCATGCTTGGCTTCGGTCTCGCCATACGACAGGCTTTGAGACGTGAGCCTTTACACGCCTTAGAAAATTCTTGAAGCATAGGATTCTGCTCGCCTTCGCTCGGTCAAGCAAATCCAGGCATGCTTGGCTTCGGTCTCGCCATACGACAGGCTTTGAGACGTGAGCCTTTACACGCCTTAACGAATTTTTGAGTAGCTCAGCGGGCCAAATTTCCTTTTTCATTACATTCGGCTTACATGATAGTGCTTGATACAGAGGAAATAAAGCATAGAACATGGAGCAACAATTACGAATGGAAATATGTGTAGGTGATTACAGATCTTATTGAAAATACTTTCTAAGGTGTACCGCATTCCATGGGCGCTTCACCTCGCGGCCATCTGCTCGGACCAGCCTGTAGGCCCTAGGTCCAACCAGCTGCTTGACCCTGTACGGCCCCTCCCAGTTGGGGCCAAGTACCCCTTGAGTCGGATCTTTTGTACTTTGATTCACTCTCCTCAGTACCCAATCTCCAACTTTGAACTGCCGCAAATTTACCTTCTGGTTGTAATACCGAGCAACCCTTCGTTGGTAAACGCCTACCCGCATCGATGCTTGCTCCCTCTTCTCGTCTAGCAGGTCCAGATTCAAGCATATCTGGTCCTCATTTTCTTGCTCATCGAAATATTCTGTTCGATGCGTGGCCGTTCCTATTTCGGCCGGCACGACTGCTTCGTGCCCGAAGGTCAGCGCAAATGGAGTCTCCCCGGTTGCGGTCTTATGGGTTGTTCTGTATGCCCATAGTACACCCGACAGTTCATCAACCCAAGCTCCCTGTTTTGCTCCCAGTCTGGTCTTGAGGAGCTTCTTGATCGTTTTGTTGGCTGCTTCTACTTGCCCATTGGACTGTGGATGAGCAGGCGAACAATACCTCAATTCTATGCCGAGGTCCTGGCAAAAACTCTTGAAGCCTTGGTTGTCAAACTGTCTACCATTATCCGTTATCAAAGCATGAGGGATTCTATACCGGCAGATTAGATTTCTCCACACAAAATCGGTTGTCTTTTTCTCCGTAATGCTGCTGAGAGCCTCTACTTCTATCCATTTTGTGAAGTAATCAATCGCAACCATTGCATGCGTCGCCGCTCCTCGCCCCTTCGGCATTGGACCAATTAGGTCTATTCCCCACTGCGCAAATGGCCAAGGGGACGCCATTGAAGTAAGCCTCTCGGGTGGCTGGTTGGAGAAACTTGCAAAACTTTGGCAATTGGTGCAGGTCCTGGTCTTCGCTTGTGCATCCCTATGCATCGTTGGCCAGAAATACCCCTGCCTCAAAACTTTGTGGGCCAAGGATCTCCCACCAGAGTGGTTCCCGCAAATCCCCTCATGTATTTCTCTCAGCACGTAATCCGCATCGTCCTCATTCAAGCACCGAAGGAAAGGGAGAGTGTATCCTCGTCGGTATAACACCCCATCGATTAACGTGTACCTCGAAGCCTGAGCCCTGATTTTCCGAGCTTGCAGCTTGTCTGGTGGTAAAACCCCATCTCTGAGATATGAAATCAGGGGATCCATCCACGAGCTATCCTGCTTTAGTCTTAACACCTCTAACTTGGGCTCAATGCTCGGATTGGATTTCACCTCCAGGGGGATTGACTTGGGCATTTTTGGGTCTGTTACCGCGGCCATCCGAGCCAGGATGTCTGCTCGGCTGTTTTGCTCTCTGGGAATCTGTACCACCTCTACTGTCCCAAATCTTTTCATCATCTGTTTCACTACTCTCAGGTACCGTTCCATTTTTTCCTCCCTCGGTTGGAATTTTTCATTGACGTGATTCGCGACCAACTGCGAGTCAGTTCTAATGCTCACCGTTTTCGCCTTCATGGCCTTGGCTAGCTCCAAACCCGCTATCAGAGCTTCATACTCAGCTTGATTGTTTGTCGCCGCGAAGTCTAATTTCACAGCGTAAGAGACCTCTTCCCCTTCAGGCCCTTCCAGAACAACTCCGGCTCCTGATCCCTGCTCCCCTGATGAACCGTCGACAAACACCTGCCAGACTCGGGTTTTTTCGCTGTCGGATGTTCCAGCAGACTGCTCCGACCAGGCCTCAGGCTCTGCGAACTCTGCTATGATATCTGCCATGGCCTGTGCCTTGATTGCTGCTCGCGGCTTGTAGTCTATGTCGAACTCACTCAGCTCCATAGCCCACTTCACAAGTCTACCAGAGGAGTCTGGTTTATGCAGGGTTTGGCGCAATGGTTGGTTTGTGACTACCGAGATAGGGAAAGCTTGGAAATACGGTCTCAGCTTGCGGGCAGCGACTACAAGGGCGAGGGCCCACTTCTCCAGCTGCTGATATCTGGTCTCGGCGTCAAGCAGGGCCTTGCTCGTATAATATATCGGGTATTAAGTGCCATCTTCTTCCCTCACAAGGACGGAGCTCGTGGCCTGGGTAGACACCGCCAAGTACAATAACAACTTGTCCCCCTCTCTGGGTGTCGATAGCAGAGGTGCTCGCTGCAAGTACAGCTTTAAGCTCTGAAAGGCCTCATCGAACTCCGGGGTCCACTCTGTCCTCTTTCCTTTCCTTATGACTTGGAAGAATGGCTGACATTTATCCGTGGCTTTGGAGATGAACCGGTTCAAGGCTGCGATCCTTCCTGTTAGGCTCTGCACTTCCTTAAGGTTGCGAGGAGACTTCATCTGTACGATCGCTTGGATTTTCTCGGGGTTCGCCTCGATTCCCCTGTGGCTGACCATGAACCCGAGGAATTTCCCAGACTCTACTCCAAAGGCACACTTCTCCGGGTTGAGCTTCATCTTGTATTTCCTCAGGAGTAAGAACGTCTCCGTGAGGTGCTTGACATGCTCTTCCGGGAGTTTCGACTTGGTGATCATGTCATCTACATACACCTCCATTGTCCTCCCGATCAACGGCTTGAAAATTTTGTTCACCAGCCTCTGGTACGTGGCCCCCGTATTTTTCAATCCGAACGGCATCACTTTGTAGCATAACAGCCCCTGGTTGGTGATGAATGCCGTGCTTTCCTCGTCCTGCCCGAACATCGAAATCTGATTATATCCGGAGAATGCATCCATGAAGCTGAGCAGACCATGCCCGGCTGTTGAGTCTACGAGCTGGTCGATCTTTGGCAAAGGGAAGCTATCTTTCGGGCAAGCCTTATTCAGGTCCGTAAAATCCACACACATCCTCCATTTACCATTCGCCTTCTTCACCAACACTACGTTGGACAGCCATTCCGGGTAATTGACTTCCCGGATGAAACCTGCCTTTAGGAGCTTCTCAACCTCACCATTGATGGCGTCATATCTCTCTTGGTTGAAGCATCTTCTCTTCTGCCTTACTGCCTTCGCCCCTTTCTTTATTGCCAGTTTGTGGCATGCGATCTCTGGGTCAATCCCGGGCATGTCTTCATGCGTCCATGCAAAGACATCGGCATAGGCCTGCAGACACTGCACCAACTCCCTCTTTTGTTCCTCTGGTAGCCTTAACCCGATCTTGAGCGTTCTATCCGAGCTCTCTGGTCCCAACCTTATCGCCGTCAACTCTTCGACCGGCTCTTGTTTGCCTTTCCTGCTCTCCACTCGGTTATCGGGGGATGTAATTTGCATGGTCTCTTTTGCTGCCGCGGAGTAACAGCTCCGCGCAGTTCTTTGGTCTCCTCGTACCACTCCCACAAGCCCATTTACTCTATACTTCAGGGTCAGGTAATGGTTGGATAGTACCGCTTTGGTCGTCCTCAGAAACGGTCGGCCCAGAATCACCTGGTAAGGGCCTTCCTCGTCCACTACCACGAAGTCCAGCATTGTTGTCAGATCTGTCGGAGCGTTTCCGATTGTGACCGGCAGCTCAACCGTGCCCAGAGGGACCAGCTTTCCTCCTCCAAATCCCTTTAGGGATGTGTTGGTATGGTCCAGCTTCAGGTCTGCTAACCCCATTTCCTCCAGAGTGGATTTGAACAACACATCCACCGAACTCCCGGTGTCGACCAATATCCTATCGAGCCCCTTGCTCGCAACGGTGGCTTTCACGACCAGGGCATCCTCGTGGGGGTATAGAACCCCTTCTTCATCCTTATCGGTCCACATGATCGGGACCTGCCTGACTTTCATCCGCTTCGCCGCCGGGGTATTGAAGAGCACCTCTTTGCTAGTTAGGGCGTACCTCGCGTAATTCTTCCTTGCTCTGTTAGAGTCTCCGGCCAATGTCGGCCCCCCAGCGATCACCCTCACGTGAGGCTGCTCGCGCCTCGAGCTTCTGCCACCCTGCTCGTCCTCATACGTCGAGGTCTCCCTGGGAAAATCCCCATCTACAAATTCATCCAGGTAGCGATTTCTCACCAAATCCTCGACCTGAGTCTTGAGGTCTCTGCATCCCACGGTGGTATGCCCGTGAGTCTCATGAAATTTGCAATAACGTCCCCTGTCTCATCTGCTGGCTAACTTAGTTATGGGAGCAGGGGGATGCAGCAACCCTCGATCCCTTATGGCCTCGTACACCTCGTCCAGGGGAACCTTCAATGTGGTGTAGCGACCGTAGTCCTGATTCAGGTCTATCCTATGCACGGCCCTCGTCTCGTAGGCAGCACTCCGAATCGGCGGTGGTGGCAGAGCGTTTCCTCTGCTCTCTCTAGTGTTGTGGGGCTGGGGATAATGAGTGCCATGGGCTGCCTCGTTCCGTCTCCAAGGTTCCCTCACTGGTGACCGAGGAGGCGGTGCTCCACTGCGCTAGTGTTGTGGCGGCCTCTGATGAGGTTGGTAAGTGGCAGCTCGACCTGCCGCACTACGACCAGGTATTGGGTGATCATTCCTTCTCATCGGCCCACTTCCTGGTGCCGCCCTCTTCTCTTTCCCCAATCCTTCCAACTGGTCTGTTCGGAGTCGAGCTGCCTTCTCCTCTTCGATCTCCATGTCTCGTTTGGCCTGCTCGTACACGGCCCCGTAAGTTTTGATGAGCGGGCTCCTCAAGTTGTACCACAGCCTGCCTATTCTCACCCCCTCTCTCAATCCTCTTAACGCCTGAGGGTGGTTGAAGGCACCCAAATCCAGGAATGCTCGGTGATACCGTTTAATGAAGTCTCGCAAGGCTTCCTGCTCCCCCTGTCTCACGCCTTTTAACTCCATCATATCGTCCTCCGGTGCCATTGCTCCTCGGAACTGCTCCGCGAACTCCTGGCACATCTGCTCGAAAGTTCGGATACTACCGCGAGGAAGTTTCCTGTACCACTCGCGTGCACGTCCCTCCAAAGATAATGGGAACACCCTGCACCTCTGAGCTGGAGATAGTCCCTGTATCCCCGTCATGTCGTTGAAACACTCGACGTGCACCAACGGATCAGTTCGCCCTGAGTATCTAAGGTCGGGAAGGCGAAAGTCTTTCGGGATGTTCGCCCGCATGATCTCCGCCGCGAGAGGCGATTCTCCGTCCAACATGATTCGCCAGCCAGGAGCTCGGCTCGTGCCCTGCAGGTCATCGACCACCTGTGCGAGCCTGCGCACTTCTTCTTCCAGTTGCATTTCCCGACCAGGAAGGCGGGCTGCAACCTCTTCCCGTCGCTGATCAACTTCGTGCATTGGTTGTCGGAGTTCGGTCTCCTCAGAATTCGCCATTCCGGGGTCCTCATTGAAATTTAGTCCTCCTAGGGATTGGCCTTCCCTCCTATGAACATCTTCCCGCATAGAGCAGCAACCTCCCTCGCCACCAAGTCTCCTGGTAGTGTCATCCCGCCTTGTAGCATCGTAGGCTGGGGTCGGTCTACCAGCTCTCCCCCTCTCTTCCCGACTCTCCCTCCGTTCATTACGTAACTCGTCGAGAATGGACGCGAGGGCCTCCATCTGCCTTTCCATCCTCTCCATCCGGCCAAACATGGGGTCACTCGGCGTTGCGGCTCCCCCTGGTACGTTACCTCCCCCAGTCTCCATGGTGTTCTCCTCTTAAGTGATCCCCGTCCCTGTCGCCAAGCAAGGCTTTTCGTTCGTTTTTCCCACAGACGGCGCCAAAATGTTGATGCAGAATTCTGGTCGTGCTCTTTTGAGACCAGGCTTCCTGCTCGTTCAACTTTATATCGACCAAAACTTCTCCTCGCCCAGTTGCTTTTATGGGTTTCCTGCACTCACAGAATAAGTCAGAGTGCGCCGGGTGTTTTTCCGGCGTAAACCCTCCGACGCTCAAGTCAGATAAGAAGGTTTTTTGGGAAAAGGTCGGCCGTAAATCTCTTGGCCTTAAGTTTTTATCGGTTACGAATTATTTTCCTTGTTAGCCTCTTAGAGTGATAAAAAGTCCAACCCTTTTACCTTCGCGGGCTGCCTTTTTATAAGCCTCCCGAGGATCTTTCCTCTTCTCCGTGACAGGCGGTTGCGTGTGACTTCATCACTGCTGCGGCAGGTGGTTGTGTGTAACTCGATTGCTGCGGTAGTAGGTGATTGTGTGTATCTACATGACTGCGATAGTAGGTGGTTGCGTGTATCCTCCCGACTGCGGTGGTAGGTGGTTCCGTGTGTCCGTGTGTCCTCTACTCATCTTTGCCCAAGCGAGCCCTACTTCCAGCTTCCTGCTCGTATACTCCTCCTCGTATTTTCGGGTTTCGTTAGAATACCCCCAAACATCATATTTTTTCAAATAACACTCAAAAGCTAAAATACGCACACCACAAGTGTTCACAACTTACTCCACTCACAAATCTAACATGAAGACTAAAGAGAAGAGAAATTAAGAAAGATCAAAACAGCGAGGCTTGACTCTTGAGCCACATGCCCACACCAAATTGGCCACCAAAATAATTGATGGCACGCACCTTCATAGCTGTGCAACGCCATTGCCATCAACTTTGGTCAAGCTATTGTTAGTTTGCTTAATCTATTAATTTGGTTAAATTGTTACATGTTGTATTGTTTTACCTAAACAAACAATAATTTATTAATTTCTTACAACCAAATTCAACATAAAAATGGAACAATAATAATATAATACTATAAATAGAGAATGAAGAATATGAGTCTTATTCTAAAAAATAAAACATAAAAAATAAAAAAGTAAAAAAAAAATTTTCGGGCTTGAATAAAGCTGAGCCGATCCTTCGTTTGAAAGATCAGGTCTTTTAACAACTAGGGCTCTTTATTTTAATCATAAGGTCAGGCTAGGGCTTGGTCAAACTTGAACCCCATCCGGCCCATTACTGAGCCTAGTTGTTGATGACTCAATTTGAGGTGAATAATGGTAGTTATTAGTAACAATAATAATATGATGCATAGCAAATAATTGAATAAATCAAATTAGATTGAAATTTATAATATTTAGATTTTTAGTTAATTTATATTTCAGTTTAATTTGGTTACCTATTTAGGCATAACTTATTTAAGTTATATTTTTAATTTAGGTATAAGTCTTATTAAAATAGATTTTTTAGTTGAATTATAATCAATATTAATTAGTATAAATATGTATCTTTTATAACTTTTACAAAAAGGCCTCGATTGTTTCTTGAAATAAACTTTTGATTTGAGTTATATTCTTATTATTTCTTTGTGCTCTGCAAATGAACGAGTTTTAACACCATAGATTCGTGAGTATTCTTCTAATCAACATGAATTTAATTTATTTATTTATTCTGGTATTCTCTAGAATCATAAAAATATTATACATACATACTCTAATAAAGGATCATTTAAGTTATTAAAATAAGCGATAAGTAAAAATGATAAGAAAAACATGTATTCTAATGCAATGTATTTTGTCTTGTAATTTGTGTATATTTTTCTTGTTTTTTAGTTTATGGCTTGCTTTAACAATTTAAGGATTTCTTATTAGAAAATGACTATGTACATTGAATTATAATGAGAATGAATCAAAATAAGTTAGAATCAAAATTGAGAATGGACTACAATCAAAATAAATTATTTACTTAAGTTATAAGAATTAAAATGAGAATAATAGTAATAATAATAGTAATAATTAAGGGTGGTCACGGCATGACCCATCAAACTAAGGCCCATGAGAGCCCACGGGCCAGCATAGTATGGTCCACCAATGTCGTGTTTAATTTTTTTTAAGCCCAGCACAACCCACAGCCCACACGTGCTGTGCTTGGGTTGTGCCCAAAAAAGCCCATTAATTTTTTTTTAAGCCTACCTATTTTTTTAAGTTCACGTGCTTGGTGTGCTTTATTTAAACCTATGTGCTTAGAATGTTTTTTCAAACCCATCAGCCCATTTAATAATAATAATAATTTTTATTAACTTTAAGAGAACAATTAACATTTTATTATCAGTTTATCACAATTTCACAACTATATATTTAAATATCTAATTTCACAATTATCAATTCAATTATAGCATAGTAATATTATTTGAACTACAGTGAAACAAATTGCACCTACTTTTATTTGAACTATTAATATTATAATTAGACTTAAACTCTATTGAATGAAAATGCAACTTTTTATTTATCATAAAAATAAAAAATATTTCGTTCATAATTTTAAATTTTTTGTGTATAAATATGAAAAATATTTTATTCACAAATCACAAATGAAACATAACTCCGTTAATTAAGTTATGATTTCATAAATGAAATATTAATTGTCGTAAAATTTTGATATATCATTTATAAAATCGTGATATTTATAATTTTATTTATTAAAATTATGATATTTATTTATTCATTTAATAAATAATAAACATAAAACAATTAGATTTTTTTTAAAACTAAGACTTAAATTAATTTAATAAAATTTATTAAAAATTTTAATTTTAAACTATTTATAAAATCATAACATTTAATTTTTATTAAAAAATTTATTTTGATATACTTTGATCTGCGAGCCACATGCTAGCCCACTAATAAAGCGTGTTTATTACACGTCTTTTCGCATGTCGTAAATTACTCCATCACTAACCGTACTATACTTTTAAGGTCCACGTGCCTAAAAAATTGAGCATGACCCAACACAAGTGTGTGTTGTGTCACGTGCCTTGCTGAAACGTGCCTATACCGTGCTGTATGGACACATGCAGTGCTCATGCCGCCTGGCCCATTGGCCACCTTTAGTAATAATAATAATAATGACGATGATGATAACAACAACAACAATAATAATAATAAGAGTGAGAATTTATACTTAACTAAATCAAAAAGTTCTGATTTGGTTCTAATTTTATCCTAGTTCTTATAAGTTTTAAAAATCATGTTTCGAACCCAACGGAAGCCTATCTCTAATGACAACAAAGAAAGCTAAATTTTTTTTTTTATAGCAAAAGCTATACTAGTAATGGCTCTATTTAAATAAGTTTTATTTAAAAAATTATTCCAAAAGGAGCTTTAGTACATGTTTTATAGGCTTATTTAATGGTTATAAGTATTTATTCAATCTCATAATCTCTTATTAAATTTTTTATGATAGTTTGATTGTTCTTTTAATAAAATTTTTGAGGATTAAACAAGTTGTTTTTTTTTTATTGTCATAAGTTCAAAATTGAAGTTTTTGGGAATAGAGATTGAAATTTTTTTAGTATTAAAATGTTTAAAATATCTTTAACTTATGAGACAATTTTATTCCATTATTTTCATATCATATTTTTAAAAAAATTTACTTATTAAAGCAATTTTATAATTTTCAATAAAAATATTTTATTGACAACTAAACAATTAAATTTTTTTAAGGTAAAATCTTTAATTATAAAAACTCTACTAATAAAAATTTATTTAAATAAATTCTATTTAAAAAATTATATCTAACATAGGCTCAGAGTTAGTCATAATTTCAGAGAAAAAACAAGCTCTTAACTGAATTGAGAAAAAAAAAAAGAAAAAAATTATGCTTATTATTGTTATTCTTAGAAAAAGTAAATATAATCTTTATTCTTTAATAATTAAAAATATAAAGTAAGAGGCGCCGAAGCTCTGTTCTGCAACTAACTTGTTTCTGATCTTCATCCGCAACATAATTATTAGCTCTTTTTTTCTTCATTCCCCACATAGAGCCTAGGGTTAGGAGGTGTGGATTTTCGCAAAATGGCCTCATTTTAATCCCGATCAATTAGCGTTTCCCACCTGTTTTCACTACCGCCATTTCTCTTTCACTAATTATTTTTGTTCCTTTCATTTCCTGTAAATTACTTCTTCTTTTTTTAATTCTTTTGCTTCATTTCTAATTCTATTACACAGATCACGAAGATACACACGCACAAAAAAGAAGAAGTAAAATTATTGATTTTGTTAGGTAAATGGATAAGAAAAAGATTGCTGTTCCTCTTGTTTGCCACGGCCATTCAAGGCCCGTCGTGGATCTGTTTTACAGTCCGATTACTCCCGATGGATTCTTCCTCATCAGTGCCAGCAAGGGTACGCTTCCCTGCCTTTGATTGCGCAACATTATTTTATTTATATATTTGTTAATTCCATCGTTTTATTATTAGAGCTGGATTAGTTCAATTGGTATTTGATTCTGTTTTGAGTGAGTTAGTTTATTGGGACGTTTTGACACTATTTCGCACTAAGGCTTTGATTTTTGATTGAATTTACTAGGTGTAAAGCAGAATAGGGTAATCTGAAATTAGACCATAAATGAGATTCTGGTATTTGGATGATGTGGAGGGAAGACTGGTATTGGTCGTAGCATTTAAGTAACTTTCCTCTGCTCAATCAGATTGTTCATCTTTGTGATTCAGATTCAAGTCCTATGCTTAGAAATGGAGAGACTGGAGATTGGATTGGCACCTTTGAAGGACACAAGGGTGCTGTGTGGAGTTGCTGCTTGGATACAAATGCTTTACGTGCTGCATCTGCATCTGCCGACTTTAGTGCGTAAGTAGTTGGCCCCCTTTTCCCCTCTCTTTGGTTGGTGAATTGTGCTGTAAAATTTTCCATCTAAAAAGAAAAATTAATTAATATATTTCTCATAAAATTTACATTGAAACATACATGCAGGAAAGTGTGGGATGCATTAACAGGAGATGTGCTACACTCATTTGAACACAAGCACATTGTTCGAGCTTGTTCTTTTTCTGAGGTATGGTTGGTTTCTTTGTTTTCTTTTATTTTTATTTCAGGATAGATCATTTTTTTTTCCGAATGCTTCGAGCTGTTCCTATGTTTCCAGCTCCAAGTTATGCACAATACCTTGAAGATATACGTCTTCAACTGCTGCGTTAAAGTCTGTTTCTGGATTTTACCTTTTGAATTTATGATTATTGAAAAGCCTAAGCGTGCGGTAGTATTTAATTGCTATGACTGATCTGCAAACTTAATTCATTTGGTCATCCTTGGATTGAATCATTCTATGGAAGTGGGAGCATGGTTGTTTGTTATAAATATGCATATTCATGCATCTTGTTTATGTTTCTCTACCTGAAACAGGATACGCACATGCTACTCACTGGGGGAATGGAGAAAATTCTCCGAATATTTGATTTGAATCGTCCAGATGCACCTCCAAGAGAAGTGGATAGGTCTCCTGGATCAGTCAGAACTGTTGCATGGCTTCATAGTGATCAGACAATCTTAAGCACTTGCACTGATATGGGGGGTGTCAGGTATGGATGTCTCTTTGACACACGCTGAAAGCTACTGTTAGGTGGTACTTATATTGCTTGTTGGATTTTCTTTTTTGGTGGTTGTATCTTTGCTTCTTTTACTTTTATTCCTTTCAACTCTCAATATGAGAGTTTTGATTCTTTTGCAAAACTTTATGTGATAGCATGTTATGATATTGCTGGACGCTTTTCTCATTATATACATCTGCAAGTCATCCAATGAAATATTATAGATTCTATAGTAAATAGAATGAGCTAAGGAATGGGTCTGTTGACCGATCTGTGTCGTGCTTGCAAGGGGCTTGGGGAATAAATCTTAGGATACAAATTAGTAAGAGGAGTGTTAACTTTAAGATTGCAGAGACTTTACTAACCTTCACGGAAGGGATTTTAAAGAGGAAGAGTGGAGAAGCAGAGAGAGAGAGGATATTTTAATGTAATATGCATATGCTTGATTACTTGTTGATGTTAGATTCAAATTGCCAGTGTTTATGAATCTTTTAATGCATGTATACTCCTAAACGGAATTTTGATGTAGCTCTGGGGGGGCTTCTAATTTTGCAGCTTGCCATAACTTTTACTAAACTTTCCAGGTTATGGGATGTTAGAAGTGGTGAGATAGTCCAGACACTAGAGACCAAGTCACCTGTGACCAGTGCTGAAGTGAGTCAGGATGGTCGTTATATAACAACTGCTGATGGGTCTACTGTCAAATTCTGGGATGCAAATCAGTAAGTTTTAGAGCAGATTAGCCCTTTTTCTTGAGCCATATTTCAGTATTGCTTTGTCTAAAATGCCTTTTTTTCTTGTTTGGCCCCAGTTTTGGGTTAGTGAAGAGCTACAACATGCCATGCACAATAGAATCAGCTTCATTGGAACCGAAGTATGGTAATAAGTTTGTTGCTGGAGGAGAAGATATGTGGGTTCGCTTTTTTGATTTCCATACTGGCAATGAGATTGGTATGTTCCTCAACATAAGCTAAATCCACTGAAAGAAAAATTTATTGGACATGTATGATTGTTTTATCCCTTTTGTTCATCAGACAGGTTTAGCTGCGAACATGATCAATGAAATGACATTAGTGCACGTTTACTTGCATGCTTTTATTGCAGAATCCACCTAGTGACTTTTAATTACGGTTTTTCAGAATTGCTTTTCAGCTTCTATTCTTATTGGTAATTATTAATTTGTCTCTGGATGCAGCATGCAATAAGGGTCACCATGGTCCCGTACACTGTGTACGTTTCTCTCCAGGAGGGGAATCTTATGCTTCTGGATCTGAGGATGG
Source organism: Citrus glauca (assembly GCA_029633175.1). Lineage (NCBI taxonomy): Eukaryota > Viridiplantae > Streptophyta > Magnoliopsida > Sapindales > Rutaceae > Citrus > Citrus glauca. The sequence continues at coordinate 7,029,989 of JAQOOD010000001.1, forward strand.
AACCATTAGAATATGGCAAACTGGCCCTGTGACTAATGATGATACTGAGCCATTAACAGCTAATGGTACTATAGGAAAGGTGAAGGTTACAGCAGATGAGGTTTCACGCAAGATTGAAGGCTTCCACATTGCAGACGAGGGGAAGATGAAAGAGAAGGAAGAAGCAGCAAATTAGTGAAATGGGCAGTCGGATTCTTATTGGCTTTGCCTAAGCTTAATGTTTAAATGGTCTAGATAATTACATAGAGACAGACTAAACTTTCTTTTCTTCGTTTTTGTGTGTGTGTGTAGTTTCTAGTTAACGATGCACTGATTAGAGATAGAGATATAAAGTGGACTAATTGTTTTTTTTTTTTTTCACCACTGAAGTTGAATCAATTTCTATGTTTAAACTTCAAAAGTAAAAACTGTGTGTATCTTGATTTCTTTAAACAGTTAGGCAGGTTAAGTGTCTCAAACAGTTCAACTCAAGTGATGGAATGGACAGTTGGCCTGCGAGAATCCTGAAGCTACTCCGATTTCTTTAAACAAAAGAATACTGTTAAAAGAGAAACAACTGTTACTGGGAAAACATTTATCCATCAATCAGATATGCGAGTCGCTTATCACATGGGTCCACTTTATCCTCTAAAGCTACAGCACTCTTTTAGTCTTTTGACTAAAGGATTATCATTTGGGTCCGCTATATATTTTTTTTTTCTTAATTACATTGAGCACTTCATATTTTCATCCTGTAAAGTACTTGGTATCCGGCATCACGTAAAGGGGGGGCCGCATATTCTACGTGATCCGTCTTAATATTTCGATGACAGGTTTGTCTTAGGTTTATTTGGACTATATTGACAGGTTTAAAAATAATTCTAAAAGGTTAAAAATTAACTGTGGCTTTTGATAAGTTTTATAAAAATTAATGTTGATAAAACCACTCTATTACATTTTAAAAAAGAAAAAGAGAAGGAATAATTTTTCAATATCTAATTTTAAGAGTCAATTTTATACTAAATAAAATTCTATATATTATATATACCCACATCGTATATAAGTGCAAAATTATTCTTATTGAACTAGAAAATAAAGTCAACGAATTTGAAGAAATTGTTATTACTACTAATATTATTAAGATAATAAAATAAAAATAATAAAAAATATTTATTTTATTATCAATTGTTATATATACATAATAAAAAATAGAATATATACATTTATATTTTATTCAATATTATATCTATTTCTACATTTATATTCTTAAGATAATTTAATAGCAAAATTCATCAAATACATACATTCATTTTAAAACTCACAATATTTTTAAAAATAAATTAAATATTCAACAATTTATTTTTCACGGTTGATTATTTTTACAATCGTATAGCACAACTAACTGATAATAATTACTTTAAACATTACAACATTACTAAACTAGCCCTTAATATATTTTTGTATGATCTTAAACACTAAACTGTCCTGATGATATCTTTTTGTGCGATAACTTGTGTGCATGAATATTCTAATATATACTTTATTCCGAAAACTATGGATAAACAAGTTAAAAGAGAAAAATGAAAAAGGATAAGAATTTGGGGTAAGGTGAAAATAATAATAATAATAATAATAATAATAATAATAATTAAAAACAGGTGAAGCGATAGAAATGAAATTACATAAAAGAAGGAATCCCATGACAGTAAATTAATAGAAATACAAGGGCCATTATTTTTTGAAGCATATAAATGGAAGGGTTATTTATGTCAATAGGAGGAACTTCAACAAACAAGTAACCCCCTTGGAAGCCTTGATTGTTTGATCGGTAACAAATCTCTCTGTGTCTTGAGTTTGGTGTTTTGTTCTTTGGCTTTGAAACCTCACCCGTCTGTCATCATCTTTGCGGAATCTGTCTCTGTCTCGAAATCTGTTAAATTATTGGCGGGAAAGATGTCGGGAAAAGGCGCGAAAGGTTTGATCATGGGAAAGGCCTCGGCTAGTAACAAGGACAAGGACAAGAAGAAACCCATTTCCCGCTCTTCCCGTGCTGGCCTTCAGGTTCTTCTTCTTTTATAGATCTTTGTCTCTCTAAGTTCATAGCACTGATCTTGTCTTTTAAATTTAACCCATTTGCTGTTTGTTTTTAAATTTCGTAGTTGTCCAAAGAATTCAGGATTTTAGTTTCGAAATTATGGTCTTTTATTACATATTAGGCTTTTCCTTTTAGTGTAAAATTTTATCCAAGGTTTAGTATTAATTTGCCTTAGTGGAATAAATTGAAAATGAAAAAGTTAGGTGAGACTGATAGCACAAGTTATTGATGATGTTTTAATTTTTTGTGATAGATATGAATCCTCTGATATAAGCTTTTGGTGGGCAACAGAGGTGAAGGTTGTTATTTAAAGTTGTTAGATGAATAATTGAATAGATAGCTTTACGGCATAGTCGAGTTTCTGTTTGTTGTTAATGGTTATTGGTTCATTACTGGTTTTCTGTTTCTCTGTGATGCCAGCTTTGTTTGATCTCTTGCTTCCTTACCCATATTTTTTTATGTAATGTTTACAATAGTGAGTGCCTTTTAGAAGATGATGAAACTTGATAAACACATAGGATACTCAATTTTATCTCTTTTAGAGGAATTATTCGCTTGGGTTAAAACCTAAGTCACATGAAGTCCATGGCCCTAGATTGTTCAGGGAAAAGATATAGCTGTCAGGCGTTTTTTTGTCTGTGACATGGGATCACCATTCTGCCTGGCACTTTATTTTAGCAGTAGTATAATGAATATTGTTTTCTCAGCTTCCTAAGTATATATCTCAAAATCCTCGCATTGAAATTAAATAAAGTGATGGATGAGATGACCCATGTTTTAAGTGTTGATTGTTGCATTTTCCTTGGATTCCTGTAATCTAGGGTAGCAACTTCCTCATCCATTTTGGGACAGGGTTATTAAAAAATTAAATTTGGATGATACATGAGAGGCACTATTTTGGCAATGGAATAACATTGTCCACGTCTAATGGCTTTTGTACTACAGTTTGGCGCTGAAATAGTGTTTTTGGACTCTGCTATGAGTTATGATTGATGAATCTATGTTGGTTGCTGACATTACAAGTAATGAGTGTACCTGATTTTATGATGTTTCAAGAACCTGTTGTAGCTGGGTCCTTTTTTGAGAGAGACTTCCTGGTTGGGTTGGGTTTTAACAGTCACAGCAGATACATTTATAAAGTTTTGAACAACATTGATGTATTCATATGCCTTTGTTGCCCCATTGATGCAAAAGGCAGGAAATGATTGTTTCTTCTGCTTCTTCTTTTCCTTCATTTCAATGGTATAACAGTATGATACATTTGGGATTCTGATTCCTGGTTAAGTTCTGAAAAAAGTTGCCTTAATTATCATGTTGGGGTGTTGCATGGTATGTTTACCTTCATTGGCAAATATTATGTGTGATTTGTGACTTGCAGTTCCCAGTTGGTCGGATTCACCGTCTTTTGAAGTCAAGAACCACAGCACATGGAAGAGTAGGAGCGACTGCTGCTGTGTACTCTGCTGCCATCTTGGAATATTTGACTGCAGAGGTGTTGGAGCTGGCTGGAAATGCAAGCAAAGATCTTAAGGTGAAGCGTATAACTCCCAGGCATTTGCAGCTTGCAATCCGTGGTGATGAAGAACTTGATACCCTGATCAAAGGAACCATCGCTGGTGGCGGTGTCATCCCTCATATCCACAAATCACTAATCAACAAGTCAACCAAGGACTAGTTTCAAGTGGATTGTGGTTGCCTATAATGCGGGCAGAATCCTCATCCTGTGATCAGATTTATGGATTTGTTAACCCCCTGCTATTGAAGCAAGGCCATACCTTTATGTCTTCTTATTTTTATTTGTGCTTGATCTTAGGTTACTGAACTTGGTATGCCTGTTATGACATGTGGATAATGACATCATTCGGCAATTTAAATCTCTGTATGGTATCAAAGGTTGTCCTTTAGTAGGATGTCGGAATTCTATTAGTTACATTTTGGTGTTTTTTTAGTATCATCAGTGCAATTTGTCTGTAGTCGATTGTCCTGTAGAATTTTGAATGTGAAATTGTAAAAGCAATTTGTGCGGTAGAATTTTGTGCAATCCATTGCCTGTGGTGGCTGCTGGTAGCAATCATACATTAGAGACAGCAAGTTATCTGGTACATTTGAAATGGCCCAACACAACTGGGAGAGTGTGAAGATATTGGCGTATGGTATATCATATGTGGAGACTGGTTTTGGTCCAATGTACCTGGTGCGAGATGGCGTGCACATTTGAAAAGTTGCAAGTATTTGTCAGCAATGATTGGCCGTTTAGTATTTGCCTTTTTAATCTGTGATACTGTGGGTTGTGAGAAAGATTCGTCTTGAAGCAGTTCATAGTGATTTGAAGCTAATTTGATAGCATTCCCTGGCAAATTGCAAACTATACATTTGATTCTATCATCTTAAAATAAAGTTCCCGTCTGCACGAGGCTCATCTCGGTAGCTGTTTCGATAATCTCATCTTTACGGAGTTATGCAGAACAAAAATCACTTTTTATATGGGGCGTTGGAGTACAAATGGAGTGCAAGTACATGTTGCAAGTAACATTGGGTTGCTAATGGCCTGCTTAGAATTACGGGTGCAGCTAGAGATGAAATTTTGTTTAAATAGTCGTACGAAGATCTTAAAACACAATAGATTAATCTCTTATAAAACAGATCGCAATTGGAAATGCTCCAATATCTTCTTTCCCACCAGAAATATACCGTGAATCAATAGTCAAATTGAATTGAATCACGACTCCACCAATATCACAAAATTTAACCCTACAACAACTACATGCAAAACAGCCAGCAATCAATCAAGAAACTACTTGTCCTGAAATGTAAGCACCAATGAATTTCAACAGCCTAATTAGAAAGAAGTGCAAAATATATCCAATCAAACAACCAGCACCCCAGTCCTGGAATTATATGGTTGAAACCTTAGGAACATCTACAGGGAAATGGTGGATCTCATCCATCCATGGGTTCTTCTCCTTTGCCGGGTTTATTGACCTTAAAGCCTTCCACACTGCACTGTTACACTTGAACCCAGAACCAAATGCTATTTGCCATGTTCTATCACCTTTCTTTATCCTGCCCTTGGCTTCTGAATAAGCCAATTCATACCAAAGTGAACTGCTTGATGTGTTGCCAAAACGATAAAGTGTCATCCTTGATGGTTCCATGTGCCAATCAGACAGCTGCAAGTTCTTCTCCAATTCATCCAAAACAGCTCTCCCTCCAGCATGAATGCAGAAATGCTCAAAGGCAAGTTTGAAATCTGGGATGTAAGGCTTGATCTTCATCTTGAATAGTTTCTTCCCAACTAATGTAGCAAAGAAGAGCAGCTGCTCAGACATTGGCAGAACAAGAGGCCCCAGTGTGGTGATGTTGGTCTTTAAAGCATCCCCTGCGACAGCCATCAGATTTTTCGACAAAGTAACACCAACTTTCCCTTCAGAGTCTTCTTCTTGAGTAACACAGGCAAAGCAGTTATCATCAGCACCCTTGTGCGTACGGACAGTGTGCACCAATCTGTATTTCGATCTTCTTCTGTCAGAGAATCTGTTTGAAAGCAATATTGCAGCCCCTCCCATCCGGAATAAGCAATTTGAAACAAGCTTCGACCGATCATTTCCAAAGTACCAATTCAATGTGATGTTCTCCATGCTAATAACCAATGCATAAGAGTTGGGATGAACCTGAAGAAGATTGTTTGCAAGATCAATTGAAATCAAACCTGCACTGCAGCCCATCCCTCCCAAATTGTAGCTAATTATATTCCCTCGAAGCTTGTAATGGTTGATGACCATGGCAGACAGAGATGGCGTTGGATTGAACAAGCTACAATTCACAATCAAGATACCAATGTCCTTGGGTTTCACAGAAGTTTTTGCAAAAAGCTCATCAATGGCACCAAACATCACAGTCTCAGCTTCTTTTCTAGCTTCTTTCATTGATGGGTTTGGAGGAATGTTGAGGACAGCCTCTGGAAGGTAAGTTGAATCACCAAGTCCAGATCGCTCTAGGATCTTCTTCTGAAACTGAAGATTTTCCTCAGTAAATGTACCAGTCATCCGGGACTGATCCATAAAAATCCTTTTAGTACATTTCCGAGATTCTTCAGGCTTGTAGCAGGAAAAGTTTACGAGGTAAACAGGCCGAGGGCGAGTGAGAAAGTAAAGTGTCAAGAGGAAAACAAGCAAAGTTGAGCATATGATAACAGAAATAAGATTGTACTGGAGATGCTCCCAAAGATCATAAAGGTCCTGAAAAGAAAACGTTGAAAGCTGCGCGGCAACTATGACTACAAGAGGTGAAAGGAAGAGGAACATTCCATGAGTGATTAGGTAATGATATCCAAGTTTCACATATTTTAGCTTAACTGACTTCTTGAAATCAGGGAGATTTCGTGATGGTGATGTTGGTGAGATCAAGGGCGTATTTGGTTTTGGCTCAGTCATTTTCCCTGCCACAGTTTCAATTATAAAGGTCAGCACATTTGCCAAAACAACAAAAACAATAATATCAATAACATTCAATTTAAAGCACACAAGATTGAGTATCATCACGTAACAAATAAGAAGGTGAAATAAAGTTCTAAAAAAAGGTAACTTTTTGCTGCCTTTCATGGTTGAATTAGATCCAAATTGACCTTTACTAAGAAATTCTTTTTCACCAACATCGAGATTGTCTTTCTCTTCTGGCCTAATTTGCAACTACACAATACCCTCGATACTAAAAATAAGCAAGAAAGTAACTTTATGGCCACCCAGGTTCTATAATCTCTGCATATCCTTCAAGATAAGCTTCATAGTTCATACATTGAAACCGTGAGAAAGAAAAAGGTATCCTTTTCGGAAAATGTTACCAAATTCCAATTTTTTTTTCCTCCAATTTCAAAAGCTTTAAACTTCCAAAATGATTTAGAAATTAAAATTTAGATAAAAGTTCAATAAACCAACATCAGCATTCACATAACAGAACTACATTCTGCATAATTCTACACATACCCAAATAAAAACACAAACAAGAAAACCCTTTTGATGCAACAATAGTTGGGGAAAAGATGACTGACCTTGATTGTCAAAACCCACCGGCAGATCGCTTGAATCTCGACAGAGAAACCAACGAGAAAAAAAAAAGAAAAAGAATTCGCTGCTTAGGACAAAAAATGGCAAAAGCTATAGTTAGAATGAAAAAATTTGAACGTGAGGAGAAACGGGAATAAAATTTATACTAAAGAGAGAAGATAATGGAAACCATCGAGGAAACTGGCTAGAAATACGCGTGAAGGAAGCTTATAAAGCATAACACAAACAACACGTTAATTAAGTTAAAATGGGCGGCGCAGGAGCTGGATTGTTTTGAATTGAATGTTTTGACTTTGAGTTTAACGAGCCTTGTCAAGTCTTTTTGTCTGATTATCATCCAACGGCTCTCCTGACTTGGGGCTTCAACACTTGCCACTTTCATTCCGGCTGCCGCTTGCCAGTTAGAAAACAACTTTAAGACGTCATTGGCACATGCATACACTTGCAAAGTTCGAATGCATCCGTTCGAGTCCCCGCTTAGCATTAATATTAGTGGAGCATATACTTAATATAATATGTATTAGGTTTTTTAAAAATAGTATTAATATATTTTTAATTATAAATATTAATATAATTTTAATTGAAATATATTAGTGTATAAAAAAGATAACATTTTTTTCTCAAATTATCTATATACCTTTCTAAAAAAATGCCATTATACACAAAATGAATATATAATTTTTTAAAAAAATTTATGACAAAGTCAATCTAAATAATTTATAAATAATTCACAAACAGCACAATGAGGCATTAATTTCATGACGCTTGCACGAATACCAACCAAATAAACATCATGTGAATCATATCTGTCACGTGGCTGTATGATTTATCAGGTGTTTATGGGATTCCAATTATTATTTCATAATATCAGTAAGATTTAATGGATTTTAACCTTTAACGGAAATTTGCGAGATTTATATGAAGTAAATTGGAGAGTGGGAAATTGGGAATGATGAATAAGGAGAGCTTTATTCATTTTGTTTTGTAGCAAGATGAAGCCCCGGCACGTAACATTTATTCGAAATTGAAAGGCATTCGAAGAATAGTATCAGAGAGGCGCTAGCTACATGTGAATGTGACGTGTAATGTTCTAAAAAATGAAAAAGAGACAAGGCACTTGTCATCGTGAACACAAACTTCTTTCCAGGGGAGCAAACATTTTGCCAGCAAAGCAAGTAATGGGTGTGTTGGAAACTCGGGTGCCACAGATTTTAACGGTGAGAAAAAGGTTGTGCCAAGTCTAGATTCTGGAAGCTACCCAATGTTGCGTATGACAAGTGTATGGCTTTATGTTCATGGACCCTTTAGCTCGTTGATGCGAATTTTCATCGCGGAGCAACAGCAGACAACAATGGGTATCAACTGTTTTCAATTTGCTAACGTTTGTCGATGGCAGTGGAGGCACTGAGGCAGCAATAGTTTTTGCACTGTTTCTCTAATCTCTTTAATTGATTGTTTCACATTCAAATCCAAACCGGATTCCAGCACATGACTCAGGTTGCAAAAACCCAAGAGATTCCGAACCAAAAATGGGCATAAATATCAATAAGCGAACACTTTCATTCATCCTATTGCATGAGTATAGGCAAAATCATTAAGAAGCGTGTATTTTAGACAACAATATAGTAGCAGACAGAGAGTTTAACAATTGGAATATCAAATATGTAATAGAAAGAGACTGTCGTTTGACTACAGTAATAAGACAAAGAAAAAATATAAACTATGCAAAATTTTCCACATATGTATGCATGGTAATCGATATCATTCTAATGCATGCCTATAATATTTGCTATATCGGCAATTTCCTGGAAAATAACCATTAGAAGAGAAGGAAGATGATGAATTGGGAGCTGGGGGAGTGCTGGTTCTAAGTATCGGCGCAAATTCACGAATCCAACGAGAACTCCTCAAGCCATATGAGTACTTCATTCCTCTTCAGTGCAGTGAACCACAAAAGAAAAAGAGAAGGGATGGTATTAATAAATAATAACATGTGTTTATCTACTAATGATAAATAAAATATTATTTTCCTATTGTAACCCAATGATAGTGCTAGTGATGACTTTTCTGAATCTGTCCATTAGCTATGGTATTGGAATGTAATTGGTACTGAAGTTGGGCAAAATCTTAAGACATTTCTTGATGTCTTCCTTGTATGAACCCATACTTCACAGTGATACAATAAGTTTTTTTTTTTTTCTTCTCTCTCTCTCACACACACACACACTAGCCTAAAAGCTATGACAAGTAGTTTTGCTTTCAAGTATTTTAGCGGTCAGTAGCAAAGTTTAGTTTACATTCCCTATATGGATGGATGGCTAATACAGAGGTTTATACAGAGAACAGCATGTCAATCTAAAATCTTTGACTATGCCACAGTAAATTTTCTCTTTAAGAAGCCTAATAATCACGAGCTAGATGTCTAAAAAGTTAAATTATAAGGAAAAGTGCAGAACAAATACTAGAAACACAGTGGAGACAGACATGTAATAAACGGGAAAAATATACTTGGACAGAGTTCAATAACATACCATTATAAAGCTCCATGTTTGGCCGGGGTCATTGTATCGAGCAAGCAGACAACCTATTTTAGGTCTCAGACCATCTCTCATAAGACTAGTGCGCAATTCTTTCTCTTTCTCACGAACAATATCCTCAGTAGGTTTTCCACTGAACTTCAATACTGCAGCAATGCCTCCTTCTACCTTTCTGAGGTCAAGTGTTTCTTGATTAGGATCTGGTAACCTGGATAAAGGTTCACACTTATTATTTATACCATGGAATGGATAAATAAATATTCATTTTCCAAATATTTCCCCTCTCCAAAGTTTTGAGATTAATCAATGGAACAAACATTTCTAAAAGCTTCAGATATCCATAATGTGCAACAAATATAGTTAATGAAGCTCACCTGCTCATATCTTTATCCAGTGGAAGAACAATTTGGATAGATACTTTCTTCAATTCATTATCATATGCCTGAGTGAAGACAGGGGTTGTCATAGGTATCTTCTCTGTTTTGGAGTTTTTCCCAAAAATATACCTGTACAGTTAGAATCAACTATAAGAAATATCAATATAGCATCTGATTGATTGGAGAAGAAGGAAAATACTGATTTTGGATTTAATTAAAATAAATATACAACTTACCCAGCAACATCATTAAATCCAGTTGATCCAGATAGCTTGTCTCCATTAGTTTCCACCACGATAAATGGGGAGTACCTCCTAACCTGTACAATCATTCTTGTGTCAGGTCACATAAATTTACGACACTGAATTACATTTGTTTCCCTCGTGAATATGAAACAAAAACTACTAGAACGAGTTATCTTTCAGTGGTTACAAAAATTTTAATTAGTGCATAAATTTTAGGAAAGCAAAAGAGTAGACATGTTGCTGAAGATTATGACCGCAATAGTATGAAACTATACAATAATGAGAGTCCGCTAGATTCTTTAAGTCCAGTTCAAGATAGTGATTAACTTGCAGATCAATTGGTACTAAAGGGGTACAAGACCATTCTGCACAGATATGCAATGAGTTTTTCTTGGTATTTATATTCCGTTGCCTTCCTTTACATTTGTAAAGAATTAACTGCATATTGTGCCCTTGGATTTGCACAATCACACTTCATGTTTCTCAGAAGGACAGCCTCTTTTCGTTTTGTTATGCACAAAGTAAAAAGTACAGCTTACTGACTTAAAGAACAGCTGAGAAAAGAAATAGCAGTAACAGTGCAGTGCATCTATTTTGTACTGTGAGTAACACTATTTCTCATAGCCAGCTGACATTAATATTTCTAACAATCAGCTTTGTTGATAAACCTAAGTTCAAGTCAGGCATCTTTCTGTTTTTTATGCACTTAGTGAAAATTTAACCTCTCTGTCTTTAATGTTTAACAAACAAAATGACCATGCATAACTAGATAGTATGCTTGTTTTGATACTGATTCAGTGATTCACGCACAAGAGAGAAATAAATAAAACAAGAATGAAACACAATCTATCCAAGGAAGTGCAAAAAACCTCATAATTTGTAGTCCTTTTGAGTATCTGATATTTTGGTGTTTCCAGATCAGGAGTCTTGTAAATTCGCAACTGCAAAGAATTAAAATGTACATGTAAGAAAGAAAACTAATTTGTGCTAGTTGTACATGCTGATCTAGGTGAATTTAAAGCAAATAAAAGTAGTCAAAACCTGCTTCAACACATCCAAGAAACCCTCCAGCGAAAAATAGTCATTATTCTTGATGGAATCCCATAAATCCTACAAATTGAAAAACACAGGTTGCTGATATTTCTGGTCAACCACATAGTCTATCCATTTTAACGGAAGATATTTGAGATTGTACCAAGTGGCTGCAAAACTTCCCGGTCTCTGGATTAATGCCCATAACCGAGGTGCCAGTAAATACCAACTCTGGTTTCCATGGCAGAAGCATGAACTTCATTACCATAGTCCATCTTGTAGTTATCTCATACGGTCCTGTCTACAACAACTCAACCAGTCAAGAAAAAGTTGTATTGCTTAAGTGGTAATCAATATTGTGACAGTTTTAGCACCAAAAACTAAAAATCAGTTTAAGAGCGTAAATAGATAAAGCATCTTAACTCAAAATTTGGTCATCATTGAATATAAGAAATGTGTAATTCTCTAATACTGACTCAATAATCTAATTATTTAACACTAAGAATTCCATGCAGTCGTTAATCTCAGGAATGGAAGTCAACCATTTAGACCAATACAAGGTGGCATTAAATTATGAATATATACAACTTCAAAAACCTTAAATTACTGACTCTGAAAGGCTGCAACAGCAAGCATAATATATAATTTAACTGTCAACATCATAGGTATACCAAATCATTCTAATCACTGCTTTGCATTGGAGACGAGAACTTTTATATACAGTTTAACTAATGCCAGAACATAGTTACATCATCATCATTACGTAAGACATTTTTACATATCTTGTATTAAAAAAAGAAAAAAAAATTACAAGGTCAAACTAAAAAGTGTAAATGCGGTCAATATACAAGCTGTTCTATTCAATTTATAAAACAAACTAATAATAAAACCAAACCTGCTTGACCCAGTGCAACTGATAGTCAGGTCTGAAGACCATCTTCAACATAGAAATGTTGAAAAGATAACCACTTATAGTATCATGTTTGGTGATAGGGTCCCTGAACTTGACCTGCTCATCGTACGCCGTCCGGTCAATCCCCTGATCATCAAACAGATGTGGAAGATCATCATATAAAAAACCCACAAGCAATTCCACGTCGACCGTTGATTGTGGCGGGCTGCTTTGGTCCACTAGGCTCAGCCTAACTGCCCACTTCAAATTCTGGTTAGTTTTAACGGCTATACTTCTTAACTTGAAACTCCTTGGAGGGAAATGAAGTCTGGTGGGTCTTGTGGTACTCAGTTTGTGGGAACTGACACCAGACGCCGCAATTGTCCGGAAATTTTGGTGAGTATGTGCGCTGGCCATTGATTTTATTTTATTTTATTGTATTTCTTTTTAAGCTTTTCACTAATTTTAATGGAGGAGTCTAATGGTGTGGCTTTGCCTTGGTGGAGTAGTTTGGAGAGGCAATGAAACGATTGGCTGATATTGATTGAAGATTTTGAGAAGGCCAATAGTCAAAACGACGAGTGATTTGTAGGGTCAGCTGCATCCGAATGATGTACAATAATGTATGTATTGTCCTTGGGCCTTGGGTTGGGTACTTGAAGATCGAGAGTTCTTCGGGTCGGGTCACCAAGCCCAATAGTAAACTAGTGGCCATGACTCATGAATGTACAAATTCATCAATGCAATAATTTTCAGAAAGATGCATATTTTTTTAACAACAAAGAAAGTATTCATTACTCTTAAAAAATATTTGAGAAACACATTTTACAATGACTGACAAGTGGCACACTTCCCACTTATTAACCCAACCTTTTGCAATCCTCAAGTAAGACGTAAGCATTAATTAGATAGTTGAGTCGCTAATCTAAGCTCATATTTGAGTGGCCAGCGACAAATAATTAAAATGTCATGAAGTGGAGCCTCACCTGCTGGCACATAACTAATACTAATGACACAATTCTACTTGAAAAGCTAATTGTTATATTAGTAGTACGTATAGCTAGCCACAAAAACTGAAGATTTTTCTTGTATCCTGGGATTCATATCATCACATGCTTTGCACATTTGCTTCCACTATCTCCCCAAGAAAAAGCACAGAAACAAAAAGATCTCATGGACACAGCTTTCCATGTCCATGTCAAATTATCAATTGATACGGACACTGCACAGATTCTGCATTACAGAGAACTGTCTACGATGCTGCCACCTAGGCCTTCACGTGGCCATTTTCGTCACGAGCCCTGCACACTTTTGCCTCAAAGTTCCACGAGACAACCAGAAACCAGAACAAGCCCCTTCCAAGGCTTCGCCTTTTCCCCTCTATTTAAGTTTAATCTCTCCTCGTATATTGACCCAGGTCAGACGACTGCAATTTCCTGTTATTAATTTTTTCTTTCTCTGTTCATTTAACCAAATAAAATATGTCTCCGATGAGCTCATCATTAGAGGGCATCACGCATGGTAATGTGCATAATCGTGATGACGATAACATTCATGTTTATGGCTGTCCTGATTATTACCCTAATGAGCCATTTGAAGGGGATGGAGATGACGACGACGATGACGACGACGGCTGTGACTTGGCTCCGGCTGCATCCATGGAAGGTGATGGGGACGATGACGACGATGATGGTGGCTATGATTATGCTCCGGCTGCTTAGTCAAGTGATGACCAACATTTGTGAAACCCTAGTTAGCTACTTTTAGTTCTTCAGTTTTATATATATATGTATGTATGTATGTATGTAGCTGTGAAACCCTAAATTCCACTCAGAGTTATTGATATAATAAACTTATATGTAATCCGTGTAACGAGTGGCTTTTTGGCCTTAGTGAGGAAATAATGATCCAGCAAGACTGCTTATATAATAAGATCGGTGTAGCGTGATAAACATGATGTTTATAAATAATACATAAAGTTATTGATAATTGTGTTCGTATTTGTTTGATTATATATTCTTAATTATATCATCCGCCTATTTTCACATTTATTTGTTATTTCCTGAGAGTAAAGGAGTCAATAAAGAAGATTTTAAATGTTAATGATTAATTATCAGGTGATTGATGAACTCTGCAGGTTAAAAATAAATTTCCTATATGCATAGAACAGCAGTGCTCTAGCCCAGAGAGAAACATTTCAAGTTCAGCTTTTCGACTTTCACATAGAATTTACCTATATATGACTATTTTGCTGCTGGTGTATAAATATGTTGGTGTCAGCTAATATGCATTTGGATTTCCTTTTCTTCTTGTATTTTCAAGTCTTTGAACTTTTGGGGTTCAAGTTGAAGAGGATACATTTTTTATTTGCGGGTGGGAATTGAGTAGACAGAGTGCGAGATAACTAAAAAACCATGGCTCAATTGAATCGGTTTCAGTTTTCTATTGGACAATTTGACTCTATTTCCGAGCATTCATGATCAGTTTATCATTATTTATGAACGCAGTTACTAGCTAGCGATCAGTTCAATGCAGCGTAGAAAATTGGAAAGCAAATAAAAGCTTGCGCTGGTTTTCATTAATATCTTGAATGTTGAATCGTGAAATTAACACTTTAGATCTGAAATTTGTGCATAAAAAATGGTACTCCGGGGACATTGATCGGGACGACATGTGTTTGTCATCATTATAGGGTCTATTATTTTGGATTAATATTAACTTACGGCCAGCTATAAAGTATATAAATGAATTTATTAGATTTTATATTACAATTCTTATTTTCCAGCCTCAAAAGGCCTAGTCTTACAGCAAAACCTTCTTAGCTCAGAATCCTCTCTTAAGAAAAATATGATGTTTCGTGAAAACAAAACCTTGACTTAATGAGTAAGAGAGATGGAGTTTCGTTCTTTTGGTTTAGACCAAACTTAAGGAGGATTTGCTTGTATTTGTAAAAGGCATATAACTTCCTAAACCTGCTAGGGTTAGGGTTTCATCATGACCTTAATACAATAAAATATGGATAAATCAATAGTATTAGAACCAAGAAAAAATTATTATCTAATTAAGTATTTATTATGTAATTAAATGATTACTAATTAATCAAATTACAATTTAGCAAGTTGATCCTAATTGAAATTTGGCAAACCTATTACTTAATTAAGTATTAATTCATCAAGATTTTAAATGTTTAAAGCAAGGAACACACAAAATAAGCAATCATAACATAAAAATAAACTATCATACTGTTGTGCACGGAATGCGGGAATTAAACGTACTAAATAATCATAAAAAATAAAGGATAGAAAATTTAACGTGATTCTGCAATATGCCTACGTCCACGGGAGTAAAAAAAATAATTGTATAACTAACAATTATTGGACTACAAAATTTGAGTAAAGAAATATCACTTTTCAAAATTCAAATACACGTAATGCTTCACACACTTGAAAAAAAAAACTTCTCAATTACAAACACTCTCCAATTACTCACTCTCTCAACAATTTTTCACTTGAATTGTTATTCACAATTTTGGGCTGCTATGGAATAAAGAAATGTCTTCAATTTATAGCTTGAACCTTGCACTATTTCACCTAACCCAAACAAATTGTCAATGGTGCCCATTTACCAAATTTGACAAATTTACCAACTTTTCATTTTTTTCTTTATTTGTTTGGTATTCTTTTGAAAATTTGCATGCTTTATTAAAATTTGGATGCCACATGCATGTGCCCAATGACTTTTCAACACATACAAGCCCTAAAACGTCATGTGCAACCCTCAAAGGGTTAGCCTAGGCCTCAACAAACACATTACATATGCCCTTGCTCAAAGAGAGGACCACGAAGCACGTTATCTACTTCAGTTTGGGCTACTATTCTGGAAAGTTGCGTTCTACTCATGATATTTCCTTGGTAATCTCCTTATTAGGGTTTTAAAAGCAAGGACTTAAACCTATACAAGACACGATAGGAAATGACTTAAGCCCTAAATCAGAACTCCAATTCAAAACTCCTTATAATTTGACATAGATCATATCCAAAATCTGAAGTCAAAGCATGCTCTCCGTCATTTGTTGGGCTAATCTGGTCCCACACTGTTGACACTATTTGTCGACTCATTCTTCACACTACGGCTAGATAATATTACAACAATATCAAATACGGCCAGAAGCTAGGACACATCAACACTCAATTCTCTAATCAGATTAAAAGGTAAGTTTAATGGCATGGGAAAATATATTATTGGGTATATTGGGTGACTGGTTTCACGGCATGATGATGCAATTTCAAAATATAGTACGCATATTTCCTCACCAACCTTCACTATTATCCGTGGGCAAAGACAACATATTGATTGAGTGGAGGCTTATTCAATAGTAATATGAAAAAAAAGTAAGAATAATGAATATATCTATTTGAAAGATTTATCATACTTCACCATGTGTTTACAATTATTAACAAATTTTTGGGCCATTCAAAAAATAAATTAATGCTAATATTTATAGGTTATATTCTAATTAGCAAATCCCAACTCTAAGTGTAAATATATCAGGGGTTTGAATGTAATTTATTGGGGACTTGAGCATAGTTTATTGGAGATTTTAATTAAAAAATTTAACTAAACATTAAATGATTTCTTTTTTTCTAGCAGGGAGTCAAGTCCCCATCCGTCACCCTATGAATGCCCCACTCCTATTATCATTAGTCATCGAAATGATCAGATTTTTCTCCAAAAGAATATATATTTTAAAAAATAGTGGGTCTATAAGAATTTTTATTCGGCTTGATATCACCGAAGGTCTTACTTTTGTATGTACTTGCACATGTCTATATATTTTCACACGGGCAGCATTGCATTCTAGAAACGGCAGCTCTCTACTAGGCCTAGTTGCCACATCAGCCAACTCAAGTCCAAACGATATTCTAACTTCTATTGAAATGTCAAAAGTAGAGTGTAGTATGTCATCAATACATCAGAGTGTTGTGCACAGAATTGAGACACGCATTTCCAGTAACAAATTACAATGTCTTACACATTTTCGGAATTAACTAAATTACGCGGACCCGGCCATTGAATCAAGAGCAAGTGATCAAAATGACGGGTATCACATGCTGCTCATTAATGTACATACTTTCGAAAACCCAATTGTGGAGAGTAAATGGATAATAATTACTAATATTACTGAACCCCACTTTCAATTATCCGCGAAAGGCGTACACAAATCCACATAAAACTTTGAGTTTCCAAAAATCTAGCAATTTGTATATGACCCTTCAATGCGCTAAGAGATGCTTTATGACACATCATCTCACCACTTTAACATGTGCTTGCTGAATTGGCGTTGAGATTCCTATGTGGTTGGACCAAATGGTGCCAGCTGGCATCGGCATTTGTCCGTCACACACTTAATGCACCTCTCCACACTCCTCACGTGGTGTTCCCGTGCCTAAACGATGTACGCCACCTTCCCTCCTCCTATATTAGCAAGTCCCCTCTCGTTTCCACTTCAAACTCGACAAAAATCACCAGATAACTAAAAGCGCACAAGTTTTTGTTTTTGTTTGCACTCTTTCTTTGCTAGCCATCTCCATAAGCCATTCTAAAAATGTCTCTCATTTCAAAGGTCATTGTGCCCTCATCATGGTGCAAGAAGTATGGAGATGGATATGATGAGGGTGGAGATGGATATGAGTGTGTCCTCGCAGCATGCGTTGACGGTGACGGCGACAGCGATGATGGGGATTACGATTATGCTCCAGCTGCATGAAGAAACTCTCCATAATTTTTATAATTATTCTACATATATGTATAATTTACTAGAAACAAAGCTAGCAGTCATGAGAGGTTATTTTTTGCCGAAAAATTTTGCACGTCAAGAGTACGTACGATACGTTGACCATATATGTAATAGTGGGACATGCACCTTATGGTAGTGGGTCGTAAGTACTCGTATGTTAGCAAGATGATGATGAAGGTGTGATTTTATGTCGTCCACACATTCATCATCATGCAATTATTGTACGAGGCCAAGAGTGACTTAATGTACCAATCATGATTTATTGTATATTAGTATGTCTGGTTTATGATAATGGTGGCAGCATATACTGTTCAGTTATTATGTATAACATCTAATTTCTGGCTTTATATTTTTCCTGTGTGTATATGTATCGTAGTCAAAGGAAATATTTAATAGGTTTAGTTGAATATGATGATTTCCATATGAGTATAATCTCTTGATGAGCACACTGCTGTTGAAAGAGAATGTTTTATTCTTGTCTTCAATTATAATGGTCCCAAGCTATTTAATATCAAATCACGTGAATTTGTTTTATTAAATTATCCTAAAAACGAGTATCTCTTGCACTTTTATTAATATATGTATATTTTTATAATCTCGAATCATCTCTCTCTTACTATAATAATATAAAACCGCAGCAGTCCAAAAAGAAATAAAGAAAGTAGAAGTATTATTGGCAATTTGAGAAGAATCAAAGCAAAATGAACCAAAGATATATATAACAAGCCACCGACTGTCTCCATTTTTGCCAATCTCTTTCAAGAAAAGAAATCATCTTTGCCATTATTATTGGGAATTAATGAATGAGAATGAATGATGTGTTTTACTTATTTAAATAAGAGGCTGACTTAGAATTAAAGGGGGTCCAATTAAAAATTAGGAATGATTATTAAATTTTTCATTCTTATTCTTGGGGAGTGGGTATGAGAATCCTATTATCTAGAGTGATTATATTACCTCCACTTTATTTTTAAGATTCTCATTCAATTTATCCTTCTTTATTCATTTGAAAAATGAAATAAAAATTTACATTTTAATGTCATTGATTCCATTACTGCTTGTTGTTGTTGCAATCACCATTGCTCCTAGTGGCCACTATTGTGCGCCAATCACGGATGATGATGATTATTATTACTATTGTAACAATAAGTTTTTTTAATATTAAATTTTTGAATAATAAACAATTATTATAACAATTAATAATGATGATAATAATAATAATTAATTAATTAAAGGTATTTAGTAACTTACAACAATTTATTTGGATTCTAAGATAAAGTAAACACATTAATGGTAATATAATTCATTCTAATTTTGATTTTGATTTTAATTTCTACCGTTCAAGTAAACATTTTATTTTGATTCTTATTCTTCATTATGATTTTAATTCATTTTGATTTCAGCCCATGTTGATTACTGATTAGTAAACACAACATAAATCTCTAAGAGTGGAGGAACTTTAGAATACATCAGAGGTAATATAGCCAATTAATGCATATGACATGTACAGTTGCATTATAACTACTAATTATATATTTATTTTTTAAAATAAATATACACATATCATAATATTATTATTTATGAGTAATTGTGTGATTGTTAAAGGATGAGAGCAAAAGACTTTAATGACATAAAGAAAGTAGAAGTAATGATAATAATATTGGGAATTCGAGAAGAATCAAAGGAATATAACCAAAGACAAGAAATCACCACTTTAAAGTGATAACGAGCCCATAGAGAGGATGCTTTAAGAGGCTGTGAAATCGGTATCCTTTTTCGGACTAATTTCGTACGCTGGTTTCATTTTTATGGCTTATTACTATAAAAAATTACCTTCTTGCTGTGGACCAAATTTAATAGTTAAAATAATACTAATTCAAAGCATTCATTTAATCTTGAACAGAAAATCTTCCGAAATTTGAAAGCATCCATTCTAGTCCCTCATTACTTTTTTTTTTCCCTCTCTGGGTTACATTCCCCCAATAATATTCCATAGACACAGTAGACTTTGGGTTAAATAAACTCCACGATTTAACAGGGAACTTATCTCTATAGCATCATATTCCTTCCTCTGTTAGTGTGTATGACCATAGACATAGAGTTATTAGGCAGTCACTGCATAGTCACCGCAACAGTGACGTACAGCCGCACAACCATTAGCATAATCATGGCGCGTCGTTGTTCCCTTCCAATGCTCCCATTCTCAGCCATGGATTGCACACTCAGCATTTGAATCCATCAATGTTCGAGTTCTGAGCATTGATTGATTTAATGAATAGGGAAGATTGGTTGACTTTGCTTTGAATGTGATTAAGACGAGGAGAGTTTGGCTGATGGTTTTGGTGGTGGAGAACAATGGGGAGGTTAATTTATAAGAACGCTAAATACCAGGACCACCAAGCTCGGCAATCCATCGTCATGGTGCCCGCTCCTTTACCATCTAAAGTTTAAAGAAAATAAGAAATCATATCTTCTTTCTTGTTATTTCTTTGAAGATTATTATTATTATTATTATTATTATTATTATTATTATATATATATATATATACACACACGTACATGTAAAGGCGGCTCAATCATATTTTAGGTTTTTAGGCAAATTATTTTAATTACGTCTTTTAAAATTTTGAAGTAAAATATATGTATTAATTTTATTAAAATTTTATTTATTTAAAATCAATTTCTTTAACTTTCTAAAATGTAAAATCATTAATTAAATTTTTATATTCTAATTTTCTTAATATATCTTTCTCAATAGAAGATATAGTTAAACTATTTAACCTTTCCTATGATATGGTTGATCTTAAATAAGTTTTTATTAATGATTCTTTTTTTAGATTAAATGAATTTTTTTCTCTTTTTTGTATCCTAATGCGTATTTTTTAGTAGACTTTTTTCCCCTAGTGAAACAAGAGGAATCAAGCAAACAATTATGTTGTGCAATTAAAAGAAAACAACCTATGAACACAATAATATTTTTAAAAAGAAACAAAAATAACTAATTAAAAAAATTAGAATAATAAGAGAAATGAAAATTTAAACTTGGGAATTTGAGAACTTTCACTTTGATGGATTGACGCTTTAAGCAACAGTGATTAATGGAAAGTAAAACAATTGATTTTTTTCCCTTAAGCGAAAAGTACGGTAGAGAAAGTAATTTTTTCACCAAAGTAATAAAAGTTTCGTGTATTTTTTTAATAAATAATAATATAGACACAAACTTTTGTATAATTTTTTTTGTACAAACTGATGTCGCGTGATTGAATTGGTTAAATTAAATATCTTTTAGTTCACATGATTTGTGTTTATTATTTTGTATTTTTATTAAACCAATGCCAAATTAGTTTGTACAAAATAATTTGTACAATAGTTTATGCATGCATCATCACTCTTTTTTAATTCAAAAAAGATATTAATGGATAATAATTTAGAAAATATGTAGCCTTGATACAGTTTTTAATGAAATATATGGAGGAAATAAATGGATTAAAATTGTTAATTATAATGTTAAAAGGGGGTTTTGTAAGGATTTAGTAGTTTGTTTATGGAAAATATAGTTATAAATAATAATTAATATAAATCAATAATTAATAACTATAATTTAAGAATAAAATTAGGGGTTTATATTGGCTTATATATATATATATATATATATATATATATATATATATATATATGTCTACGTGCATTTGTGTATACAATAAAATGGTCCTATAATTAATACATTAAAACTTCCTTATTTAGAGTACCTATTTTTCTTATCAAATTTAGAAATTAATATAGTGAGAGTATTAGGGAGAAGATTTCTTAACATTTACTTGATTCCTTTTGGTCAAGACTTTCCATTTATCAAGATTTGCGAACTCATATGATTGATGATTTAGGGCAATGATTCCCGTAATTCATAATTTCATTTATTGTTTTTAAGTTTAAGAATGAATCTTAGGCAGTTAGTTTAAATATATAGGTTTGAAACAGCCCTTTAACTTTTGGCTAACTTTTGAGTATGAGTTAATCAAATAAACATTAATTATTAAATAGACCGTTAAATGTTAAATGTTAGTTTTTCACTGTTTAAATTTTAAAATTGATGTAGAATCACTAAATATTAAGTACGTCCATTTGAAAAAATAAAAAATATGTTTGGGAGGGAGATTACTGAACTGCTGCTTTTTAACTATAATCCATATCTTGTTTGAAAGCAGCCTATGGACACAAAAATTAAGTCATATTTTTTAAGTAAAAATTCAAGTTATTGGAAATCCACCTATTAAAGGTACGAGTGTGAGATAACACTTGTTAAAAATCTAATTTACAAGAAATTAAATATTTTTTTCTTAACATTTAAACTCAAATGGTCAGCTAACAATATTATTTTTTTAAAATAGACTGAAGAACTAAACACTAATAAAACCTTGAAAAAAACTCACCCAAAACAACAACGTCGTAATTTAGTCAGATATTTATACATATATTATATTTAAAAACTGCTCTTGGACCCTTTCTTACTTATTGGTGAACTAAAAGCATATGAAAATAAATAAATAAATAAATTATTGCATCCGATAAAGCGAAATTGTTAATGATATATTTTTAAAAAAATGGTGGGTCTAAGAGAATATTGATGGGTTGTGATTGATATGAGGAAGACATATATCATTTAATCAAGGTCTTTATAAACTTAACACATATAATCTTTAAATCATCCAGAGTAAGCCATCTCTAGCCGCATCGTCGGTCAACTCGAGTCCAACTAACTTACATTTCCAGCAACAAACTTATATCGGGGACCCATTTGTAGAGGATATATATAACTAGTGAATCCCACTTACAAAAGGTTTGTCCGCAAATCCACTTGAAAACTTCATTACTCCGCCAAAGAAATCTTGCCATATGTATGACCCCTCGGTGCACTAAAAGATGCCTTATTGTTTTTACACACCATGTCACAATGCCAGCATGGTTTTGTTTAATCAGTTTGCTGAATTGGCATTGAGAGTCCTATGTGGTTGGACCAGATGTTGCCACCCGGCGCCGGCATTGGGCCGCCACACATTTGTGCATCACTCCACACTCTTCACATACGTGTCCTCGAGCCTGAACGATGTCCGCCACCTCCTCTTCTCCTATATATAGTTGGCAATCTCCTCCCTTCCCATTCCCTTTTCAAACTAAACACAAACCGGTATCCGCATCCATATCCATATATACACAACTCTCTTTCTTTGCTAAACCGTTGAGAAAATGTCTCTTGTCTCCAAATTCGTCATGCCCTCATCATCATGGACATGGTGCAAGAAGCACGGTGACGGAGATGACGATGATGATGATGGATACGACTATGCACCGGCAGCTTGCATTGAAGGTTATGGTGATGATGATGATGATTATGATGACGACGGGGATTATGACTATGCTACTGCTGCTTCGATGGAGGGTGACGACGATGGAAGCTACGATTATGCTCCGGCTGCATGAATAAACTAAACTGTTCAATTTACCATCGGGTCGACTAAAAATTAAGCTGGTAGCTAGCAATTTTGTAGGTCACGAGTACCCAATATATATATAGACTATAGTGAGTGGGCAAGATGATGAAAGTGTAATTTAATAATGTCTTCTTTACATATATATTCATCATCATGCAAGACAACAGTGACTTAATTAATGTGCTAATCATGATTTGTATTATGATATGATAATAATGCTAGTTTAAGTTGTCCCCTTATAATTATTATATAATGTAATTTCTGCGTCTGTGTTGGGATTGTAGTAAAAGGACGTATATAGTATAATAAATAAGTTTAATTGAATATGATGACATGTCCGTCGTCTTCAGTAGGAGCAGACTGCCGTTGAAGGAGAATATTTTTTTTCTTGTCTTTCACAATTAATTTATGGAATCATGTTAAATATTTAGAATGCTGAGAGAAGGATGGGAGGAATGGTGGCGAGTGCTGTTGTTTCTCCTCTCTCCCTCTCTCAGTGTTGTAAATATTTTTTATTGTTAAAAAATTAAAAATGACAAAAAGCTGAATATGTTCACGTGTATCATTTTCTCTCTGTGTTGACTTTATCCTCACTCCCCATCACATTTCCTCACTCTCTCCTGCCTCACTCTCCGCCTCTCCGGCCCCCCATCATGCCTCCCTACTCTCTTCGACTACCAAACACAGAAGCGCTGCCCATTTTAGATAGCAAAACCCAATTGCCACCCATTTATCGTCAATCATTAAAGAGAACGAAAAAGTTTTTGTTTTCTGTGCATTTTTGGATTAATTTTGTAATTTTTTGTGGTAATAATTTGATAATAAAGATGAATTTTTATTCGGAATAGTAATTGCGTGAAAATTGCTGTGAAAGTTACTGGATTTTTGGTTTGGAATATCAATTTGTGAAAATTATTATGAAAATTGCTAGATTTTTCGTTTGGAGTATTAATTGTATGAAAATTGCTTGGACAATTTGTGTAGAATATTCATAGTCGCATAGAGTGAGGAAGCTTAAACCATGATATTGGTCTTGGGAGCTGAGGAGAGAAAGTGAGGATGAGTAAAGAAGTGGGGATGAGTTTTTTTTTTTTTTATTACATGAGCCTATTGCTCAGATTACAACTCATATCATATGAGATTATAACTGATATTTACAGATCAGATTATTACTGGGACCAACTTACATCAATGTTAATGGAGTTCTGCTCAAATTTTGAACCCTCATAAATATTCGACGGATGTCTACTCCTTACTTATGGATAAGGAAGAAGACTACTTTCACTCAAATAATTGAAAAAAAAATACCTCCACAATACTTTCGTAGGGGTTCGAACTACTACCCTCCAAGTTGGAGGGCAGCAGCCTGGCCACTCAGGTTGTAGCCCGAGTGGTTAAGTGGGGATGAGTTTACTTCTTCACTATCGAAGAGAGAGAGAGAGTAATGCATGTGATCTTTTCTTTCGTTTTTTACATTTTTTTAATATTTTCAAGAATATAAATTATTACAATGCCAAGAGAGAGTAAGTAATGCCCACGAACAAATTCAGGTTTTTGTATTTTCTACTTTTTTAATTTTTTTTATAAATTTTAACAATGCTAAGAGAGGGAGAGAGGCAAAATGGTAGCACATGTTGCCGTTTTTCTCAGCATTCTCTCAGTGTTCTAGAAAATGAGCATTTGCCTTTTAACAATATTAAATTTACTACAACGTTGAGAGAGAGAGAGATGCATGTAAACAGATTTAATTTTTTGTCATTTTCTATTTTTTTAAAAAAATTTAAGAATCAAAATGTCTACATCACTAAGAAAGGGAGAGAGGCAAAACAACTGCACAAATTACTGTTTCTCTCATTCTTCTCTCAATGTTATAAACATGGAGTATTTTCCTTTCAACAATGTAAAATTATTACAATATCAAGAGAGAGAGTGATGCACGTGAACATATTTAATTTTTTTTATCATTTTTCACATTTTTTTTTTATTTTTTAATAATAAAAAATATCTACAATGCTCAGAGGGAGGGAGGAAAAACGAGTTGCTCTCAGCCTCTCTCAATGTTCTCAACAGGAACATTTTCCTAATTTATGCGCTAATTATCAATCGGGTATTGTTAGTGGCCTAATGGTCCCAAGATGCTCGTATATATCAATTCAATCTCATGCATTCGTTTTGTTAAGTAATTAAGTTAAGTTATCCCAAAAACAACGAGTATTTCGTGCAATCAATTTGATATTTACTTTTTATAAATATCATATCTCTTACTATATTGGAACGGGACCACGCTGGACCCCCGTACTTGAAAAGAAGAGTGCGCAAAATAAACCTGCACCGTTCGTAGCAATGCAAGCACAAATCAAGAGATAATCACATTTCACGCACATAATCAAAGCCAACAAAATAAAAGCTGGTACACCATCTATTTTCCGTAATTCCGTTTGAAATTAATTTGTATAAGAAAATTTTCAATACAAGGCAGGGGTAGCTCAGTTGTGCCACCAGGAAAGCAGAATTTCCCAATCCAAGATTTTCTCTTCCAAGACTAACGCCAAAAGTAGTTGCCATATGGAAATCTTCCCTGCGGAAGATAATTAACAAACAATACAAATTGTCGACATATGAAAATATTTCAAGCATTTCCTACTAAACAGTTATTAATGTCCACAAATTTCAAAACGAGGGAAACATTCAACCATCAGAAACAGGGGAACATAATAAATTACCCGTCGCAAATATTATGATTTATTAGAGGTATAGATTCCGTTTCTTGTCAGGAATTCTACGAGGACGAAAAAAATTTGCTCTTATGATTTGGGAAGGTCGGTAAATTTTAAGTTTAAATTTCCAAATATGCACTTCACTTCTACACTAGTGTGGAACTGCATCTGCTAAGCTTACTGTGCCAAACTCTCTAGTTAGTAAATTGACAAGGTACATGTGTGTTTCTTCAACCGAACTTTATAGTGCTTGACGTTCTCTTTCTGATAACAACTCTCAGCAAGTTTATTGAAGCTAATTTAACCCTCAACACCTTCACCTCAGGCTCCCAACAACCAAAGTGATGCGTTGAAATTGCTCAACCACCTTCTCTGAATTTTTTTATCTTAAATATCTTGAACCTCTCGCCTAAGATCATTTGATCAAGTTCTATCCTCTGACATTGAGAAGCCTTCAAAATGCTCCAAGCTTTTCTCAGTAAGTGAAAGCGCACTGAAGGCCCGTTAGATCATTAGAAATTTATAGCAACTAGGCTGTCTCCTTCCATTGCATTTTGTTTTGAATCAAGCAATGTTTTAGCCATTCTATCCAACATTGAGGATATTTCTTTCATTTCTGAATGAGATGGATCACCAACAAGGAACTCATGGATGATGCCATTTATCTCAATTGAACTACACCCAGGTACCTTTCTGACACCCATTTCTTTCATTTTCTGTCTCACATTTGTTACATCTTCCCATCTGTTAGCAGAGGCATAGATGTTGGCAAGAAGTGTATGAAAACTGGAATCTTTTGACTCGATTTTCTCTAACAGTGCAGCCAGCTTCTCACCCATGTCCACATTGCCATAAATTCTGCAAGCACTGAGCAAAGCACCATAAAGTGGAACTATAATCTCATTATTTTCATTTGGTATTTTTCGTATCAACTCCTCTGCTTCATCTAAGAGCCCAGCTCGACCAAGTAGGTCAATGAGACACCCATAGTGTTCTAGCTTTGGCTGAATCTGATATACCTCTGTCATGGTATTAAAGAACCTGCGGCCTTCATCGACCAATCCTCCATGGCTACAAGCACTTAGAACACCAATAAAGGTGATATCATCAGGTTTAGCCCCACCCAATAGCATTTGTGAGAACAATTCCAGTGCCTTGTTTATCTTCCCATTCATGGCAAGCCCACATATGATTGAAGTCCAAGAGGCTGCATCCTTTTCCCTTAGCTCATAGAATATCTCTAAAGCTTTCTCAATTAACCCACATTTTGCATACATTTCAATGAGTCCTGTAGCCACAACTGCATCCAATGTAATTCTGTTTTCATCGATATACCCATGAATCCATTTTCCTTGCTCTAGTGCTCCCAACTGAGCACAACCTGTAAGGAGAGCAACCAATATGAATTTATCAGGCTTAAGCCTTATGATTTGCATCTCTCGAAATAGTGCCACTGCCTCATCAAATCGGTTAAATTGCACATACCCATTAATCATAGCTGTCCAAAGAACAATATCTCTGACTGGACTTCTGTCAAACAAGTCTCTAGCTTCCTCCAGTTGACCACAATTCACGTACCCAGATACCATACTTGTCCAACAAATTACATTCTTGTTTGGCATCTCATCAAATAGTTCTCTTGCTTCACTTAAACAACCACACTTGCAATACATGTCCAATAAAGCATTCCCCATTATAGGAGTAAACTCAAGCTCCTGATTAATATAACGGTGAATTTCCTTGCCAAGTTCCACATTCTTCAAAGCTGTACAAGCCGATAAAGTGCTTACAACGGTGCCCTCATCAGGCATCAAATTACACCCTTGTCGCATCCGCCTAAAAACATCTACAGCGTCCTCAAATCTCATACACTTAACATGCCCCGAAATCGACACATTCCAAGAAACCACATCCTTGTCAGGCATTTCATCAAACAGCTTCTTAACATTACAAATTTTACCCATTACAGCGTACATGTCCATGATCGAATTGCACACATAAGTATCAAACTCAAGACCAGTTTTTACCACATACCCATGAACCTTTTCACCTTTCTTAACCTCTCCTAAGCAACCAACAGCCTTAAAAATAAACGGGTAAGTAAAATTATCTGGTGATACGCCGCGTTCTCTCAGCTTACTAAAAAGCAAAAGGGATTTTCTAAAACTACCCTTTTTCGCAAATGCTTTGATCAAGAGGTTGTATGCCAACAAACATGGACTCTGCATAGAATCGAAGATCTTCTCTGCGTAAAGCAAGTTTCCGTGAGATGGGTGTGTGCAGAAGACCATGAGCTTGTTGAGGGTCTCTGGGTTCTGTTGGAGGCCGATTTGGAAGATCTGGGCCTGAATTTGTTTGAGTTGCGTCATTGATTTGCAGTTTTTGAGAAGATAGATACATGATTTCTTAGTTAATGTCGAGGTGTGTGAAGAATCCGATTGGGGAACGAGTTTCCATATAATTTGGCGGGAAACAGAGTTGGGTAACCGTTGCGAGAGCATGTGAAATATTACGCAAAAATGTGTTCAATAATTCGTGACAGCTCCTATTAAATTGACACCCCTCATTTTTATGCTCTTAAAATATCTTTTTCATTAATTAACTATCTAAAATTATTTTAAAAAAAATTATCCCTGCATCGTCTTTTTTTTGTTGTATGTATATTTAACACCATAAAATTTTGATATATATTTTACACCATCTTTATTAAAAGACTATTAAAATATAAATAAGTCACCTTGATACAAAAAATAATTATTTTATTCTTAAATAAATTAAAAGATTATTTTATTCTATAAAACTTTTTAAAATATAAAAATTATAATTAAAAGAATGCCCCTAAATTCAATCAAACAAATAAAGTGGCCGCTCTCTCTTTCTTTGATCGGTATAAAATGGTATAAAGTCTCTCTCTTTCTTTAGAGAAAATAAGATTTTTTATATCTCCCTTTAGAGAAAACTCTATGATCCAAATAATAAAAATTAAAATTCACATTACTTGTTTTTTCTATAGGAGACCCACCTTATAAAATAAAATAAGGCCCCTTACAAATAAGCTAATTAAATGAAGTCTCCCACTAAATGATATATTTAGGCTTTTGACTCAAATAACTAGTTATCTTGCTTATTAATCCAGTAGTGGTGCAGTCAATTAAATGAGCTAACACAGGAATCATTTTAGAACATACAATAGTGGCTATAATAATTAGGCTGGTAATTAAAATAGTCTAATTATTTAATTCCAAATCTACTTCACTAAAAGATTAGAATTGACCTCTATAATTATATGCTCGAATAATAATTTGTCCCAAGCCATATTGATCTCTTTCCTATGCAATCCTTTGTATCACATTATTAATTAAATCGATATCTCAATTGTCCAATCAATTTAATTACATCTTGTTCCTTGATACTTACTAGTTTTCTTTAATGATTATTTTTAACATACTAAATATGTTGACATACTCTAGCCAGAAAATTCTATGATCAAGTGTCGAAAGCCCATTAAGGGATATGTTGTACAAATTTTATATTGTTAATCTATAACTTTAATACTCATAATTGCTCCCACCAATATACTGAGTAATCTTGTCACAATTGTGTCGTGCCCATTGGTAACTCAAATGGAATAACAATTACAATTATAAAATCATAACTAACTCAAGATTAAGATTACAGTAAATTCAATACATATGAGATTTAATAAGTCTGACAGTCATTTCAAGGTTAATTAAATTTCATATGTGATCATGTTCAATGTAGTCATACTACATCAATAAATTTATACATGATTAAGATAAATCATTTAATGAATTCATTACAGTTTATACCTAAATAAAGTGCCCAACTTTATTTATCAACTGCGAACTAAATTTATTTAATCATAAGATAACTTATATTTATGTCTTCTGTGAATCCACATGGTGATCATATTAATACATATAATATGATTAAATGGACTTTGATCAAAATATTAATGCAATTAAGATATTTGAATAAAATACCTCATTAATTTCATTAATAAGAAAAATATTTATTACAATTAAATAAACACATATACTTTTAAAGAGCATATTTTTTTAATAATTTCGTGGTTAGATTTCTCCTTAATCAAATCGAACGAAACTGAAATTTTGAATTTAATTTAGCTTAAATTATAATATACAAACCATTAGGATTTAAATGTACAAACTGGTAGAGTTTTTTTCTTTTATATCTTAATTGCGCATATAATTAATATAGGAGGTTTTGATAAAAATTTTATAGTAAATATTAATATATATATCATATATTATAATTTTTTAGACAGGAATTTATTCAAAATAATATATTCTCAAGTTTGATTTTTTTTTCCATGAGAGAATGTCAAAAATAAATTCAATAAGACTACTGGAATATTCAAACCTCAATTTTCTTGTGGACTTTTCAACTTTGGTCAGCCGTCAAAAATTTCATTCGGAAAATATCTCACACAAGAAAAGAATGTAATAACACTAGTAAATAGCCTGACCCGAATCCGGCCTCGGACCGGTGCCCCTTCTTCCACGCAACTTCCAACGCAGTGTTCATTAAACCGCGGGATCTCAGATCTCGCAAATCTTATCAGGAATATCCATCAGCACGACACCGTTTCGGTCCAAAGCGCAGTCGTTTTACCAGACAAACCATGATTCATTCCGTGCAAATGTTGCTGTCTGTCTGTACTCTCTAGCCTGAACTAGTAAATATACCGAGTCACGGACTCGCTGTTCATAATATTAACAAAATCAACGTTCAATAACGAAGCCGCCGACTTGCATTTCCGCAATTGAGCCCATCATCTCTCTCCGTTTCGAATCCAAAAGAGGGGTTTCTTGGATCTCGCTCTTCTATCCATAGAGAAGGTCATTTCATTTCCATTTGAGAATTCTCCGAATTTATTGTGTCCAATTTCTTGTCTTTAATTACTTTTGCTCCAATGCGTTACATTGTACATCGATTCAGTATCACATCTTAAATCAATTACCAATTGACCCAAATGGATTCTTAAATCTTTTGTTTTTCTCTCTCTTTTTTGTTTTTTTGTTTTGCTGATACTATTAAGTTTATCACCTGCGTAATTCTCAATATTCAAGAAACAAGAAATGTCGTCAATTCGATTTGATTCCACTAAGCAATACTACACAACCAGCGGCCTTGTAGTTGGTTACGCTCTCTGTTCAAGCTTGCTTGCCGTCATAAACAAGTTTGCCATCACCAAGTTCAACTACCCAGGTCTTTTAACTGCGTTGCAATACTTAACCTCTGCTCTGGGTGTTTGGGTTTTGGGAAAGTTTGGATTTTTACATCATGATCCCTTCACTTTTGATATGGCCAAGAAGTTCTTACCCGCTGCTTTTGTTTTCTATCTTGCAATTTTCACAAATACCAATCTTTTGCGTCATGCCAATGTGGATACTTTCATAGTGTTTAGATCGTTAACCCCCCTTTTGGTCGCTCTTGCTGACACTGCCTTTAGACGGCAACCTTGCCCATCAAGGCTTACCTTTTTGTCACTGGTGATCATTTTGGGTGGCGCTGTTGGGTATGTGGCCACTGATTCTGGTTTTACTTTGACTGCTTATTCATGGGCATTTGCATATTTGGTGACAATCACTACTGAGATGGTTTATATTAAGCATATGGTGACAAATCTTGGGTTGAACACCTGGGGTTTTGTGTTGTATAACAATTTGTTGTCTTTGATTATATCACCATTTTTTTGGTTTTTGACTGGAGAATATGGTGAGGTATTTGCTGCTTTAGCTGCCAGTGCTGGAAGCTGGTTTGTGCCTGATGTCTTTTTGGCGGTTGCTTTGTCCTGTGTGTTTGGGTTGCTTATCAGTTTCTTCGGGTTTGCGGCAAGGAAGGCGATCTCTGCTACTGCATTTACTGTGACTGGTGTGGTTAATAAGTTCCTTACAGTTGTGATCAATGTCTTAATTTGGGACAAGCATGCCAGTCCATTTGGCTTGATTTGCCTCCTTGTTACGATCGCTGGAGGTGTTCTTTACCAGCAGTCTGTTACTGGACCTGGTACTGCTCCTGCACAGCGTGAACCAACAGTGTCTAAGCAGAACGATACTGAGAATCCTTCTGATGATTTTGGGGGAGAAGACCAAGGGAAAAGCTTACTTGGTAAACATGCTTCTGCGTGAGAATATTTGTTTTATTTTTTGTCATTTCTTTAGCAATTGGAATTTAACAAATTCCATCTCTAGTGAGCAATTATGGTATAAGTATTATTCTTGTATTGGATCTTCAAAAATGTATTCTTCAAGAATTTGAATTTTGTGCACACTTGCCACGTATGTTTGGAAATGGATAATACAATAGTACTTAGTTCTTCATGAATACAACAGTATTTAGTTCTTCATTGATAATTTTTTTTTTTTAACTTTTACATTGCTTTCTTAAAGTCTTAATGTTGCATTTGTTCGGCATGATGGGAATGACTTGATCTTTGATTTAACACTCTTTTCACTAACGAAAAACAACATTTTGTGGAATGTAATAAAGTTTTGTGCACAGCATATTACAATGTAACCCATTTAGCAATATACCAGAAAATAGCAGTTAATTTACTATTCTGTCTTTTATGAGAATAATTTGTTGCTTGCATCTCTGAGTTGCAGACATCCAGTAACTCTTGGTATTGTTATAGGATTAAATTAATTTTGTTGTTTTGAGTTTATTAACGTTAGCCATTGGATGCTTGTAGTTCAGTTCACCTGAAACACTTTGTAAATAAGCAACAGTCCCCTAGTATTCCCTTTTGCTTCCATTCCTCTTGATGTCATTTCTTCCTTCCGATTTGTCTATCTACCACGGTTAAAACATTTAAGAGACCTAACTTTCTTTTGGGATTCTGCAAAGCATGTTTCTTGAGTGAACAAAAAGGCATCTGGATTAGCTTTGCCATTGGACTAACACAGCTATTGCGGAAGTATGATACAGATTCACTCATGGTGAACTGCTAATCCTTTTGTGGTGGAAAATCTATGGTATTCTGGGGTATACACCCTCATTCATTAGATTTTTCCCATGTATACAACGCAACCTATCATGAAAAAGTAGATGCATGTCAGGATTCAAGAACCTAAAGGGGGTGTATACACATGAGTACCAAGAACTTTTTCATTTGTGGTACTTGGCGATTAATTATCCGAGTTTTGATCAATTTTTAGAATAAATTTAATGATTTCTATAAATTCGAAGATTGGCATCAACCTTGCTGCTCTCTCTATGACTTTCTGAATTGATGAGGGTGATTGAGAAATGAAACTATAAAGATATACACATTGGTAAAATTAGTCAAGACTAGCAGAACATATAACCTGTCTGAAGTATTTACGAATCATGCAAGTTAATCGGTCAAGTCTTTGACCCTTTTATATTTTATGGAGTCCAGGAGTGAAAGCACACTGTGATTCGTTATTGATACCATATGCTTTCCTCCTATCCATTTACCAGGAAAGTATGCAGGAGTTTTGCTTGACAATGTCCCCATTGGAAGATATAATCTTGCTTGCCTGAAGAATTCCTTAGATTTTACTCCCACCTCACCTTCTTTTGACTGGCATCGTTGAAATTTCACATGCACACTCTAAAATGTGCATATGCTCTAGCGTGTCTATTAATTTCTTATTTGAACAAGGGTTCATTTCATGTTATTCTTCGGTTGCAGAGCCTTCTTCATTTAATATTTTTGGTTCATTTAAAAGCAAAACAATTGAGAATTAGGATTGCAGTCACATTTAGAAACCTGCCAATATAGGATATGATTATCAAAAATCACCAGAAATCTTTGCATGAACAAGATCCATTCTTAAAATGGTGAAACCTGTTGCTATCCGTCATAATTGTCTCCCTATTATAAACTTTTGATATGATGTTGGTTGCAGTGTGGCAATCATTGCATACACGAAGATCCTTTACAATTCGAATTGGAGCCCCAGGGCTTGTACTTATAAGCCCAAATGCAATTGCCAGCTTCTCGGTATGGAGGTTAAGTGCAGTCACCCTTTCCTCTTCATCCATATCAAACAACACTTCTGATTTGTTTGGAACAAAACCAGCTTTCTTTTATCGGTTTATCATGTCATCCATCATTTCATAAATTTCTGAGGATTGTGGGTGTGATGGATCACCCTTAACAAATTCATGAACAACACCATCAACCTCAATCAAAATGCAACCTGGGGGCTTCTTTATGTTTCTTTCTGCCATGAATTCCCTGATTCTTTTGACCTTCTTCCACTTTCTTGACGAGCTATATCTGTTCGATAGAATAACATATGAGCCACCATAATCTGGGAGAAGCTCCAATAGTTGTTGAGCTGCTCTTTCCGCAGCCTCAAGGTTGCCATGTATTCTGCAGGCACCAAGAAGTCCTCACAGAACAAAATGATCCAGTGCCATGGGCATGTTCTTTAATATGTTGACTAAACAACAATAATGTTCGATGCTAGGCCGCCGAATGCCATATTTCTCGGACATCAAATTGAAGTGAGAAATCCCCTCATCTACTAGTCCAGCATGACTACAGGCAACCAAGACACCAACAAAGGTAATTAATTGCATCTGGCTTCACCCCTCTAATCTGCATCTCATAGAAATACTCCAGAGCTTTATTTCCTTGTCCGCACATTGCAAAGCCAACAGTCAATGCTGTCCAGGTCATAACATCTTTCTCTGGCCAGTTCTTCGAATACTGTTACTCCATTTGTTATGCTGCCACATTTGGCATACGTGTCCACAAGTGCCATTCCTAAGGCAACATCCACCTCAATGTTCTTCTTCATGATATCGGCATGCAGCCACATACCAACCTCAAGGGCACCCAAATGAGTGCAAGCAAGCAACAAACTAACCATTGTCACTTTATCCCCTGTAAGACCCTTTGTGTTGCACCTCCCGAAAGAGTAACAAAAGCTTCCTCGCATGCACTATCGTCAACATATCCTTTAAGATGTTCCAGAATACAAGTTCTTCTCAGGCATCCTTTCAAATAAATCCCTAGCACGTGAGACAAATTTACACTTGCAATAAGCATCCATTAGAGCTGTCTTGAGCTCTACATGAGACCAAAACCACTTTCATCAACACACTTGTGCACTCGTTTTGCCGTTCCTAAATCTGTAGCTCTTGCACATGCAGTCAAAACGTTAACTAGAGTAAACTCATTAGACTTCACATTTTCACTTTCCATTCTATCAAAAATCTTGATAGCCTCATCAGGCTGATCCTATTGCATGTACGCACCAATTGTTGGAGCCCAAGAAACTACACTTTTATTATCCAATTTAAAGAACACTCGTTCAGCTGAAACCAAACGCCAGCAACTTGAATACATAGTAATCAAAGTGTTGTGTAAGAAAGAATCTGATGCCAAGCCAAACTTTATAGCTTGACTATGCAACTGTTTTCCAACATACAAATCCGCACATGACTTAAACAACGAAGGAAACGTGAATCTATCAGGAATTAGTCCTTGAACAATCATCTCATGATAAAAAAAGGAATGCCTCGTGATGCAAACTCTTAATTATTTGTGCACCCTCTAATAATGGAATTACAAGTATAGATGGTTGGATTGGAGATTTGTGAGAAGAATAAACGCGCATGATAGTCTTGAAGAGCAGAAAAGGCTATGAGTTTGCTGGCAGCATAGGGGTCGAAGAAGAGGCTTATCCTTAGCATTTGGGCATGAATTTGCTTGAGCTCCCTCATTGTGGAACATTTTTCTAGTGAAACTAGACAAAAGTGTGCTTGATATTGACTGTTTACGTTAGCGTTATTGATGTTGTCGAGGTTTCTCAAGGGAGAATTACTTGAAGATAAGGCCGGTGTCCATGTTTGGTGGTGGAGATGCAGAGGAGCGGCCATGCTAGTTTAAGTTTTAGATAAAGCTTTCAATTGTTCATGTTGCAATTGGTGGCTCTGTGTGTAGGAAAAAGAGATCAATATGTATCTTGTGGTAACATCTAAGGTCTACTAGGTCCCTAGACACATAAATTTACCATATAATCTGAAAATATGCTTAGAAGTTTGGAAATTTACTCACACTAATAATATTAGGAAAAAAAAAATCTGCACCCACTATTAGACTACAACCCAATGGCGTAATTGTGGTTGTTCAATTATATTATTACATGTTTGTTTAATTCATATGTCTACTAGAAAAAGAAATCACATAAAGGCATAAGATCATTCCAATCCAGTACTGTTAGAAAAGGGAAAGGTTTGTATCAGGCCTCACTCTCATCGTTTACCATTCGGCACTAGTGACTCATGCCTCTTTACTAAACTACAATACATAGTGCTAGCCTGCCTCGGGGATCACCTAAAACAACTTTGTTAATAGGCCACCAGCCAAAATCAAATACGTTAACAAAATTGAAAAATACTCAACTTTGTCCACCTTCCTCGCCGTCCACTTCTCTGACCACGACAGCCTGCTTTGTTGGAATCTTTGTCATTTAATCAATTAACTAAGGAAGTAAGTCCACTTAATTATTTCAATTATAATACTACCTCACTCACTCATTTTTTTTTTTTAAAAAAAAGCCACAATGCCTTCTAAGTGTCCAAATAAATGAACACTAGATAATTAGCAGACACCAATTATAAAGAACTAGATAACAGCTAAATCTAGAGAACCCAAAATATGGAGGATTACAAAAATTTGACCTCAAATGCTATTGGCTTTTGCCTCCTCCCCTCAGAGCTCATACAAAACATACTTCTTCATCTAACTTTGCCGGAGATCATGGCTACGAAATTGGTCAACAAATCAATGGCTTGTGTTATATCTGACCAAAGTTTTGTCCGTGAATGCAATTTAAGGTCAAAGTCAACTACGTGGCTCTTCGTCTACAAGAAGCGTTGGCTTAGAGATGCAATACTTCAAGGCTTCTCTGATCAATCGACTCGCTGGTTCAAGATTGCAATTGCTGATTTATTGAAATCACTTATCTCGCCGGGTGAGGATTTCTTTTTTCTCACGGCTTCTGGGAATATTTTCCTTTTCGTTTGCAACACTCGACAGGAAGTTATTGCGGTTAATTTGGTCAGCAAGACGGTTAAAAGAATCCCGGCAAGCCCACTTGGTCCACGTGGGACTTCATCGTGGCGTAGATCCGGGATGAAGTTACTCGCCACCGGGTCGGATCATTTCAGGTTTTTGTTTGCCGAGTTGGTGGAGAACCGGCCAGTTTTGTACGAGTATAGCTCTGAGATTGACACATGGACATCCACGGAAGCAAGAGAGAACGTTGGGATTATGCCACGTGCTAGTTGTGACAGAGAAGTTGATTACATTTACCTCAACGTAAGGAATGGACCTCATGAAAGTATCGTAATGGCCGTTGAATCACGGAGTAACGATGTCCCGGTGATCTTACGGCTTAGATTTAATGGAGGAGAGCATGGGACTAGGCAGCAAACAGTCGTGGCAGATCGGCTGCACGTGTACGGTGATGGGCACATGGTGATCGTAAGATCAAACAGTGTTGGCAATGTCAAAGCAAGGGTAAGAATGGTAAATGGCATTGAAATTTGGGGGTTGGGCCCAAATGCTTGCCATTGGGAATGCATTTCTAAACTTCCAAGTGACATATTGAAGAAGATTAGTAAACCTTATGGGGTCATGATGGGGTGCTTAGAGAAATCAGGTGGGATAATTAAGATTGTATTAGTGTCTAATTACGGGTGCTTGTGGGAAATAATTTGGCTGTCTTATGATATAGGGAGGGATTATTGGACTTGGTTTCCACTTCCTGATTGTAAAATGGAGGGCTTGAATATGGCCGGAATTGGCTTCTCTCGTGGCCTCACCCTCTCTTGATTGCAAAGAAAATAATAATATAAAATCATTGAAGTTGATCCAATGATTCCAATCCAGTTACAATCACATTTTTGTATCGGACACATCATGTGGCCTATGAGTGCTAATCATTTGCACTTTGGCACTTGGCAGTTTGGCTTTCGGGTTTTGACAACGACATATATACTACTTTAAAAGAGCTTTTTATATGTTTATTTGGAGTGAGTTATTGTGAATTAATTAGGTTGACTTTTAAACTCATTTAATAATTTTATTGGATTAATTGAAATAAACTCATGTAATTATCGGTAAAATTTGACACGATTTGATTACCCGATATGAATATAATATAAATAAATAGATATGAGTCATTAAATTTAACATGATTATTAAATGGGTCGGGTTCGGATCAACACAATTTTTTTTTGTGTCGGGTTAGGATTAAAATTCTTGACTCTTTATCCGATCAATGACTTAATTATATTTGCTAATTTAAAATAATTTACATATTCTTATCATTAAAACTCAAATATTAGAGATTTTTTTATTCATTAAAAAGGTGAATATAAAAACAGTATTTTATTTAAAAAATTTTAAATGTATTTAGAGCTTCAATAGTATAAATGTGTAAAAATTACTAGACATGTATATTATATATATATATATATATAATTAAAACCTCAATAGTGTAAATGTGTAATATACTAGTAGATATGTATATTTTATAATATCGATAAGTTATGTATGTATGATAGTGTGTAAATATTTGATATAACTTTTGTTCACTATATATATATTAAACGGGTTATTGGGTAACTTGATTATTTTTTCGTATCGGGTTTGGATCTCAATATTTTGACATAATTATTAAATAGGTCGGGTTTGAATCGACCTAAATTTGACATGACACGAATACGACCCGATAATCTATTTTGCCAGTTCTAAATTCAACCTAACCTTTTGTTAAGAAAAATAACAGTAATAATTTTTAGTTCTCAATTGCTAAACATTAAAGGTCTAAATGGTTAACTTAATTTTTTACCTCTCTTTTGTAAAAGAGACCATTTAAACTTGAAGATCGTGATTTCATTCTAGCAAGGGTAGAGCTTGGAGTAAATCTCCTGGGGCCAAGTTCAAATTCCAAGTGTTAGCAAGGGATTGATTCTATACGATTTTCCCATTCATCGATTTGGTGTGCAGTCGCTAGGAATTTGAAAATTTTACTCGTAGCTACTGCTATTTTGATTGACTTTATTTACTTGTATAAATCAAACAATCGGGGTCACTATGACTTTATTTCACAAAATATAAAGCTGTATTTTCATCCTATTTATAAAGTTTATAAAATCAAGTGTGCAGGCTAGATCACTATTTTAATACCTAATTTTTAATATTTCATTTAGAAATTTTTAAATTTTTTAAAAGTTTACAGGTGTTGTGCCCGCCTTGGGTCTCCATAGGCTTCTGCCACCATTTTAGTAACTACTACTTTAGATTTTAATTCTAAAATTAAAATCACACTCTCAATTCCTAATAAAAATAAGATATTTCTCTCATTCATTCGTTCATTAATGCTTTATTATTGTATTGTTAACATATAATACCTATTTGAGTTGGTTTATTTATTTTTCATAAAACATATATGTTTTGGATATTATTTATTCTCATTACTTTTTTTTAATCCATGAGATTAGATAATGGATCAAATCATCATGTTAAAATGTATTTTAATTTGACTTTTAAATTAAGTTTCATTTTAAGTAACACATATTTTTAATTATTTTATTTACAATATTTAACTTTTGATTTTGTTTAAACTTCAATATGATTAACTTGATCAACCCAATCCTACCCAAACACCAAATCCAATAATTTAAAGATAGAATTGATTTAGGCTGATTCTATTATCTCAACCCAATTAATATTGAGTTGAAAACCCGATTTAACATAATCCATGTCCACCCTACTTTTTATGGGCATCTTTTTTCACAATTTTTTTAATAATAATAAGTTGAAAGATGGCTAAAAGAATATATAGCCTTCCAATTTTAGCAATGTAAGCCTGTTCGTCGGTGCTTTTGGGCCTTTGTTTTCATTTTTGTTTTAAGAATACAAGTATAATACATGTTCGGTGGGCTGAATTCAAAAAAAATAAACTACAAAACAAATAATTCAGATTCACTTTAACAGTTATAAAATTGAAAACATGTTTAACATGTTCTCTATATATTACAAATTAAATTAAGAAATAAATTATAAAACAAAATCGCAAAGCTCTCATGGTTTCACTTTATCTCTTCATTGATTTCACAGCTCTCACTCTCCTTCTCTTTATCCCGTCTAACTGTTAGCTCTCTCTACTCATCTCTTCATCGATTTCACAGCTCTCTCACTCTTCTTCTCTTTATCTCAATCTAATTGTTACTCACGTCTCTGTCACTGCGTCTCAGGTCTCCGCCCTAGCTACTTGCTTCCTTAGCCTTAGACAACGATGATCGATTTTGGAAATTGGCTAACGACGACCAATCTTACCGTCTGAGCATGCATTGATCATCTTTAATTCATACCCATCATTTTATTTTAATTCTTAGAAATAAAAAAAAATCACTTCTAACCAACCCACACATACACCTAAAAAATTAACCCTACTCATAATTATATCTATCTCCTCGTGAGATCAACATTCGTCACTACAAAATTTATTTTATAATAGATTCTTGCGCTTGCGACTGCAATAAAATTTACACAACATTAGACATACTTGAATTACACTTTTTCTTCCTTGTTTAGTCTGGTTATAATACAATGTTGTGAAGTTGCTTGCTTTCTATTTTATTCCCTAAGAACAAGTTTTCAAGATAGATTTCTATATTATATAATGTATAATGTAAATGCAAATGTTCCTCTGGTTATATCAAGCTTTGCTACTTATCAATGATGTCTATATTGAATAATGTAGATTACAATATATTGTCAACAAATTCATTCAGGAAAAAGGGTTAGTTACGTTTAATAGTTGAATCATTTGTAGAGAAGTTTTACGTTGAAATGCAACAGAGTAAGTGGATTTACACTTGGCGTCAAGGTGGCGTGAACAGATGTAAAAGGAGTAAAGAGATTTTTAGCATAACCTCCTTTTGGCAAAAAAATGAAATTGATTTTTAAAATATTTAATATTGCACAATGGTTTAAAATATCTGATTAGTTAGACCATTAGTATCATTTACAGTTTTACATAGTTGCTGCTATGTCTATTATTATTGTGTTTGTTTGTTGATTCATTTTGCTTAATTTTTTTATTTTAATTTTGTGCGAAATTAAAAGCAGATGTCCTCTTAAAAGAATTGATTGGACTTCATTTGCTTTGGAGGTGTGATAGCTTATGGGTTCTGGCAATAGATGAGTTCATTACCATTTTCCTTTTTTTTTTACTGCGTGTTTATCATAGAGTTTAACAGTTTTTACTAATATTATTATTTATTATTGTTGAGAAAGGAAGAGATCAATATAAGAATTATTGTTTTATGTTATTAGTTGTTAAGGGTATTG
Organism: Citrus glauca; assembly: GCA_029633175.1. Lineage (NCBI taxonomy): Eukaryota > Viridiplantae > Streptophyta > Magnoliopsida > Sapindales > Rutaceae > Citrus > Citrus glauca. Next base: position 7,071,606 of record JAQOOD010000001.1, read on the forward strand.
TATTGACAATTATTAACTGCATTCATTTTATGTTAATATTTACTACTTTTTATTGAAAGTTAGTTTTTGTTAATTTTCATGTTAATATTTGTGTATAACTTATAATTAGAATATGTGTGTGCGTATTTTTTTTCTTAAGGTAAAATATTATTCGCAACTTGCGTCTGCGTGTTGTCGAAAATATCCATGTAACATAAGGTTTTAACCATATTTATTCGTTGTGGTTAAATTTATTTAAATTCAGGGATAAAAGACTTTCATAACGCATACAAAATGTTGTTGAAAATAGTACGATTTAACCGCATTTACTATATATGTATTTGTTAAATAATTATTTTCTAACTATAAGTATGACTTAAATGTTTAGTAAAAAAATGTTTAGAAAATGATACTACTGAACACATATTTATTGTTTTTATCATTTTCAATTTTACCTATCGAACACATATTAATATTTTTCAATTTAAAATACAGAATACAAAAAATAATTTCAGATGCATACTTAAATTCGAAATACAACTATTGTAAAACACCGTTTTTATTTTAAAAAAATACAAAATAATAAACAATACCCAACAAACTCTAAATTTCTCTTTTATTTTTTCTTTTTTTATTTTCTGTTCTGTATTCATTCAAGATTGCCATATTTGTGTATATCCAACTTATCACAGTCAACCTCTTCGAAAGAAAAAAAAAAAAAAAACTTATTACGGTCTACGATGCCAAGCGTGCCAAGGATTATTCTTCATATTTGAGCCTGAAGTTTGTTGGATTATGCTTAAGGTCTTTCATTACCTTTCCCAAGACGGCGAAGTTTTGTGTGTATAAATCTCTGAGTTTGGCGTACACAGTGCACGATAGATAGATAATTCGTATTTTACAAATTTGAGTGAATTCTTTATTGTTCTTGTTTAGCTCCTGAGAGTAAGCGGTCAAAAATTCTGAATCCCCACATCGTGCAATGAGCGTATGCGCATCTGACACGTGGCACAACGTGATAGTGTCAGCTAAAATGACGGGAATGGAGTGGACAGCAGCATATAACACTCACTAACTTGAGCTGTCTGTCCTCAACACAACACCACCCAACATCAACGTATTGGCTACATGACATGCATCTTCATCTTTCCCTTTCGGGAACGCTGGTCCCAATTCCCACCACCCAACTTTAATTTTTATTATTATTAATTTTTTTTTTACTTCATCACACGCACACGTGTTTCGATCTTACTCCTCCAATCGCATACTTTAAATTCGTGCTTTTTGGGGCTTTGCAATTCCCAAACCGTTCCCAAATTCCATGTTATCAATTGGATGGACCACACGCAGTGGCATCTGTCCGTTTTTGATTTATAATACCTTATTTTTAATTAAGTCTATACCTTAAATAACATCTCCCATTGAAGCTTTCTCTATTGAGTCTTTTGGGGTTCCTAAAATGCTATGGACCACGACAGCTCCCGTACTTGTACATACGTGAGAATAAACAAACATTTGTGTATTACCACCAGTATTAAAGTGATTTTTAAAATCAATTGCCTTTTAATGAAAAACCTATTTTTTTTTTTTAGCTTCGAACACCAATAGTCGAGCAGTCTTTTTAAACTTCAAAATCTCTCTCTCAATAATTTGCCTCCAATAGCACAAATGATGCATGAAGATGACTGAATATAATAGCAAGAAGACACTTGTCAAAAGTGTGACGGGCTATTTTGGAGCATGCAGCTGGGGTTGTCATATTAAATATGTCCATGTACAATAAACAAGGAATCCTATGCAATAGAATCTCAAGAATTGCTGCTCTAATTTACCGGGGTGAATTTGAAACCAAAACTTCAAAACTCATCGTTTTGGTGGTGGAGTTGGGTTTTGGCTTGCCGCTTGCCCCTCGAACAATGTTACTAATTTTTTTTTTAAATTGCGATTATGATAAGTTTTCATAACTTGTCCAATTATTTATTTAACCACCTCATCGTTTATTGGATAAATATAGGATTATTTAAGATAATATCTTTTTAAGATTTTATTTGAGAAGTTTAATACATTCTTATAAAAATAGTTGCAAATATTGGTAAAGAAAGTGAGGTTCAATTTCCACTGACTGCTAATACATGAATTTCCTTACATTTTAATTGTGGGAATAGATTTGGGACTGTATATGCTCATCGGTCATCCCATTATTTGAAAAACATGAATAAAAATTAAGAGATCGATCACTTATTAGTTCCGATATTTTGAATCCTTAATAATTGTGAAAGTGATACATTTTTTCACATTTTATTAGAGTATAGATTTTGGGGCTAAGCCCGCCTTCAAGTGGATTAAACGTAATTAAATGTTAAGATTGTGATTATTTAATTTAAGATTAACCTTATATGTAAAGTGACTTATCAAATTTATAAACGTAGATAACTCCCATCAGCTAGTTAATACAGGACACAATTGATCAATAAAAAATAATAATTTATTTTTTTGAATCAAATCAGATCAGTCATCATCAAGCATCGAGATTCACGAAAGCCTTGAAATAAAATAAAAGACTTAATAATTTTATTTGTGAAATGATATTAAAATTATAAAAAAAAATCTATGATTATAACAATTATTAACTTGTGAATACCAATCCCAATCAACACAATGATAATAAGCAGTGAAAATCCGGAAATTATCGATCCCGAATGAAAAGAAGAGTATATATTAATAAATTGATAGAAAACTCCAGCCCGCACGCTCTCAACGTGATAATTGCATTTGAGGCGATCGTATATTTTTTGTGCTGCTCCTGGTCCCAATCGTGGACTTTTAATTCATCCTGTTTTAATTTTAAAAACTACAAAAAAAAGAAGTAGAGATTTATATATAGTTGCAGTGTCAGTATGGGGTCAACGATGATGCTAATTGCACAAAACGGTGAGTACTGCAGAAGCATTAGAGTTAGCCGTGGACCTAGGCAAACCTAGCTAATAATGTCTAATTCTGTAGCTAACTATATGCAGTATTTTTTTTTTTTTTTACACATCAGACTATTAAAAATTGCTACCCGCGCGCCACTATGAGGGAAATATTAGGGCCGCTCCTAACTTCAAAAACTATGCTTTATTAAATTAAATTAAAATTATTGTGGTTGATGCAGATGCGGATGGATGGCGATCCAATTTCTAAATTGGCCACTTGCAAGTAGTACTGTGATAAAATATTAATATCTCCTCGTCTTTATTAATCTCAATTATTTTTACTAAACAAGTACTTTATTTATTTAAGCCGTTGTTAATGTTGCTTCGGAAAAAAAAATTGATACAATGTGTTATGTATTTATATATCATTTTCAGCAAGAAGACACATGATTGATTCTTTTCTTTGATACTTGTCTCAAGGGCGAATATTCGCCATTTACCAAACTTCTATTGCTCCGTATATCGAACCCAAATGCATATACCTAATTAATTTGGTTTCTAATTATGTTGCAATATTCAGTAATTCTCCGGACAGTGGGCAACGACCTAGAAATTAATAAAAATTAATTAGCCTCATAGGCGATTGATGAGATCTATATTTAGCAGGCCAATCAATTAGAAGAAATCAAATTGATCCTTGTTTGCTTTCCCATCCAATCTTCTTAGCGCTTTCAACTTTGTTAAAATGTCATTTTCAGGTTATATTTGAAAAAAATAATAATAATAATTTGTTCCCCATCTTTCGCATATCGTTACGTGCATACACTCACTTGTACCATTAGTGGATCATAGAGGCTTTCGTGCCGAAAATGTATGTATAAAGTAATGTATTAATTAATACCAGCTTGTCCGGCTTAATTGACTGCTAATCATATTTTTCTGTTAACGATGATGAAGCTGCATGGAATTATTATTCTATGGGTGATCCCTTCCCTCCCACCGTTGGATTAAAATAACACTTGCTTTGATGCAGACACCCATGCGTATGCATTCATATGGATATGCATGGATATATTTTCTAACAGTGATGTGTATATACTAACAGAATAATAAAAATTTATAAATAACAAGTATGAAATACAGTACACTATTAAAATAATAAGTTCCGAATCACAGTCGTTCTATGTCTATATCTAACCCTTAATTAATTAATTGAGGGTTAGAATCTATGTGGTAAGAAAATTTATTCTACATTTTTTTTTGTTAGTGTGGATTGTGGAAGATCAAGCATCGACCGATTAATATGGAGAAATTCTAAAATATTTTTTATGTATTATAATCAATTGATACATATATGTTAAATTTAATATAATCACCGCTTGCATGATAATTTTTTAAAATAAATACACACATATTATAGTATCATTTACTTATTGTATATCTGACATAATACTTCTGATATATTTTAAAATTTCTCTTCAATATAATAGTAAAGAATTGGACAACTTTCTAATAATTCGGATCAAAATTCTCTCTTAATCTGATTATCTCTCGAGCAAATAAATTAATGAGTAATGATACAACCACAAACTCTTATACAAACTTATTTTATACACAGTGATGTGGTATGATAAGATTGATTGAATTAAATATCACTTGACCTACATGATTTGTTTTTATTAATTTATATTTTTATTCAACCAATGAATTAATGACACGTCAGTTTATACAAAATAAATTTATACAAGAATTTATGGTTCTATCATTACTCTACATTAATTATTACTTGATAATTAATAAACAAAATAATCAAAGAAGTTAAAATTTATCCATATACTATTAATAAAAGACACGTGATAAAATATTTTTAAAAAGTCAAATGAGATCAAATCATAAAAGAATCCTTCTCAATAACTCCCATAATTGAACTCAAGGATGGTTGGCATATTTTTTGCTTTCATTTTAGCGTAGGCAGTTCGAATCTCCTATATAAAGTACGGAGGGGTGGAAAAATTAAATAAGAGAAAAATATGGGAGGTGAAAGAAAAAAGGGAAAAATAAAAAAGGAAAAAGAGAAAAGCAAAAGGCAAAACCAACAGTGAAAAAACAAAAAAAAAGAAGAGACGTCCTAGATATATAATGGATATTGTCATCCACTCACTCTCTTAACGCCCTCTTTTTCAAAAACCCCATCTTCGTCTCTCTTTCACTTATCACTTTTCACGCTCACTCTCTCTCTCTTACTCTCTCTTTCAACACTCACACTCAAAACCCTCTTTACAGAATCCGGGATGTCCAATGAAACCCTCCTATTAAAAACCCACTACCAATCTACCACACATCCGAGTCTGAATACCAAAAACCTTAGAACATAAAACATTTTTTTCCTTTTTTTTTTCGAGAACAAATAGGAGAAGAGAAAGGATGGTACTGTACGACTCTGCCACGTCAGGCGGAAGCAACAGCGGAAGCTCATCGTCGTGTTCCGGTATGAAACAAACTGTTGCTGAGATAGATGGGTTACTTGCAGGAGCCGGGTACAAAGTACGGTCTTCGGAGCTCCGTCAAGTAGCTCAACGACTTGAACGCCTCGAAACGGTCATGGTCAACTCTCCTGCCGATATCTCCCAACTCGCTTCCGATACCGTCCATTACAATCCCTCTGATCTCGCCTCTTGGGTTGACTCTCTCCTTTCCGAGTTCAACCAGCCCCCACTCCCCCTACCGTCCGATCTACCCGACTTCCCCGATATCATAGCGGGCCCCTCTGTTAACCATCCGGCTGTCGGTAACTATCTCACTGATAATTTCACTACTACTCAGCAGCAACAACAACAGCAACAGCAGATGATGATTGTTACGGCGATAGAAGAAGATTCCGGGATAAGGCTGGTCCACATGTTGATGACGTGTGCTGAGTACGTGCAACGTGGCGAGATGGCAGTGGCCGGCTCTTTGATTGAGGATATGAAAGGTTTGCTGACGCGCGTTAATCCGAGCTGCGGTATCGGTAAAGTTGCCGGTTGCTTCATCGACGCGTTGAGCTTTCGGATTATGGGAGTTGGCGGCTCCATCTGCGGATCGGTTTCTGAAAACGAGATTCTGTATCATCACTTCTACGAGGCTTGCCCTTACTTGAAATTCGCTCACTTCACGGCTAATCAGGCCATTTTAGAAGCTTTCGACGGCCACGATTGCGTCCACGTGGTTGATTTCAATTTGATGCATGGTTTGCAATGGCCGGCGTTGATACAGGCGCTGGCTCTTCGTCCCGGCGGGCCTCCGCTGCTGAGGTTGACCGGCATTGGCCCGCCGTCGCCGGACGGCCGCGACTCGCTCCGAGAAATCGGGTTGCGACTCGCTGAGTTGGCGCGCTCCGTCAACATCAGGTTCACCTTTCGTGGCGTGGCGGCTTCAAGGCTCGAGGATGTGAAGCCGTGGATGCTCCAGGTCAGCCCGAAGGAAGCCTTGGCCGTAAACTCAATCTTGCAACTGCACAAGTTGCTCGGGTCGGACCCGGCCCGGAATTCGCCTATGGAAATGGTGCTGGGTTGGATTCGGAACCTGAACCCGAAAATCATGACGGTTGTCGAGCAAGAATCGAATCACAACCAGCCAGAGTTCTTGGACCGGTTCACGACGGCTTTGTACTATTATTCAACCATGTTTGACTCGCTCGAGGCCTGTCCGCTTCAGCCGGAAAAGGCCTTAGCCGAGATTTACTTACAAAGAGAGATTTGTAACGTGGTGTGTTGTGAAGGGTCGGCTCGAGTTGAAAGGCACGAGCCGCTGGCTAAATGGAGGAATCGGCTCGCAGGTGCCGGCTTTAGGCCTTTACATCTTGGGTCTAATGCTTTCAGACAAGCGAGTATGCTCTTGACTCTCTTTTCAGCTGAGGGTTACTCTGTCGAGGAAACCGAAGGGTGTTTGACTCTCGGCTGGCACAGCCGGCCTCTCATAGCGGCTTCGGCTTGGCATGCCGTGCCAGATGTAATGATGAGTCATCAGAATAGTAATTAATTATCATCTGCTGTAAAAAGGAAAAAGAAGAAGGGCAGTAGCTGTGGTTTCTGTTTCTGGGTTTTGAATGAGATATTCCCCCCTTCTTATGGAATCAGGAGATCAATTGTGTAATGTGTAGTTACTATTCTGCACTGGTGCTTTATTACCTGTTCATGCAACTGTGTTTAACCTTGAAATTGACCGCTCATGCCCATATGAAAAATTGCTACATTTAGAATCGATCTCATTACATTTCCTAATTATCTTACTTTTTCTCAAAAACTTAAATTATTATAATATAATCTTTGATTTACAGTATTTGGCTAATTTACATGACAATGTGTCGTGAATATTCATTCCATTACAGTGCATCATTTGTGAAAATGCATGTGTGATGAATTAATCAAATTCCGAAAGATGCCGACGCAGATATGGAGCTTTGTCAATCGAGTCGAGTCCAGTCCTTCTCACTTTTTTTATGTTATTGAACGCTATTCGTAAAGAGATGAAAGCAGGCACGTCCCACTTTGGAATAGTTTTTGCGGTCTAACTTAATACACTTGTTATATATGTCATTTCAGAGCAGCGTTTGTGACCAAACAACAGCTGCTTTCGCCCAACCACTATATTATTTTCTTGGCTGATGCTACAGTACCTGCATGTATCATATACATGCGGGTTTTATGGCCGTTGGATTCATCGTATTGAATGCAACGGCCATAAATGAATTTAAATAATAAATAATTAAAAAAATATAAAAAACTTGAAATCTATAGGACGGTCTCAACAAACACCAAACCCCCTCAACACACATCAAACCCAGACATATATATTTATTGGGAAAAAAAACAAAAAACAAAATGCTCTCCTCTCACGCGGAAAATCAATTTCTTTTTTCCTCCCTCCTTACTCACAGCTCACGACTCCCTCTCCCTCTCCCTCTTCACTCACTCTCATGGCTCCCTCTCCCTCTACCTTATCATTTACTCTCTCGCCTGCAATCCCGAGACGCCTCATCAGGGCCACCAATGATGGCGCTATTCGGCAACGACACGCGGAGGTTGATCTTTATTTGCGGTAAGGATATGTAGCTACAGATTCACAACCCACTCAGTTCCCGTCAGCCCATTCTGAGTTATTGTCAATCCATCTCTATAGACTACCTACGATAATGAGACATGGGTATTATGAGTTTTGTTTGTTATCATTATATTTGTTGATTGAGTGTTTTATTTGACGTGGTAAGAATAATCATTTGCCTCTCATATTTAAAAATCACAGCTTTTATCGTGTAAGTTTATTAGTGCGTATTGTTGGGTAATGTAATAATTTATACGGATTTAGAATTCGCGGAGAGAGTTTGATGACATTATCAGTGTGTATTGACCGGGGACATAATTTTTAGCGGGTTATTTTTACCTACCTCTCCTTAGGTTTCATGTAATAACAGTTTAATAAAAAATATGATGGTATTATTACATCCCTCCCCTGTTATTAGTATTTCTGTTAGTATATTGTTTATGAGCCAAAAAATAACGAAAATACCCCTTAAAGGCTTACAGGTACAATTTCCCAACTGGTATTTGGCAAATAATCCCTTGATAATTAAAAGCAAAAACGAAAGACATTTACATAGGAAAAGCAAAAGACATTTACACCAACAAAAATGAAAGACACAGCTTCTTTCTTTTGCTTGCTTTATGATAAAAAAAATAAATTAAATTCCAGAAATCTCGAGAGAAATGACATCTTTCTTCATAAAATGCAGATCTTTTTGGCACGATTTCCAGCGTTGTGAAAGAAGGTTTAAAGTAGCATTGATGCCACCCACCAAAATCTGAAGAACAAAACAAACCGAAGTTTTGAGTATCTAGTTCGGTGACCAAGGCGTGTAAGAACTCTATTTTTCTCATCGCTCCTGGTGGCTCTTCAAACAAGGAAAGAGGAGTATCATAAAAGCAGCTATAGCGGCCACAGCAGTGCCGACATGGAAGCGATGAGTTTGAATGGGAAATTTAATGTGCACAGAGGGTACGCGCTGGTGGATGTGAATAGGAGGAACTGCTAGTAATGTTGCAGTTCCACGGCAGTGGGTGACTCTGCCTGAATCCAGCAGAACCAGTAAACGGGGCAGGTGCTGCAAAGATTGCAATTTTTGGATAGAACTTGATCTCATCTTTGTTGAAGGTGGATAATTTGTGAGTAGCATAAATGGAGAGGCCAATTAAAATAAACCCAGAAAGCCACATTGACCACAAACCTAGTTGCAACACCACTTGCAACGCAAATCAAAACAACAAAAAGCATTGAATTACCACATTTATAAGGATTCGAAGCAAGAGAGAGAATAAAAGAGGAGACAAAAAAGGACGATGAGAAAGGACCTTCATTTTCTATTTCATTGTTGTAATGCAAATAAGAACGAGATGAAGTTCGATTCAAAAATGAAGTTGGATACTTTCAATAAAACGAGAGAGAGAGAGAGAGAGAGAGAGAGAGAGAAGTCAGAAGTGGAACTTTAACCGAATTAAAAAATGCAGTTCTGACCTGTGGCGTGAAGTGGAGGAGTTGCCAACGCATAAAGGCCACCGCTATCATTCGTAACTCCTCCGAGACGGCCAAATCCACGGGACATGTGACATTTCGCGTCATAAACACGTCAACTTTTGTTCTACTTCCACCGCTGCGCCACCAGTTCACTTTGCGTTTGCACCGTCAGGTTAATTGACTTTTATTTTTGCAATCACAAGGCTCTGTGATGTGATTGTTGTGGCGGTTGGTTAAAGGTTGGCGCCGGAGAATCAGTTCCCCGCTGCGTTTGAGGATGGGATGAAGGTGTTGAATTGGTTGAGGAAGCATTTTTTTAATTGTTGCCAAATACCGACTGGGATGAATGGGGTATTTTTGTAATTTTTAGGCTCATAAACAGTCAACTGACAGAAATATTAACGGCATGGGAGGGATGTAATAATACCACCGTATTTTCTATTAAACTGTTATTACGTGAAACCTCAAGGGAGGTATGTAAAAATAACCCAATTTTTAACGTACACAATATAATGGGTAAGCGTAAGGCCAATGTTGTAGATGACATTAATATTCAGCCTGAGAAGGTGGATCCTCCGAGGCCGGGCAAGCATTCATACATATACTACTTGTAAGAAACTAATTCATTGTTGAATTTTATTATTGGCATTCTGTAGTCATTTCACTTTAACAGTGCAATAATTTTACTTGACATATAAAGAATTGATATTTGATATTATTTTTCTATCTACAGCAAGATAGAATCCCAAAAGTTAAAAGGAGGAATGTGTGAAGGTAGATGAAACGGTTTGTAGACAAATTTCCTATGTTATAGCCTACTAACTAATAGTTTTGTTGATGATTGGCCAATGAATATAATTTTTTTTTTTAGTGTAGGTTAAGGGGCGTATACGTGACAAATGGTTGAAATTCAGCACGAAAGATAAAGCCGAATTCATCAACAGTTATAATGAAAAGGCTAAAATGAACTCGAGATTGGCCAGTGGATTGTTAAGTGAACCAAATCCAATAGTGGAGAACAATTCCGATAAGGGTAATCACCTATCTCGATGTAGTGTTTTGCGGCTCTCCAACATTGTTGATTCGTTATCTATTGAACAAAAGGATGTTGTGAGAGAAATTGGTTTCGGAAGCTTGTTAGGTTTAAAATGTGGGCGACTTAGGCAAGATTTACATAGATTGTTAGTTAAGCAATGTAACATAGATAAACGGTTGATAACAGTCAATGGAATGGAATACAAGCTTACTACAAAAACTTTTACAAGCGCGATGGGTGTTGGTGACGGAGAAACACCGATTGTGCTTAGTGGTGAAGATAGTGAAATTACTGACTTACGAGCCAAGTATTGCTCAGGAAAGAAAGGCATCCCAATAGGTAGTTTAGATGAAAAATTAAAGACAAATAATTTTGCAGATGAAGATTTTTGTATTCTATTTAGTCTATTTGCGATTGGAACTATTTTGTGTCCAACTACAACTACATACATCAACCCATCATACCTTTATGCTTTAAAAGACGTGAGTAACATTTGCGACAAAAATTGGGTCAGTTGGTCTTTCAATTTTTTATGGGAAGAAGTTTCAAAGTTCAACAAAAATAAAATTTCGTCGATGAGCGAATGCGTTATATTTTTAATGGTATGATTTATTTAGTAATTTGTATTCTCGTTAGTTAAACGACTATGGTAGTATCGATTATTATTTTCGTATTAACCAATTTGTTGTTGTTTGTAATTGTGCTACATGTCATCAACTAAGTTTTAACTTTCTTCTGTTGCCGAGAATGGATGTCCTCTTAGTGTATGGACTGATAATGAAATGAAAGGATTCCTCAAGCGGCGACAAAAGTATGGTGACTTTGAGAGCAATGCGGTTTGTTCCATTCCATAATTATATAGTGTTTTGTAGTTATGTTATTAAATTGAATAGATTATTTATGGATATTTGTAGTTAATGTAGGTTCCGATACGAGAAATCAATTGCGGGTCATCAGGTGGCCAAAGTGAAGGACAAATTGACGATGGTGACACCGCAAGACAACATCCATTTCATGCTATATTAGCAGTAATGGATAGAATAGAGGAACATATGAGAAAAAATAATGATTTACTACAAAAAAAGGGCTTGAAAATGGATTCTCTTACTGAAAAAGTTGAAAAGTTGGAACGAGGTTATTTTCGTCAAGGAGCAATGTCACTGATGATAGTCAATCACCTCCTATATATACTGGTGCCGAGGCAACTGATAGTCCAATCTTTTCTTTTTCGAATATGGAGATGCATCCACCTATTCCTGCAGTTGTCACGCTTTCAGATCTAGTACAGGAAAAGCGTACGCCTATCGAAGTTAAAGAACGAAAAGCTGTGCACTTCAGCATATCCACTGATGAAGAGATTGTCGTAAAAGAAAAGTTGGCAGAAGTATTGCAAGACTCGATGAAGCCTAAATTGGTCCCGAAACTTCAAGACGAGGTTTATATAGATTAATAATTTGTTAACTTTTGTCTAAACTATATATGATTTAGTCTAATCTTTCTTCTTTCTCTGTTTTGAATAAATATGTAGTCTTTTGCGCAATAAGAGAAGAAATGTCAATAGCCGTAAGATTTTAATCCACTGTCTTTAAGCCCTCCTCGGCCATACAGAAATTAAAAGCCAGGGCGGTACCAGTTGTCCCCATATGATCAAGTTTCACGTGGTCCAAAGCCAAAATATCGAGCGGGCTCTTTTTTTGTGAATGAACCGGTGACCTTCGATCAAATGAAGATGCTCTAGTATGGATTTGACAAAAGCACTAGCCTAGAGTAACAATATCTTCATGCTCACTCATCAAGCTCTTTTCATTTAATATGTTGTCATAGTTATTTGATTTTGTTAATATATCATGTGATTAACATACAGTGAAATAATTGTACGATCAAGTCATGAGGATATCACTCGGCGAGGCTTGTTATTACTTTTGCCTGATGCATCACTTGACAAGGAGGTTTGTTCGTAATTTGACCTTAATGATGAAATTGTAGTTAATAAAATCAATTGTAATTGTTCTTGTGTTTAGATTATTTGCATGATGAGTGATTACCTTACACGACGTGAGTCGTGCAAAAGCCACGGGCAACCAATCAGTTGGTTCCTACCAACAAGATACGCAGTTACTGATCCGTTCCCGTCTTTTTTTTTCATATCCTTTTTCTCATCATTAACTACGGTAATTTCAGTTGTGTTTTATATGAATTTGATGTGATGAATATGTAGCAATTTGTTACAATGCCAAATACACATTTAGATGGTTTCAAGGCTGCCTCCCAATACCGCAAACGTTACATGTATGACCTGCACCAGTGCCATCAGGTAACGTGTGTGTTTGTTAAAATGGTTTTTCATTGTGATCGATATTATGTATGGTAAAAGTGACCCCAAGTTGTTCTTGAATAGATCTTTGTTTCCGTGCATGATGGTGGCCACCATTGGTTTATAGTGTTGGTTAAAATTAAAGACAAACAAGTGGAGATTTAGGATCCACTACCGGATGCACGATGGACACGAGATTGAGAAATCTAAGTGAATAGTACTGTAAGTCCAACTAATTTTTTATAAAAAATTTGAGTTTATTTTTCTGAGTATTGTGTTATTAATACTTGTGGTGTATTTTTGCACTTGAAAATAGTTACACTCGTTGGCTGTTATATTTCATGGCGTCGTGGATGCTACATATTCAGTAGTTTGGAGTTTCTTGTCATTTGTAGTGACCCATAGGGAAGGAGTTCCACGGCAACCTAACGGTTTTGATTGTGGAGTTTACGTCATCAAATTTATGGATACTCCTGGAATTATCACCAACAAATCGTATGTGGTATGCTATGTTATTCGCCTTATGTGGCTTCTTGGTTGATTTTACTGTTGTTGTTGGGTCACTTACATGATGAGAGTGCATGATTTTTTCCTCAGCATGACTCAACAAAATATTCGGGCGTAACTTGCGTTACAACTTATAGACTCTCCGTTCAACGAACAACGCGATCAATTATTAGTGTTGGCTAATGCACACTACAGTAAGACTACAAAGTTAATAAATGAATCGAAGCTTACATCAACAATGAGGCCTTGTAATGTGTCCACCAGATAAAGTCATAAGAACAGCTGCACAAAATGTCGTTTCAGGCAGAAAGGCTGAGTTGTTGTGAATATAGATTATGATAATATTTGTCTGACTTCATTCACAACTCTAAACTTTTGTTAAATTTACCTTATAACTGGCGTTGACGTATGAGCCATGTAAATTGTTTTAATGATCCAAAGCCGTAAACGAATTAATGGGGCAATTATGATTTTTTCCTTCGTCAACCAGTTGCCTTAATTAATACATGTTGAAAGGAAGAGAATTGTTGTAAATGTTGCTATTATTACTAAGTATGCAAAATATGTTATTGCATTGCCATTGTTCACTTCATACATGATAATATAACTCAATGATTTCCAAAAAGGCCCTCTCGGTTCAGATCCAAAAAGTGCATCATTAGCGATCATCCCCCATCCTCCAAGTATGTGTACCGTCGTCAACTAAGCATAATGTAAATCCGAGTTAGTTAAACAACTTAAGAAAGTTGGCCAAGTAAATTCATATATCATGGGATATCACTTATAAGTTATTATGAGGCCACCAATTATAATATGTGTTTGCATCAGTTTCATAAGTTATACCAAATATGTTACTGCTGTCGTAATGGCCATCAATTCCTTCTGAGATGTCATGCCTCCAAGGACAAGTTGTCTTGAACGTAAATGTTGGGGAGTTTGGCGAGCATGATTCCATCGAAACAGGCTGTGTTAACACATTATAAAAACAATGCCTTGGCTGATCGTCAGCCGAAACGTAACCAGTACCGCCAACGCTACAATGAAGGTCATTAGGCTGCATGTCCTTTGGTGGAAATAACGGGCAAGTCCGTTCAGTAGGGCCAAGCTAAAAACACTTACTGTATTTGCGATTTTTAGCCCCATCGTGTTTAATGGTTTTAGAGCAACCTTTACTGTTAACCATAACCGAGTCTTTCAACTTCATACATGGTTGAAGTACACAATTCTTGGCTCATTTATTTGATTTATCATCGGCAACCATCTATTCAACGCGAAGTGTGAACCGTTGAATCTCGTCTAATGCTATCATATAACTTTGTTCATTCTTTGCAGCAAAAAGATAAAGATTAGTACATGCCACTGAAAGCGAGCCAAACTTTGTTGTTTCTAACACTTCCTTATTGACAGTGGTCATTTCCATCATTTTACTCACCTTCGCTGATTTGGTCTAGCGACCAAGAATCAATCCTGGTGGAATGCGAACTAATTGCTCGAACTTTATGACGTGAAATGTATGCCTACATGGAAAACCTGCTGATTCCATCATCTTACATGAACAAGTAATTGCAACTTCTTTATTATAAAATACCACTGTCCATTTTTGTTCTGGATGCTGAAATTTTGTCAAAGTATAGATGTTGGAATTAATTGTCTTGGCACACCCGAGCATAATCAGCGTGGCTTCTTCGAGGATCTCCATCCGAACTCACTTCAATACATTCCTTGTATATATTTCGGACGCATGTTTTTCAATACTTTGCAGACGTGTTGTATGAACTGGGGTTGTGTGGTTTGTCTCATACTCATCTTGGACTTCTTCGTGTCGTATGCAATACATTGCACGATGAATTTGTCAAATGAAATCATATAGTTTAGCTTTTGCTCAACAAAACGACAAAAGTAAGAATTCAAGCTCTCACACTTTTGTGTGGTTCGCATTCCGGTAAAAAAAAGTTCCTTTCAAATAAGCCTCTGCCCATTTTATACGCTTTGCATACATTTTTTCCACCTAAAGATTTTGTTCCAGCCCCAGATCATAGACAACAGAGAACCAATCTTGATCAAACTCCTCCATGGACATTGGATTCAACATTAACTGCCGAAACTTTACATGAACTCATTTCTCTTCACATTTTGCTTGTGCATTCCGCTCAAGATGCCAACAGCAGAGTCGATGTACAAATCTAGACATAACCGTTTTAATCGCTTTCGACATAACTTTATCACCATCTGTTATGACACTTATGGGTTTTTTTGTTTCATTGCCGATAAGAAAGTCTGTATGAGCCAACGAATGATGATTTACACCAACGAATGCGACCAAAGGTTTGTTGTATGCATTTTTCTTGTACGTTGCATCAAAAACTAAAACATCTCCAAATTGTTCATAGTCGTACCAACCAACAGTGTCGGTCCATAACAAGTTTCGCAGTCAATTTTCCTCATCCAGTGTATACTCGAAGTACACTCCAGCATTATAATCAACCCTTGTAGATAAGTACACAATGGCAGCCTCTATGTTGGTGTCAATAATTTGTGCACGGTGATTTGCGTCTATTCTATTCCACATGTCCTTACCCATTTACCTAACCTGATGGAACCCTCCTGCTTGATCAGACTTGTAATTCATGAATTGGCCTACTTTTACCCCAACTTGTCGCAATGCCTGTGCATGAGCCAAATCAGCTTTGTTGACAAGTCTATGCGAACAAAGAAATTGTGTATCGTGTAGTTCAACCAACCGATGAGTGTGGTAAAAAATGAATTTAGTTATCACGTACTTCCCTTTCAACTTATCATAGTTCACGCGAAGTTCCGCCTTGCACCCGTTACAAGTAATGCCCCTCGGTTCCCTGATTCTATCTGTTTTCTCCATCTATTTTTTTGCTTGCATCCTTGCCCCGAGCAAACCCATCGCCAACTTACCACTTCACCACTTTTGTCATCACGACGGAGTTCATCTTTTCTCACAGAGAATCCAACTGACTTAGCATAATTTTTATACCATATGTGGGCATCATTGACAGTATCAAAACAGAATCTGACACCCACTTCAATGAATTCACTTTTTTTAGCTAAACTGTATGTCGTATCACTAGATGATATTGTAGTAGATTTGTCCCCAAAATATTCATTGCTTTTGCTAGTTTGTGAGGGTAATGACATACCTGCACTTGCACAAATTTCCATCCCATTATTATATGATGGGTTATCTTCGGCTTCACTTGTTTTTTGTTCCGATGACTAGTTATCATTAAGGTTTAACACCTATGCAGAAATGCTTCCTACATCTGAAGATGTTGTCATGCTCTCTAGTTATCTTCTCTCAAGATTCTACCATTTCAATACCATTAAAAGGACCTACTTAAAGACTTAGAAGAGTACTACGTGAGTTATGTTTATTTGACATTCAATATCTTCATTAAATGATGAGGTTTGGTTGGTGCTTAGGTTGGTGGCTACATCCTTTAAACGATTAGCCTCTTAAATTTAAGAGGTTGGTCGTTTCCCTTCCTGTGAGCATCAAATCGATAAAGGTCATCTTCTTAAATTTAAGAGGCTAGCCGTTTTTTATTTTGGAGAGCACCAAAAGCGAAAACAGCTACCTGTTAAATTTAGAGGCTAGCTGTTTTCGCTTTTGCTGGTCTCTGGACATTAAACGACTAGCCTTGAAAAACAAAAGGCCAACCGTTTTCGCTTATTACAGTTTCTGGAACATGAACGGTCACTCTATTATTTTGTAATGGTTAGCCGGGTTCAAAGCATTGAAACTGTTCATCTTCATCTTCACAAACCGAATCCTCTCTCCCACGTTCTCAATCGAAATATCCCATGTTTTTAATCAATTCATAGCCCATATTAAATCTTAGAAATCACAACCCACCATTTGCTCTTCCTATCATTAATCGTTAAAACTGAAAACCCCAAGGCTGTAAACCCTAGGTCCAATATTTGAATCTTCACTAAATGTTTGCTGAAATTGAACCCACATATCCCTTTTGAACATCGTTATCTTCCATCTAATCGGTTTATTCCTCTTCAAATCAGTGAAAAATCATAATGTCGATTTCAAGGCCACGTAGAGCAAAAGACAAAGGGAAAAAGCCGATTCCACCACTCAAAAAGACACGGAAAGATGGGAGCCCTATAGAACAACTTGATTATGAATCAAGACACTTCTCAGACAAACGTTTGGCCACTCGTTTTCACCAAAGATTCATGACGCATAAGGTACTTGATACATTCTATATTGTGTCTGATTGTCTTCGTAGCCTTAGTATTAGTAATGGAAATTTGTTGCAATTGTTGGAGGAAGTTGGTTGGATTATTGTTGAAAGTTTTTTACTCTAATATAAATACTTCCGTGGAGAAAGAGAATCGAGTAATCACCAACGTTAGAGGAGATTTGATTAAATTTGGTGACACCGAATTGAACTCTATCCTACAAACCTCTGAAGATGGGTTAAAAATATACTCTGTTAGGAAAGTTCCTAAGATTGATAACTTTGTTCATATTGATGCCGTTAGAAACATTCGTAGGCACATTGATCTTTTTGATGAGGTCTGTACAATCCATTTCCGTGCTCAATGTCTATGCCTTTAATCGCGTATTTTACATTGTATAATTCATTATATTGCCCTTCCTTGATCGGGCCACTTAGAAGATGTTACCCACATGGATGTTGCTTTGATTGATTCTATCCCCATGCATCGTCCGGTTAGTCTCGGATACACTATTATACGCACCATGCTTTCCATACCTAACTTAATCAGTCGTGCTCTTCCAAATGGAAATTTCATCACACAAATCCTTAAATACTTTAGAGTGCCCATAAATGAACCATCTTGTAAACCTTGTAGGAGTATAGAAGATGAGGCTGTGTATGCCATAGGGATTGAGTGGCGTAATAGAGCGTGTGTGAAGTATACTGAAGCTAAGTACACAATGCTTGCTCTGAGCGATGATCGTCTTTTGAATTCTGTGGTTCCTGCTGATCAGCTGCCTGATTTTTCACTTCCTTTTCGGGGTCAGCGTAGATGTGAGGACCCTCCTACTTGTGAACCTGATCATGATGCTTCTGCATCTTCCGAACCACATGCAGATCCACATGACTTCGATGAAGTTACTCTTCAACAACTTATGGACAAGGTGAGGACACTTTCTTTACAGTAGACTAGCTTTCAGCATCACGTTCTGGAGGAGCACCGACATTTGTCAGAGCAGCATAAAAAGATGCTTCACGGACAACACCTCCTGTTCGAGCACTTTGGCATTCTTTATCCGTTTCCACCTCCAGTACCA
Source organism: Citrus glauca (assembly GCA_029633175.1). Taxonomy (NCBI): domain Eukaryota; kingdom Viridiplantae; phylum Streptophyta; class Magnoliopsida; order Sapindales; family Rutaceae; genus Citrus; species Citrus glauca. Next base: position 7,090,208 of record JAQOOD010000001.1, read on the forward strand.
CCATCACCGCCGTCTCAGTAGTTTTCATTTCTTTATGCCATTATGTATGTTTGGATGTTAGTTTTATGTTCGTATGATTGTTATATATGTTCGGATGGTTGTTTTATATGTTTGGAAATTTTATTTGACAAGTTCAGAATTTTCTTTTATATGTTCAGAAATTTGTTTTATATGTTTGGATGATTATTTTATATGTTCGGATGGTTATTTTATATGTTTAGAAATTTTATTTGACAAGTTCAGAAGTTTCTTTTATATGTTCGGAAATTTGTTTTATGTTTGGATGGTTGTTTTACGTGTTCAGAAGTATGTTTTACATGTTCAGAAATTTGTTTTATATGCCATCATGGCTGCTGCTTATTATAGCAATAGCTACCAGCTGCAGTTGTTGTTAGTTACTGAAGGACAACATTTTGTCCATGAGGTTCCTAATAACGCAACTTTTGCACAGTAAAATTAGAACAGATGGCAGAAGCTCTAGAAACCTCGGATTAACTTCATTCAAAAACAAAAATCAAGAGGAAAGATTGAAGTTTAATTACCTCACTTGTAGTTTCAAAAAAAAAAACTTCGTGAAGTAGGAGAAAATGACTGAAAACAGCAAGCTACGAACACTGTCCATAAAATAGAGCTCTGCACGAACAACTTTTGTTTTGTCATGATCTGAGATCCTTTAAGCACCCCGATTGTGATGCCTCTAATCAATCCACACTTAGAAATTTTTTAGGATTTCATATGATTTAGAATCTCGAAATTTCGTTTAGAAATGAGAGAGATAATGAAGAAACATGAATGCTAGTTCATGATGATTCATTCCCCAAATAAAGCCACCATTATCTCTAATAATGGCACCAAACATTATCATGAGCTAGACCTACCCACTTAGCCATTATTTATTGAAAGTGATCTCATCACTTCAATAAAATATTTAATCAAATAAATAATTAGCTAAATTAATTAATTTTCGGAATTAATTAATTAACCTCATTTTGATCAAATTAAATGGTTAAATGTGGGCTTCTTTTGTGACATGTTCTAATGCTTTCTTTTGATCCATTTTAGATCTAATAAAAGCCCAAAATTCTAAACCTAAAATTGGTCTAGAAGTCCATAATCATATATGAACCGGAACATGTCCAAAATGGTCATTTTACGTGCTCGATATTACATAATGTTTAATTGAGGATTTATGAAATTTATTTTGTTCCTTAAACTATTTATGGAACATCTAAATTTCTATCTTAAATCATATTTAATATATCTTTATCTAGATATATATTCATTCTCAATGAATTATAATATAAATATTAATTTTCCTAAAATTAGAAAATTTAACCTCTCATTTTCTAGTAACTCCTTTTATTCATTTCTATTTGGTGTGTTACATTTTAGGTTCTTAGTTATAAGGTAGTAGAACTATTTTAATGATAACTCTTTATTCATTAAATGATGCTAAACTCTTTAGTCATCAATTAGAAATTTTCTAATAACCTTAAGATACATTGCTAATATGCTTTACCAATATTAATCTTGAGGTTTCTACAAGTCATGAGTGACACCTAGCAGTATATTACAACTATCCAAATAACAAGAATTGTTGGATCTATAGAACCTATTACATTGTATCTCTATGTTTTGGTCTCTTCATCATCTATGTCCAAAAAAAAACACGGCTTATGGTTTATTATGTTAAGCTGTTATGCTTTATCTCAAAATAAATCTAAATGAACTTGGCATGAAAATATAATTTGAACTCCTTCAAATATATTTCACCTTGGCCAAAGATTTCTCATGTTAATTCATATTATCTCATAGGGACATCCAATTTATATTACAAAGTGATGAATTCCATATTGGCCATACACTTGTTTTCATACATAACTAACCATGACAGCTATTGCTAGATTTCTTCTGTGATTAGGAATCAATCATTATGCATTCATATATCAGAGATGTCTATGTATAAGATATATGTTATGCCTCAAGTGTAAAGACCATTACTAAACATAGTATCTGTTACAATGTATAACAAGCCATTAACATTTAAAACCATATGCCTTACTATATTTGGTCAAGTTCAGTAAACTCGTTCTCTTAACAAGTACTTATGTGTTTGACTTGACATCTCATGTCAATGACATGAAATTCACCATCCATTTTAGTATCATATACCATAAGAAGTCATAACACATACTAGTGTTTATAGGAATTTATAATATCCAATTATAAATCTATCACTAGGAACCATTTTAGAAGTATAGTACAAAGGATGCACGTTTTATATTCTCGACAAACTCGAGAATGTGTTCCTTAACTATTTTACTTCTTGGACTATATTCATTAAATTAATTTATGAATATTGATAACTTTGTCATTTTATAAATATCAAAATGCTATTCAAATACAATCATTTCCTAAACAATCAAACACTATTTGATTGGCCTTTAAGGCATATTACTAACAGTTACATAGCTACCATTGCTGCTTATGTAGAAACTGCTGTCAGCTGGATGCAGCAACTACTGCTGTTGTTTCTGCAGCTGTTGGCATTTTAGCAGCGGTTGGTGCCTGCAAAAGCAATAGTTGGTAGCTGCTGTTGTTGCTGCATAAGTAGCAGATGCTGGTAGCTGTTACTGAAGCAGCGGCATATGCAGCAACAGCTGCTGGCATTTCAGCAGCAGCTAGTGCTTGCAAAAGCAACAGCTAACAGCTAATGCTTTTGCTGGTTCTGCAGCTGCCTGTTGCTGTTTATGCAGCAGCTGCAAGCAGCTATATGTAGCAGCATCTGCTGCTGGTGTTGTTATTGCAGCCGCTGGCATTCCGGTAGCAGTTAGTAGCTGCTACTATTGCTGGTTCTGCAGGCACCTTTTGCTGCGTAAGCAGCAGCTGCTGGCAGCTACAAGCAGCAGCATCTGCTGTTGGTGTTGTTGTTGCTGCTGCATAAGCAGCAATAGCTGCTGGCTGCTGCTTATGCAGCAACAACTGTTGGCTGCTTTTGTAGTAGATGTTGCCTGCATAAGCACCAGTTGGTGGCTGCTGTTGTTGCTGGTCCAGCTGCAGCTGCAGTTGTTGACTGCTTATGCCAACAGCAGTGGCAACTAAAATCACAAAAATAAGCATTACTAGCAGGGTCATTAGTAACTGCAACTGCTGGCATAATTAATCACGCACATTGATTTCAAACCATTTTGCATGCTATTTAATAGGTTCATCTTGACCTAAAACACAATATTTGTTATTCAGCGGAAGCAAAGGAAAGTAAATGAACATTAAATCATTAACTTCGAATATGCGATCATTAACTTGTATGGAAATCATACAGCTATTGGACCAATAAACATGAGATCGTCACCATTAACTTGATACCGAAACCATTAAACTTGAAACAGAAGGAATCTGAAACTTAGGGCAGTGAACATGAAACATATGATCATTAACTTGCAACTTCAAAAATTATATAATTAATGAACCAATAAACATGAAATCATGATCATTAACATGATATCTAAACCAATAAACTTGAAACCAGTGAACTTGAAACTTAAGGTAATAAACTTGAAATATGAGATCATTAACTTGCAACCATAAAAATGATTAAATTAATGAACTTGTAATTTAGGGCAATGAACATGAAATATCGAATCATTAACTTACAACCTAAAAAATTATATAATTAATGAACCAATAAATATGAAATTATGACCATTAACGTGATATCTAAACCAATAAATTTGAAATTAGTGAACTTGAAACTCAAGGCAATAAACCTGAAATATGAGATCATTAACTTGCAACCATAAAAATGATTAAATTAATGAACTTGAAACTTAGGGCAATAAACATGAAACATATGATCGTTAACTTACAACCTAAAAAATTATATAATTAATGGACCAATAAACATGAAATCATGACCGTTAACGTGATATATAAACCAATAAACTTGAAACCAGTGAACTTGAAACTTAAGGCAATAAACCTAAAATATGAGATCATTAACTTGCAACCATAAAAATGATTAAATTAATGAACTTGAAACTTAGGGCAATGAACATGAAATATCGAATCATTAACTTGCAACCTAAAAAATTATATAATTAATGGACCAATAACCATGAAATCATGACCATTAGCGTGATATCTAAACCAATAAACTTGAAACCAGTGAACTTGAAATTTAGGGCAATAAACCTGAAATACGAGATCATTAACTTGCAACCATAAAAATAATTAAATTAATAAACTTGAAACTTAGGGCAATAAACATGAAACATGTGATCATTAACTTGCAACCTAAAAAATTATATGATTAATGGACCAATAAACATGCAATCATGACCATTAACGTGATATCTAAACCAATAAACTTGAAATCAGTGAACTTGAAACTTAAGGCAATAAACTTGAAAGATGAGATCATTAACCTGCAACCATAAAAATGATTAAATTAATGAACTTGAAACTTAGGGCAATAAACTTGAAATATCGAATCATTAACTTGCAACCTAAAAAATTATATAATTAATAGACCAATAAATATGAAATCATGACCATTAACGTGATACCAAAACTAATAAACTTAAAACCAGTGAACTTGAAACTTAGGGCAATAAACCTGAAATATGAGATCATTAACTTGCAACCATTAAAATTATTTAATTAATAAATCAATAAATATGAAACCATAAGCATTAACTTAATACCCGAACCATTAATCATGTAACCGAAGGAACATAAAACTGAGGGCAATGAACATGCAATATGTTATCATTAACTTGTAACTATAAAATTCATTAAATTAATGGATCAATGATCATGAAATCGTGACCATTAAGTTGACACCTTGACCATTAAACGTGAAACTGAAGAAAATTAAAACTTAGGGCAATAAAAATGAAACGTGAGATCATTAACTTGCAACCATGAAAATAATGAAATTCATGGACCAATAAACATGAAATCAGAACCATATTTATACTATTAAACTTAAAATTTCTTTTTTATTATTATAAAAATTATTTTTTTGTCTTGTCTTTTAATATTAAAATAATGAATATTTTTATATTATTTTATTTTTATAATTAAATATTATTATTTAATTTATTCAAGGGTTTTTTTATTTTGTTATTTGGCTGCCACTTGGCAGCCAAACCATTGGTTTGTTTTTTGCCTTTTTATATTGCTTGCATGTGTCACATAAATGCATGTACTGTAGCCGCACCCTATTTTCTTTACAGCAGATTAATCAGGATGATTATTTCATTAAACACTTTTTAAGAGGGCAACGGCGATAGCAAGTAGACGTGCAGCGCCAGCACTTGCAGTGCATTTGATGCGAAGAAGAGAGCAATCAACTAACAAACGTATGTGCACCGTACCGTTTTGATTTCACGAAGCTGATGTCGATGAGATGGGAGAAGTTGACAGGCATGTGAGATTTCAGGCAGCAACAAAAATCGAAAAAGGCCATTAAGCAGCTAACGGGGACCCTCACCGTAATAATGAGGCGCACACAGCGCGCTAGGTGCCCAGCCAGATGTAGAAACGAGATTGCGGCTGCTCACAATCACATGGCATAAAAAATACCTCTGTCCCAACACTGTCACCCACCCTGTGCCCCTTTTCCTTTTCTTTCCTTCTCTTTTTTTCTTTTTTTTCTTTTTTTTTCTCTCACTTGATTTTACTACGCTCATCCCATTTCAATACTTAGTACAATTTAGGCTTCGTATCACTAGTTTTGTTAAATTTTCTCTTTGAGTTTTTTTTTTTTTTTTTAACAGACTCAACTTTCACGTGGCTTGCATCTCCTGACTGGGAGAAAGAAAGAGGATCTTCCGATCCAGGTCCGGATCCTGACTCCCTGATTAAACAGAGTGGGCCCACAAGAATGGCATGTGGGGGATCACAATGACGTTCGCGTGTCAAATTTTCCTCACACGTGTCGACAGCGATGTCGCCTTTCGGCTTTCGCTCTCAATTCTAATTAGCAGCAGCTAAACCGCGTCAATTTGTCGTGAAGGTGACCTGTCTTTCACGATTAAAGATCCACCATCGTCAACATGAATCATCAACCCGCTGGGTCCCACTACCTCTTTTTTTTTTGTTTTCCCCCTAATTCTAGGCCCAGTTGTGTGGTCCTGTTACATACCAAATATTAATCACCCTTCATTTATTGAATACTGATAGACTTCTTCTATATATGTACATATTAATATAATTAGGAATTATTACTTGAAATATTTCATATCTATATAGACACACAAATGTATCACTCAGTGATAAATAATTATTAATATATGAGTAATTTGTTTTTGGGGAGAGAAGAGAAGGTAACAAGCTGGAAAAGTAAAAGAAAAAGAAGAATCATGCATATATATATATATATATATATAGCTCTTTATTGGACTTTTGGAAAATTGGAATATTCTTGCGCGCTCCTTCACTACCTTTGCGGGGACACTTTTTAAAGGTCATGGCCATGGGCCGCCTCCTATTAACTGCTTTCACGAAGAAAATCAAAAAGTCTGAAATCTCCTTGAAAGGGAGAGTTTACCAAACACAAAGATTCATGAGGTAATAGCATTCCAGTTTCGACTAAAGAGACATTGGATGAGCTCTAATTCTAGCAAACCCATTTCGTTATCATCATATGATACATTACATTGACTAATAACAGTTTGTTAGTTCGCGCTTCCAAAATTTTCAACGGTCTTATCTCTAATTTGTACGCACAATATTTTGCATCCTCCAACACAATTCAACTCATTTATTAACAGTAAAAAAAAAAAAAAAACACATCGCATTCTTCCCTTACCTTTCAAGTGCAGGCAGGGAGGGGACTAGTCGTGGACCGTCAGTTGATGTACTAAATTAAGCCCAGCAAGTTTCTCTTTTTTTGGGTGGGAGGGGGAGGGAAGAGATTGTGTACCACATAGATCTCATCCAAGAGAACGCGATAATGAGCACGAGTTTATTGAGTCCCCTGTCAATTTGCAAGTCAATGTAAACAAAATATTTGATTTTAATAGTTGTTCATTCTCCAGTTAAAATACATTAAGCCGTCACTTTGCAAAAGCTTAAAACATCTTTTGTAACACAAATCTGCATTCCTGCATGACCACATATATAGATAGATTGAAAACATAACCCATGTTGAAAATTAGGAAATCATGACCAACAAGCTACAAGTCAGCTAGTTACAGAGACTTTAGTAAGTTGTTGCTGATGTAGCTGAGCACAAACTAATCCGGCGCACTTAGGGTGTATTTGGGATTGAGGTTGAATAGCTGTAGCTTGGAAGTTATGTTTATATGATTTTTCACTTATTTAATAAAAATTCTATTATGTGTTTAATTATTTTGTCAAAATAATTATTTAAAATTTATATTTACTATATATTATTAACTTTTATTTCATAATTATAATTTTTTTTACAATAGCTGTAACTTAAAAGTTATAATACTTCAATTCTAAACAGGACTTTAGTAACTTTAAACTAGACTTGTGAAGCTACAACGTTTATAGAACTGGTTGTTACCACTAATTTAGATTGAGCTATAAGATTTCAAGTCATAGCAGCAATAGATGGGCTTCATTCCTCTCCGGATGAGTTTACCTCAGCTCCAAATATTACTGTTGGAAAGTCATTAACCAAAGGGATCCTCCAACTTAAAGGATTTGAGGGTACAATTTTCTTCATTCCATCTAAAGAAAATGAACAAAGTAATGTTAACAGGAATCAAATGAAGGAGAATAATATTGATTGTTATTAATATCATGCAGTTATGAGATAAACCTTGACATTGATTTCTAGACACAAATTTTGCTTCAAGACATGTTTTCTATCAATGTTTTTGCAATACATCAAGTTTTGGTTGTGTATCAGCGCGCCACTTCTTACTTCATCCACAATTAAAGAATGGGTAAGAATGAATATCTTAAATATTTCAATATCATTTAAAGTATGAAAAGAGATAAAAAGCTCGTAAAATTAAAGCCCAACAGTTATAGAGGACAAGTGTGAATCAAGTAAAGAGTTGTTGGCATATTTTAAATTTGAGTTCGGTTGCGTTAGAATCACTTTAAGGTAGAATACGCCTTTATAACCATACGATCAAAGTTACTATTTATTAATTTACGTGTGTTGTTATGGTTTATGCTCTACTTTGGAACAGCTCTAAGATAGCTATTGCCTTTAAATTTAGATTAATTATCTGCAGATTATGAAACAAATAGTTGGAAACTAAAAGGAATTTTCAATTTTTTTAAAAATTTAAAATTTTGTTCGCTGCACTTATGGGCCTTGGCCCTTAATTACACAAAAGTAGAACCTGGAAATGCGGTCCAACAAGAAACAGGAGAGGCATCAACTAGCACCCGACCCAAGCGAAGATAATAAAGTAAATAAAAAATATATACAAAAATGGTCTGCAAAAAGTGGAGCGGCGTAGAGAAGGAGGCAGACAAGGAGTATCCACATCCATAGTTGTACCGATCAAGGCAAGAGTAGCTTTTAATTTGATTGAAGAGAGAGTGAAAATGACGATAGATGACGAAAGCTCCGTGTACGTGGGGGGGCTGCCTTACAGTGCTAACGAGGACAGCGTTCGCAAAGTCTTCGATAAATATGGTTCAGTCGTCGCCGTTAAGGTACTCGATTCTTTCTTCATTTTCCATGCGTTTTGCTTTATCTTTTTTTTGCTTATGTTTGAATAAAAAAAAATTTTCGTTGCTTCATTCTTTTTCTTTCATTTTATTTCCGAGTATCGAGTTCATAGATTCAATAATTGCATTTTGGAATAATTTTATCAACTGAATTATTATGCTCCCGGAGTCACTCTATATGATTCTCCTCAGTCTAATAATAAATGAGCAATGCTCGAGCCACAAACTGATGTGGCGTAATGGTATTGGTTGGACGGAAACACAAGATAATGAAAATAAATCATTCTAGCCACATGGTGTTTCATTGAACCCTAATTCTATTATTCCACTTCACTTTGTACACAAACAGTGTCTGGTTTTAGTAATTGGTATTACTGATGATAAATGACCTTGTTAGATTTATGTTGCACATGGAATATTTGTTATCTAGAGGTTGAGTGGTGCAAATTCATAAATAGGATTTGGGTGCAGATCGTTAATGATCGGAGCACTAGGGGGAAATGCTACGGTTTTGTTACTTTTGGGAATCCTCGATCGGCAGTTGATGCCATCAATGACATGAATGGCAGGGTATGCATTTTCTCCGTTACCCTCTTTAAAACTAGCTGCAAGTATTTGGTGTTTAGCTTTTGGTTTTCATGGTTTATTGGTTTATAATATTGTTTAGATGTTGAATTTTGTGAAACTTGTGGTTAGACTATTGATGGGCGTGTTGTGAGAGTAAGTGAAGTTGCAACTAGAGGTAGGAAATCAAATTCTGGTCGAGACCAATTTCGACATGGTCACCGTCATAAAGGTCGAGATAGGGATAATAATCGTCATAGGGACAGATATCAGGATCGATACAATGATAGGTCCAGAGAGCGTACTTCATCTCGGGACCGCGATAAAGGTATGGGAAGAGAATATGAGCACGTGCGTGATCATGATCGTGATCCATCTAGGGATCGTTTCTCGGATGAAGATCAAGGCAGAGATTTGGAGAATAATGACCAAGGTCACACTAGGATCCATGATCCGGAGTTGGCCAACTGGGAAAGGAAGAGTGAGTTGGATATGACTCGAGACAGGGAGATTGATGGAACCGATGACTACCATACAATTGTTGATGAGGGCAATGATCATTTGTCAAGGAAACGTGATGGGTAAGTTACTATCTTTCTATCTTTTCCTTTCTCCTTTTATTTTCCTTTTCCGAAGTGACTGCTTCTCATGGTGGTTTAGCATGAAGGCCTATTTTACATGATTTTCTCATCCAACAGTTGCAAAAATATTCTTCTAAGTCAAAACAGTATGTATAGATCTCCCCTTTACTCAGCACCTAAAAGGAACAAAATTAATTGATAAAAACACTTGCTTAATTCTGAGTCTGTTTATATAGAATTTGGCTGGGAATTTATGCAGTAAAAACTGTTTTTCTAAGTTGGTTTCTTGTAAAATATAACCTTTTCAGAGAGAATTGTATTTGCATTTGGACAAAAACCAAACCATGTTTCAGTTGTATATTTCAAATTGGTTTGTTATCTAAAATTTGTAAAAATTATTTGAAAATAAATTATACATGAAGGTGAATGAATGCCTCTTGAGATGATGTTGATGGTGGATCACTTCAGCTTTATGCATTACATTGGAATTTTAAAATTTTCCTTCCCTTTTCTTTGGCAGTTCTACAGTTGATGACCATCAATTGAGGGAATTTTCGTCAAATTCAAGTGATGATAACAGCGATCAAGTAAGTTCATCGTAGGTTTTTGAGTGATCTATGTATTTTCATAACCATTTTTCCTTTATTCATTAAGATCCATTATCAGGTTAAAGAACTCGACAGATCAATCCAAAGGCGTGAAGAACTAAAGAAAGAGGTGTACCCTCTCGAGTTTGAACTAAAAGAAATGGTGCATATGTTATTTACCATGTCCTGATTGCTCAAATCGTGCATGCAATTAGATATCTGATGGTAATAAATAGACTTCTAAGGTCATTTGGCATGTAAGATGTGCTACTTGTGCAATGCCCGCTGTGCACTGGAGGCAGGATAGTAACCTCCTTATGAGTTTTACGGACATGGAAAATTTCTCCCTGCATCCCTTTATTTTTGAAGGCCATATGTTCTGTTTTATCTTTTATTCTGTACTTTCCTGGTATTGACATATATTATGTTACCTTGAAATAAATTTGTTGCCTTATCAGATTTCTCATATGGAGGAGAGGGTAAATGTTAAAGAACAGCTTGTTTTGGATTTACAGAAAAGATCTAAGGTAGGAGCATGGCGGTGATTTGTTTGGGCTCATGTACTGTTCAATTATTTTTTTGGCACAGTTCCTTTTATTTCCTACTCAGAATTTGATGATGGGTGCAGAAACTGGAGGAAGCGTTAATCAATGCAAAAAAGCTTTCTTCACACCGTCAGAAGCAGTTGACAAAGGTAACTGTCATAGACTCCTAGTCAAGAATTGGTTTAAGAAACTCTACTGGAATATTCTTTGGATAAGTGGGTTACCTTTTGATGCTGCAGCTGTATAAATGTTTTATACAAGTAAATGAGTATGCTGAAAGACTTAAGAGCTGTGAACGGGAATTTCAGGTTAGCATCTTTAATCAATTGTCATTCTTTTTACACTACCATGTCATTAGCAGTGTTAGTGTGCCCTGCTGCAAGATTTAAGTTGCACAGAATATTAAATGCATGTGCTATGGCATGATAAGTGCAACCCTGTTGGCGATGCTGGTCATATTCGCAAACAATCGTATCTCATGATCAGTATTGTTTTCTGGACGTGAGCATACCATACTAGAATTGATATTGCAGATGTGGTCATGCACTGGGCTTTTATTTTTCAAATGTACACATGAGAACACGTTATGATTTGATTTCCTCAATTCCATACACCATCTCATGGAATTGAAATAAAAAACTTGGACTGTAGTTTTACTGATTGAAATTTTGAATGGTTGCACCATTGTATGCCTCACTTAAGGCAGGTTAAGCTGTGCAATTCATCCCTAAAAACTGAATATACAAGGGTCATTTGCTTGATAATTCCTTGTCTAAGGCAACGAATTATGGCAAAACATACATGTTTAATATACAGGAGACGTGTCATCTCTAATGCGAACACTCGTCTCCATCTCTTTGGTAATCCCCTGTTAATCATTGACTCATTAAGTTCCAAAAATAGGCTGGTGATGTAAATGGCCATCATTTTTAGATCTGGTAGGTGGTGGTATCATCTATTGATGTTCTCTTGGGTTGGGCTTAAATCTTCTGAAGTAGCTTCAAAAAAGCCATTTTCGCTCGGATCATGAAAGAGGGAATTGCTGTTCATGTAAAGTGCAAACTTATCTACCTTTTCCTTGCAGTCAATTGTTGATGCGGCAATGATAGAAAGTGACATCCCCGATGATGTTTGTGTGAAGGATGGAGCACCCCGGACAAATGGCAATCCATGATTTTTGCTGGAGTTTTGTGGGTCTTTTTGTGTGCAGAATTTAGCCGTCCTGTAATGATACGGCTGTGCGCACATGTAAATATCTTTATCCGAGTAAAAGATCAGCTCCTAATTTGAATTGTTAGTATGATCAATTCTTCTTAGTATCATGTTGTATTTGTTTGTCCTTGTTAGTTTAAATCTTTGTCACATAGATGATTTACTATTTAATATCAATTTGATTGTGTTTAAAAGACTTTGTGCATGTAGGAATTACCTTGTTTAGTTGTGCTTCAAAGCCATGTTATAAACATTTGAAAGTCGCATTAACAATTTGAGTGCCTGCCTCAAGAGATAAAAAGTTCTGTCTATACGGTGGCTGGGAGGCGAGATGGGTCATGAAGTCAGCACTCTTTAACACTAGATCATTTGTCAAGGAAACACTTTCTTAGCACTTTTAACACTAGGTTAGCACATAACCACTCGGTATTTGGCTGAGTGGCTCGCGCTCTTTCCAACCTGTGGCGCACTCTTTCCTGGTTCCTGCTGGAAGGCGGGGAAGGTTCGCGTAAGTAGGTTTCAAGTAAGAGAGTGGCAACACGCGGGATGCGATCCTTAATAGTCCACTGTTGGCGGAAGCCAATGTCCCGGGATCTTAGGGACCTTCATAATTATGAAGGTAGTGATTTCACGAAGGCATTGTGGGCTTAATTACTTTCTCAATTAAAATATTTAAAATTAGTTTTAATAATTATTTAATTATAAATATTAATTATAATATCATTTAATATGAGTTGTAGTCTGAATAATATTTTCATGTAATTAAAAAATTTAAATTATCACATAGTTGAACAAGAATATGTGTACACGGCATTAGCACATGGTTTGAATGAGAAAATGTATACACGGCTGGGTGGTCGTCAAGTTCAAAGTTAAAGGGTTAATCTAAAATGAATTATTAAGGAAAATAAAGGCAACAGAGAGAGGTGGACGTTTATTATTTATTTATTCGTTTTTTTTATTATTATTTTTAAAGGACCTGAGAAGGATTAGGGTGTAAAGCGATCCGACAAACGCTTTCGGTGCCCTCCTTAATTTTTATTTGTTTTTTTTTTAATTCTTTGGCTATCAATTCTCAGTTCCTTAATTGATGTTGGGGGGGGGGGGGGGGGGGAGATTAATGGTATACAACCATATATTGTGTTTAGGAAACCTTGCACGCCTTGATATCATCGTTATTAATTTCTCATTACTTCAGTAGATCCATATGACAAAAGTTTTGTTTGTTGCAAATATACAGATAGATTTTTAAAAATATTTTAATATTTTTAAAGCTTTAATATAAAATTAAAAAAAAAAACCAAACAAGTGTCACTTAAAAGGATTGTAATTATCATAAACAAAAGGGTGTGCCCAAATTACAACACAACCCAATAGTGGCATACAATAACTTAAAGAGGGTTTGATAACCAAGTTACATTTAGTTATTTTAAATACAAATTTTAGGTAACCACTCGGCTTTTAGTTAGAATCACTCCTTCACAACTGTGAGGGTAGTGGTTGGCACTCCTACAAAAGAAAATATTGTAGAAATTTAATCTTCTTACTTAAATTTTAAGTAAAAACAGTTTTTTCCTTTAAATTAACGTTCCTCACATGTAATTAAAATTAAAAAAAATACAAATCTCAAGTTGATGTTAGTTACGTATATATGTAGCTTAGTAGGATCCTATACATAATCAAAGATATAGGTCTTATTCTTACAAAAGCATTTTTTATTTGGCTGCCAGTTATTATGTCAAATTTGGGGTAAATGCATTAAATTCTATTTGTGGAACATACTTATCACACCGTTGTGCGTGTGCGATCAATCAAATCTAATATCACAATGTTGGAATCCAAAATTTGCATCTGAATTGATGAAATAATAAATTACATTTATCGTTTTAATGGAAAATGATAAAACTTAATAATTAATTATCTCCCTGTTGAGCTTGTAGTTGAATGGTGGGTGGGCACCAATTCGAGTCCCCATGAGAGGTCTATCCCCATTCCATAAAAATGTATGATATGGGGTATATTTCTCCCTAAATGTTATTAGGGGGAGTAACTTTCCAACTATTCTTATATTCCAATTTTGTGAATCTATCAATCTGTCACTACTGAAATAATTTTTTTTTGATATTACTTAAATTTAATTAGTAGCACATTTATAATAAAAATTAATTACTGACATAATTTATTAAATAACCGAATTGAAACGGTGCTTAATAGTTCCAATAGAAGTGGATAAACGGTGAAATATTCTTATTTAGGAGCAAAGCCACAATTGTCTACAAAGTGAACGGCAAATATGTCCAAATAAAGAAAAAGAAAAAACAAAATAAATCAGAAAACGCCAAGAATCAGGCAGTCCAATTTTAAATCTTTTTCGATTTAGGACCTGAAATGATGAACAGAAGAAGCACTCACTTTTTCATTATGTCCTTTTTAGTTTTTACCCTCTCATGATATCTAACATAAGAATTTAGAATAATAATAACTAAAAGTAGAAGGATAAAGATCTAAAAACCCTAACCCTAAACCCTAATCCTAGAAGTCATTAGAACTTGAGAGTAATCTCACTTCCGTTACTCTCTTCGCCATCTTCTCTCAGAGCAGCCAATCCTTTTCTCTCTGCAACACCATTATCGCCACTCTCACCTTTCCAGCTGCTGCTTTCTGACTTGCCATCTTCTATGCTCTCTGATCGGTCTCCAATGCCCCTGATGTCAGATTCCGGTGAGCTGTGGCCCTGTGACGTGGCCTTGTACATGTGGATTTGGTTATGGAGGTGCAACTGGTGGTGGGCTGGCGACAGAGGTGGCAATGGTGGTGGTGGTTGTGGTGCTGCCGGCGCTGCTGTAGTGTAAAAGTCTTGTGGCACTGGGGATGCAGCACAGAAGTGGGAGGGTGGGTGTGGAGATGGGTGATGATAGAGAGCAGGGGTCCCACTGTGGGCTGCAGCTGCTGCGGTGGTGTACTCTGAGGGGACCCAGATGCCACCCAAGACCACCAGCTGTGGAGCCGGAGCTCCGGCTTGTTGTGGACTCGGACTTGGTCGCCTTGTGTGAAGCCTGTATTTCTGCGTGCACCCAAAAAAGAGAGGAAAAAAAAAAAAAAATACATAAGAGACTTTTACCAATATTTGACTGAACATGTAGTATCCGGGTACTTTGGTACTTGGTGCGTTGTCAGTTTTTAGAAACAGGACAAAATCAGTTTCATGTCTCAGTCTAGAGAGAATAGAAAGTGAGAGTTAGTTAGTTACCTGCAAATGACTTTTAACTTCATCATTGGTCAAACCGTCAACCTTCATCAGTTCTCTGATTTGTTTTGGTGTGGCCACTGTATCCATCCATGGCCCCATAAAATCAGCCACATATTTGACAGACAATCATTATGACAATCATAGTTTGACTATCATTATCATGATGAAGAACTTGATAACAGGAAACTAACTGCCAAAAATTAAAAAAAATTAAAAAAGTTCCTTGTGTTATTAGTATTACCTTGAGAACCACCAAGCATCTGAAGAGCACTGACAAATCGGCGGTGCAAGTCCGGTGACCAACACCTTCTTGCTTTCCTGTGAGTATTATTATTATTGTTGTTGTTGTTGTTGTTGTTTGTAGGGTTGTTGGAATTTGTTTGCCCTTCCGTTGAATTACCAGCAACACCTTTCACTTGTTCATGAAGCACAGCTCCGCCATTGCAATTGCTAATCTTATTATTATTATTATGATTGCCAAGATTCTCTCTCCTTCCATTTTCATTTTCAGAGCACCTGTTATCTTGGTGGTCCATTTCTTTATCAGGAGAGGCAAGAGCCAGCTCTGGGAGAGCCCGTAAAGTTGGACTTGGACAGGAGTTCCGTTCTTTTGAGAATGGGACAAAAGCTCCTCCATTTCTCTGTTTGGTATCCAAGGCCAGCTTAGGACTAATCACATTGAACCCTACAATATCAGTAGTAGTTTCCTTAGGGGATGCTGCTATTGTGCTTTGTGATTTTGTTTCATTGTTGCCTGTTTGGCTCCACAGTTGAGCAGTGGTCATCCAGTTTGCCTTGTCAGAGATATTTTGAGACTTGGTTTCTGAGATTTCAGAGCTTGAATTTTTCAGAGGTATGAATTCTTCAAGAACTGGCCTTGGCCCTTGATTTGTTGCTCTGTAGGCTTGTAGTTGCTGCCTTGAAACCTCCACAGCTGAGGAATTAAAAAATGGAATATGGTCATTAGTGTGTAAGGTTTTCTTTTGGAAGTTATTTTCATGCTCGTAGCTTTAGTTCTTTTGAATTTAAAGAGACGGGACTAACAGAAAGCAACCACTCTCTTCTATAAAAATGGGAGAAAGAATAAAAAAGGAGGATAAAATTAAAGAAAAAGATTAGAGGCTAAACGCCATAGAATAGATCAAAAATCCACCAATAGGGTAAAAACAATTTCTTTATATTATCCAAGATTCTGGCTTGAATAATTCATCAAAAGAAATGATTATTGATATAATGAGAAATTTATTTTTTAATTTTAAGAACAACTGAAAAATACAAAAAACAATACCATTGGTAAGAAGTTGCATGCAAAGGGGCAGCTCGCGCTTCAGACCATCGATCTTGAACCGTTCTTCCTCAAGACGAGCAAGGACCTCTTCAAGCTTTTGTGTCTCATGATCAGCAGCCTGGTCACCGAAAGCTTTTAAGAGCATAGAATAGCTATGCGGTTTGCAATCTAAACTTAGTTCTGAAGGGGATGCCATGGCTAGTTATAATCCAGATATAATAATGAACAGCAACAAAACAGAACTCTCTCTTTCTCAACGAGAACTGTTGTCTTTAACGCTCATGCCCAGAACAAGAATACGGTATGTGGGAACAAACAAGAGCAAAAGAGTTTGTGTGGCCTCTCTATAGCTTTCTAGGTTTGATGAGTACTTCAGAGAGAGAGAGAGAGAGAAAGGGGGAAGATGTTGGTTTGCGAACACAAGGAGGATCGAGGGGAGGATCATCTTCTTTTTAGGGGTGAGTCCGAGAGAATAAAGTGGAGGGGATGAAAAGAAAAAGATGGGCGGGATAAAGAGGGATGGTAACTTCTTGCAAAGAACAAAGCCAGAAAAAAAAAAGCTATAAATTAGAGAGTAGTGAAAGAAAGAAGGGAATCAAGGCTTCTGACACTTGAAAGGGTCATGTGCTTAAGGTCTGGTTTTAGTATAATCTTTGTACGAATTCAAATTACTAAAACAAAAGATGATTCTTCTCCTTACTGTTGTTCTTTTTCTTTCTTTTTTTTTTGGCCCCCTTCTCTTCCCTTCTTCTATCCTTTTCCCTACTGATAATTTATATGAGCCCTAGCTTAAGCTAGCCCTATTCGATTCTCCTCCCACTTTTAAATTGAAACTATCTTAACAGTGTGTCTACTTTCATATAAAGTTTAATGGGTATCTAGCAAAATTTATAATGCATTGAGATTTATGTATGCATCTTACTATTGTGATCAATTAGAGAAGATAAAATGATGGTAAATAATTCGTCAGGTGTTTTTGTTACAATTGTGTCAGAAGCGGTGGCAGTACAGATAAGGAGGTAAAAATGATTTGACTGATTCTATGGTTTGGATCAACTAATCATTCAAATTTAACGAACAAATTATGGTAGATGTTGGACACGTGTACGGCAAGTAGTACTTGATATAGATGGTGTCCTAACCGAAGTATTCGATGTAGTTTTATAATAAGAATTATGATTCTGCTATGATTAATTAATAGAAAAAAAAAGTGTGGAAAGCAGGGAAGGAGCATATACGAGGCAATGTTATTATTATTATTATTTTTATTTTGCCACTATATTGGAGAGAGAGAAAGGACATATTCAGATGGGTGCTTAGTATCAATCCGCAATGCATGCAAACTTTAATTCTTTTAGGGTTTCAAAAGTTGCATAATTGTTCTAAATTTGGGTGCATTCAGAGAGAGAAATAAAGGAAGACGAGAATATCTAATCTACAGAAAAACATTCACCATAAAGAATATAATATTTGCCTCTAAGGAAGGAATATCTTAGTTCCAATTCTACGACTCAAAATTAAGGGAACACAACCTTCAAAGCTTAAAGCTAAAATACATCCCAAAAAAGAACAATAAAGGAGCTTAAGCGCCGGGAATCTTCTTCTGCTACTAGCTTTAATGAAGTGGGTAGGAAGGTAAGCAGATTCTCTCTTAATATACAATCGTTTTTTTTTTGTGGGCTTTTATCAACTTTTTAACACTTCGGATGCGTTTCAAAATTCATAACATGTTTAATTGTAATTAATATTTGTGAGTTTGGCCTATGGGGCACCGTATATGAAGATCGATGTCCATGAAATGTGTGTCGGTGAACGTTCATGTTACCTCAAGACTCATAATTAATAGCTTAATTCTCCGTGTCAAAAAAAAACATAAAATTGTAAGATCCATGTTCATGTCTTTTGGAAGAAGCATCATGGTTGAAGCTAAACATGACTTCATTGGAGATTTTGATCAAGTTCCCCAGAGTTATATGTACAATGTCTATATGATATCTACAAATCAGAAATTTATTAACACCTCTTGAATCAGCTTGTGGCCTAAAATCTCCTACGGCAGCAGCAATCGCACACTTATAAGTAGTGGAAAATCATTCTTATAAATGCAAGATTAGCAACCCACAGGATAGAACTCTACGATAACCTTCTTTTTATTATCACTTATGTGATGAAACAATTATTGACGGCAGATATTTCAAAGAAAATAACACTTATTAATACATATCAGTGAGTTGTGCTATTTCCCACACGAAGTAATTTACCTTTACAATCTCTTAATCATAATCTTGATTTATGAAGAAGAATCTTAGCCAGCTCATCTCGAAATAATAGATATCCGACACTACAATATTATACATAGGATACCCGAACGAAAAGGAAGTCAATTTTACTGCATGGGCAGAGCAGGGCTGATTCGAGCCAAAAAAATATGAACCTGCACACCCATCACTGCAGCCATTGATGCATACCAAAACAGTGAGCAAATACAACTTTTTCATGAAAGTTAAAGCTAAGTTTCGGAAACTGCATCGAATTCCCTTATCTATGTAGCTGTGAGTGACACAGACACACGGAGAGAGAGAGAGAGAGAGAGAGAGAGAGAGAGAGGTTGCAAATTTGCAATAAGGATGGTTGGTCACTTTCTATAATCAGTCTTCTCGTACAAGACTCCAACCGTTGCCTTTTCTTCAGATTCTCTCCCTCTCTCCCTCTCTCCCTCATAAAACAAACTACAAAGCAAAAGTAAAAAAATGTAATAAACATGAAAGTTAAGAGATTCTCCTCGTGACATGTGTCCTTTATATTCTTCTATATCTTCCTTCTGAATATCCCTTTTGTCTGGTCCATGTAATTATATTTATTATTTATACATTAAGGAATATTCCTCCCCTCTCTCATTTATTTTAAGATTAAAATTGTTAAAAATCGACACCGAGGCGTGCTCTCAAATTCAAAACCCTACAAAGAGCCCCTTTTTTTTCCTCTTTAGAAAATGGATAAAATAAATAGCTCAAGTTAATTGGTGGGGTTGTGCTACCGTGAGCCATGAAATTCTTACCCTTAATCTACGCCAACCAATTAGATTATTTCATTAACCTAATTGGAAAAGCTAGCTAGGGGTATCTTGCTTGATGGTCATCCATGGCGCATGGACTACACTTTACAATTTGAATTTGTATATTCTCTAAATTAAGTATACTTGGATTTTTCTTCCTTCTATGTCATATTTACAAACCCACACAAGTGATGCATCACTCTCGGTATGACGCAGCTTGAATATATATTTAAACTTAGGGATATTATTATTTTACCATCAAAATTACTCTAACATATCATGTTAATACCACGATTTGGTGAAAAAAGTATTTTACCATCAAACGTTTGCGCCGTTATCAATTTACCATCATTCTGTCAGAAAAACGTTGATGTTTAACCCAAAAAAATGTGTTAAAAGTTGATTTTACCCCCAAGAGAATAAAAGATAATTTTACCCTTTGAAAAAAAAGATACAATGAACAAAAATAAGATTTAGAAAACAACTAAAAATTTTAATTAAAAAAATAATGAATAATATGTAGAATTAGGATAAACGGTAAAGAACAATTAATAAAAATTTATGTTTCAAAATTAATATTATAAGCTATGAAATTCAAGTATTAATCACAACTAAAAATAATAACAATTTATAATAACAATAACAATTAATAAGATTTGGAAAACAACTGAAATTTCTAATTAATAAAAATAATGAAGAATATGCAAAATTATGACAAACAAAAAAATAATAATAATAAATTCTGCTTCAAAATTAATATTGTAATATATGAAATTCAAGTATTAATCACAACTAAAAACAATAACAATTTATTAAAGGAAAAAAGTTAATGAGAGAGAGGGGCTAATTTTAGGGTTATCATTTTCCTAATTCTCTAATTATTTCCCTTGAATTTTTTTTACTTTGTTTTGTTGTTTATTTTACACTTGCAATCAAGTGTTTTGGCTTCAATAGGAAATGTCTTTGATGCCCTTATGAAATCAGCAAAAATCAGCAAATTTTTAATTTTTTTAACGGAATGGTGGTAAATTGATAACGGCGCAAGTGTTTGATAGTAAAATGCTCTTTTCGTAAAACCATGGCACTGATATGATATGTCAAAATAACTTTGGTGGTAAAATGATAATATCCCTTAAACTTATTATAAATGCCAGATTTACTTTTGAATAAGTACGAAAAAAAAACACTTTTCAACACTAATGCACACGAGCGAACTCATTCCACTTGTGTAGAAAAGATGGTGGTTTAATTGAATTGGATCAAATTCCAATATACAAATTGAACATTATCTAAACAAAGGCAGCAGCTAAGTTAAACAAAATAAGTTCTTGATGAATCGTTCAAGGTCAGTATACATGGTCTCTCAAAAAAAAATCCTAGTCCTTTTGTTGTGGGTCTGTTTTTTTATTAGGATTCTTTTCTCATAAGATCTTTTGTCTGAATAAATACATCACATGATTAATAGTTAATAAATGAGAATATAATAAATAAACAAAATTTGACTGTACATAAATAAAAGTGCATATGTATTAAAAGATCATTCAAAGTTCACATATGACCAGATCATAAGAGAATGTTTTCCCTTATTTTTCATGGTCATGATGGCTCCTGCCTTAGGGGCTTTGGCCGATCTTTGCGGCATCCAACTGCCTTTTATGTCGAGATTATTTCAGTTGATCATGCTTTCGGAAATGGTAGGATGAATCTGTGGCTGGAATGCGATTCACTATTGGTCACTCTACTGCTTTGTAATCCGTTGTGGAACCCCCCTTGGATGCTTGGGAACTATGGTTTAATTGTCATCACCTTCTTTGCTTTTCCCATACTTTTCGTTAAAACGATGCTGAGTTGGATAAGCTAGCTAACCACGGTCTGTGTTGTCGTTAGTTTACTTGGTGGAGTTAGCCGCAGGTGATATTGGGCAACTTCTCTCCAAAAGTTGCTAATGGTCTCTCTAGTTATAGGTTTCATTAATTCCTGTAAGCTCTGTATGTTGGCTTTCTCATGCATTTTTATTTGCTTTAATTGTAACGCTTCTGCACCTTTTTGTATTAACTTTATGCATTTCATGAGAGATAAGCCTCATTATGTCTTCCCAAATGAGTTCTATTTTAATTAATCAAACTTTCTTTCGAGGTTTACTTTAAAAAAGAAAAAACAACAAAATAACTTCTTAGATTGTGAAAGAAATGATATTTTGTGTACACATCCATCATTAGTTGATAGTTAGCTTGAAAATTTGATGAGATTGAAGGTTTTTCCCGTCAATGTATAAGGGAATTTCTATTTTCTGCTTAGTTGTTAAATCTACTTAATAAATATAAACATTTACAGTGATCATATAAATATTTAATTACCGCAGTTGGTTGGAGGTTCGGATTGAAGATGGGGCAAAAGTGGCACCTTAGCAAACAGCCTATCTACAACTTTTACCAGCCTATCACACGTTCTTTTGTTTCTTAAAATTCCAAATATGGACCACTCACATTTCCTTAAAGGCTGAATTATTCCCTTTTATATTTGCAAAATTGGTTGCTTTTTAGCTTATTATCAAAATTTTATTACTAAAATTCCTTTAAGGCAACCCATTCTGTATTGTATTTGTATAGGATCATCGGTTGAATTCGTATGCATTGCTCCATCTTTCTTCAGCCATCTCCAAAGAGAAACCCACTTGGGATTTAATAAAGAAAATTAGATATTAATACAACTTATAGAAAGATTTACATAGTTGTATATGAAAAATAATAGCCAATAAAAACTTTCTATTAAAGATAATAAAAAAAAAGAAGATTCTGTTGTTTTGGATTCAATTATTTGCGAAAATCTCTCGTATACGTAGGAAATTATCAAAAGGATCAATGAAGAGAATCCGTTCAACTTAGCTAGCTTCAATCAAAGAACGACTTTAACATGCCAATTTGTAGCATTTTATGAAATATTCTTTAAGCTTTGCGGAAAGCCAGTGATGGTCACATTTGTGGGTGTAAGGTTTCTCAAGAGAATAATCAATTGGTAATTTTGATTGATTAGAAACTGATTGTTCTACTAAATTCCCTAATTCATTTAGGATAGATTCCACAAAATAAGCATCCGAACATTATTTTTTTCACCCATTGTTGCTAGCTGTTTTCTTTTAATTTGCTTGAAGTCAGTGGATGCTTCAATGCTTATCTGTATAATAATGTGAAAAAGACGATGGTTAATTGATTCGTTTGTCATTGACTTTGAAAAAAAATTCTATAATACATACCAAAAAAAAAATATATGTCATGTTATATACTTACATCCTTATCCAACATAATTCTAATTCATATTGGGCCACAAAATCTGTGCAATTTTGTTAATTGAAATGCTTAGGAGTAATCAAACTTAATAAAACCATATATACATAATTTATTGATATTATAATAAAAAGTTCGTCTCGATCTTAATAAAATAGTTTAATTATGGCTATATATATATATTATATTTAGTTTTAGAACATACTTGAATTTCATTCATAATTCTATTGGGTTAAAATTTTCGACGGAATCGTCACTCTTTTCAATTAGTTAACGGAATTTTAACTAGAGAGATAAGAATAGGTAGTGCAGATAGCATCTTGAACCACGAAAGTGGAGAATGGAATTGGAATCGCTTTGGTCGGCCTCTCAAAAAAAGAAAAGATCACCATGACTTGCGAAAAAGGCTATATTTGGAGTGTTGGTGAAGACTGGAATTTTCCACAAAAAAAAAAATTGTTTTACAAAGCATGCGTTGTTGACCTGTTGTTCGCTTAAGTGTCAACATTAAGTACTTACAATGCGGAAGTAAATTCTGCATCCAAATGTGCCACGATGTGATTGATTGAATACAAGGTATTTGTGTACTTGCTCTTTATTGGTGAATTTATCCATCTTCGTGTTTGATTCAATTGGATTTTTTTCATTCAGCTACGCGATCCTGGTCCAGCGCTTGCTTATGAACAAAGATACATTCATTCTTGGACCATCAAATCAAAGTCTTCGGCTTGCAAGGCAAGCCAAGGGTGGTTTTTTTCAGATTTGGCATGGGCTGGCTTGCTCTGGTTCCGCAAAAGAAGGCCTGGGATGCACAAAGTGGACCATAATTATAAAGCTCATCTTTTAGGCTTACAGTACCCCCTAGACATTCTGAGCACTAGCACGTTTCATCTCCAGCAGTACTTCATTATATTTTCATTCTTAGTACAAGAAATGCAAAAACATAACATCCGCAAATTGTGGTGTCGAAAAATAATGGTATTGCATTAAATTGAAAAAAAAAATTAAACTATACCATTGAAAATCCACGGCATTTACTTGAGACCATAACTAAGATATGAATAATTGAGTGAAGTAGTTTTTTTCTTTTTAAAAAAAGTGAGTAGAGCAGATATCTCCCAAAAAGAGGGATTAAAATCTGAACAATGTTATATAAAATTTACTGTAAAGTCAATCTTAGTATTTGTTTGATTATAAATATATTAATATTAATCTCATATAATATGAGTTGTAATTTAAGAAATAATCATATGTAATAAAAAAAGATGTGATTAAAAATTGAAAAAGAAGGATCATCTGTACCGTTCGTATGGTCTTACAACGGAAATAAATGTTGAAAAATGCTAGTTGCCCTGGGTTAAACCCCGAAAGTTATAAAAAACGACAACGTTTTGGTCCTTTTTTTTTTCTTTCTTTTTGCTTCTCCATAAAACATTGTCGTTTGACCCAGGAAAAAGCAAACATCTTCCTCTCCTCTTCGTTTCACCAAGGAATGACATAACCCACGTCTTCCTCTCCTCTTCCAAATCATCTTCCTCTTCCTTACTATCTAACACCTGAACGATAGATCAAGTAGCATTTTGTTCGTTTTGTAACAGTATCTTCCCTTTCTTTCCTCGACCAAAAACTGTTAGAAAATTAGTGGTGAAGCAAACACGCAGCTAAAATAAAATTGGAAGAAAATAAAGAACAAGCACAATAGAGGACACCAGAAAATTACGTAGTTCGGCTTTTAGCCTACATCTACGGGCGAAGACAGAATGAAAATATTATACTAGTGAAAATGAGTTACAAGTATTGTAGTATTTTAGCTTATTACCCAAAACCCCAATACACCCAAACTCTCAAATTACTAGACTCTTAAAATCACTCTCTAAATAAAGAAAAGCACTGAAGGACTCGATGATTTACAAATGAAGGGAGCCAACTTTTTTATAGCCAAAATTGGTTACTGTGCATTTTATATTTAATTATTATTCATTTTTCTTTTCTTTTTCTTTTTCGGCCCGATATCTTTTTCTCTTCTCTTTTTCTTCTTTTTCCTTATTTTCTTTGGGCGGCACCAAATCTTTCTTCTTTTTGTTTTCTTTGATTTAAAGAATGCAGCAGCAACCGCATTCTTCTTCAAATGGTGGGCACCACTTTCTAGAAAAAGTGGTGCTATTTTCATATTCTCTCACTTAGCGATTAGATTGAGAATCAATCAATCTCTACACTATTCTTTTTGCTTCGCCATAATCATGTTGTCTACGTTTCTGCTAGGCCACAAGAAGATTTACTCCATATAAACTTGTCAGCATTTATCGGCTTAGTCAAAACATCTGCTAGGTTCTCCTTCGTATGGATTTTCTGTAAATCCACACTTCCGTCTTCCACTACTTCTCGAACGAAGTGATACTGAACTCCTATGTGTTTTGTCCTAGAATGAAAGGTTGTATTCCTTACAATGTGCAAGGCACTCTAACTGTCACAAACCACAGAAATTTTCTCTTGTTTGTGCCCGAGCTCCTCCAATAACCTTTGAATCTAAATAGCTTCCTTGCAAACTTGTGTAGCTGTCAAGTACTCTGTTTCTGTTGTAGATAAAGTCACAACGGTCTGTAATTTTAAAACCCAGCTTACAGCTACTCCCGCAAGTGTAAACACATAACTAGTAGTGGATTTTCTTTTATCAAGATCTCCTACAAAATCTGAATCCACATAGCCTCTGACAGTAAATTTTGATCCTCCATAACATAATGCAATATTTAAGGTTCCTTTGATGTATTTCAGAATCCTCTTCATAGCTATCCAATGCTTTCCTCCAGGATTCGCTATGTATCGACTGATTGCTCCCACTGCTTGTGCAATGTCCGGTCTAATACATATCATAGCGAACATCAAACTTCTCACTGCTGATGCATACGATACTCGAGACATCTCCTTCCTCTCTGTTTCATTGCTAGGACACATACTTAAGGATAATTTGAAATTAACAAGAAGTAGGGTAAAAATTGACTTACAATCTTGCATATTGAAGCGCCGAAAGATTTTCTTTAAGTAATTCTTCTGTGAAAGCCAAATCTTCTTGTTATTTCTGTCTCGGTGAATTTGTATCCCTAGAATCTTGTTTCCTAGTCCCAAGTCCTTCATTTCAAACTCCCTAGCTAACTGTGCCTTCGATTCTTGGATTCGATCTTTATTGGGACCTATTGCCAATATGTCATCCACATACAACAGCAAATAATGAAATTATTATCTTCAAACCTCTTGTAATATGCACAATGGTCTGAACTGAGTCTGTTGTATCCAAAGCTTATAATGAAGGAATCAAATCTCTTATACCAATACCCCTGCGCCTGTTTGAAACCATATAGAGATTTGTTCAACCTGCAAACCAAGTTCTCCTTTCCTGTTTCTACAAAACCTTGTGGTTGGGCATATATATTTCTTCTTCAAGTTCTCCATGAAGAAATGCAGTTTTCACATCAAACTGCTCTATATATAGGTCAAATGTAGTACATATTGTCAAGACTACTCTGACTGTTGTGAGTCGAACTACCGGAAAAAATATCTCGTTAAAGTTAATAAATTCTTTCTGAGCATATCCTTTCATTACCAACCTTGCACGATACCACTTCACTTAGTTTGCATCACGTTTGATCTTGTAAACCCATTTGTTTCCAATGGTTTTTCTTCCACGTGCTAGTGGTACAAATTCCCATATCTTGTTCTTGTGTAGATCTTCAATTTCTTCCTACATTGCTGTCATCCACAAAGCAACATCTGTGCTTTCTAAAGCTTCATGGAAAGTTGATGGCTCTCCATTCTCTGTTAGAAGACTGTACGCAACGTTGATCTCTGTGACATACTCCGAGTGCCACGTTGGAGGTCGTCTTTCATGAGTTGACCGACGAACTTCTGGAGCCTCGGATTCGACTGGTTCTTGTTCCTCGTGCTCTGGTGCTACTTCAGAAGAATCTGAACCTTCTGAATTATTTTCCATATATACCGATATAGTCTCTGATTTTTCTTTTACACTGTTATCATCCTCCTCTCTCTTTTGTAGTTGATCTTTTATAAAGATAACATCTCTGCTGATGACGATCTTGTGGGTAGTGGGGTCCTAAAGAAAATACCTTTTTACTCTATCAGTATATCCCAAGAAGATACATCTTCTAGATTTTAGATCCAGCTTTGTTCTTTCTTGTGCACTGTACATCACGTACACAGGACATCCAAATGCATGTAGGTATGAATAATCACCTGGCTTTCCAGTCTACATCTCCATCAATATCTTCAGCCCAATAACTGTAGATGGCGATCAATTTACTTTATAACAAGCAGTTTTGGCTACTTCTACCCAGAATGAATTGGCTGGACCAGCAGTCCTCAACATAGATCTTATTCTTTCTGTAAGAGTTCTGTTCATTTGCTCCGCCACTCTATTTTATTGAGGAATGTATGTTACCATGAACTGTCTCTAAATATCTTATTGCTTACAAAAAGTAAGAAACTCGTCGTCTGTATACTCTCTACCATTAATTGTCCTCAAACACTTTATCTTTTTACTAGATTCAAGTTCAACCCGCGCTTTGTATTCTTTAAACATTAAAAATACATCTGACTTTTTCTTAATTAGATACACCCAACATCTTCTTGAATAATCATCAATGAAAGTCACCATGTACTTTGTACCTCCTATAGATATATCCGGTAATTCCCAAACATCAGAATGAATCAAGTCTAGAATGCATTTACTTCTACTAATAAATCTATTGAACTTTAATCTATGCTGCTTACTTGTAATACAATGCTCACAAAATGGTACACTTACTAATTTGAGCCCCGTAAGCAATTTTCGCTCAAAGAGAATCTTCAAACCTTATTCTGACATTCGACTAAGTTTGAGATACTACATCATTGTTGATTCTTCTCCATTTGATGCAACACACGCATCAGCCTCCAATAGTATTTCTCCTTTAAGCATGAATAAATTAGCACCGATCTTTTCTGCTTTCATCAATACAAGCACGCCTTTTGAAATACTATCTAGGCAGCCCAAGAGGGGGGGTGAATTAGGATTTTATAAATTATTAAACTAAAAACGAATTATCATGCAAATCTAAAATCGAAATTAGAACAATAATAAATAAATTGATCACAAATTAAAAGGATAAGGGAAGAGAGAATCAAACACAAGGATGTTTACGTAGTTCAGGCAACCTCGCCTACGTCCACGCCTCCAAGCTTTCCAGGCTTAAGGATTTCACTAAGCAAGCCTCCAAGGCTTCAATTGCTTACACTTGACTTCTAAGGTGTCAATAACCTTTACAACAAGAGATTATCCCCCAATCTCTTAACCCAAGTGTATCCGAACACTTACAATCACTCAAAAAGAAAGATTACAAACTGTTTTTATCTCACACTATATCTAAGATTACAAATTAATGCTCAAAGTGTGAATAGATGGGGTAAGAATGTGTTTAAAGCTCTATGAAGATTGCAAACTTGAGTATAAGCTCAATGGTTGTGTTGTGATCAGTCTTTGAATTTGAATGAGCTTATTTATAAGTAGAGCTAAAAAACTAGTCGTTACTGGCTGTCTGCCCAAAAACGGTTCACCGTTAGCCGTTAACGGTTAACCGTTTGTGCTGGTCAAAGTTACCGTTTGGGCCAGATTTCAAATAAACGGTTTTCCGTTTAGGTTACCTTTTCACCGTTAACGTCCAGAGACCTCCAAAATGAATACCCGTTATCCGTTTCAAGTAAACGGCTAAGGCTTACATGAAGTGACTCTCTGGATGTTATCAGTTAACCGCTTATAATAAACGGTTCACCGTTAATTTCCAGTAACCTGCAAAAAGAACAACGGTTATCCGTTTTAAGTAAACGACTAAGGACTAGTGTGAAGTGACTCTCTAGATGTTATCGGTTAACCGTTTGTAATAAACGGTTCACCCTTTAGTTTCCAGTAAGCTTTCCATTTTTCCGTTTTTCACTAACAGTTAGAGCTTAGGCAAACTTTTGCTCTCTGGTCGTAATCGGTTCACCGTTTATAAATAACCGGTTCACCGTTTATTTCCAAAAACACATTTTAAACCAGATTTTACAAAGAATCTTTTTCTAATTAAAAATCTATCTTTTATAAGTATGAATAAGGTAGTTTTTATGACTTTTATTTGTTAATAAATAACTCCAATATTTTTATCAAAAATCATTTAAAGTGTGTTATCATCAAAATCAATATTATTAACATATTCATGTTAATAATCTCTCCTTTTTTGATGATGACAAACTTTATTCAATATTTGGCTCCCTCTCAATATATGCTCCCCCTTAATGTATGGTTAAATTAAGAAATGGTCAACAAAAAGATTTTTGCTCAAGTAAGCATTTTCAAAATGCATAATTTTAAAATCTTCCCATTTATAAAACATTTTCAAATTCATTCTATACTACTCCCAAATTATCTCCCCCTTCATCATCAAAAAGAAAGAGGAGGAAAGAAAGAAACACAATAGTGGTTTTTGGCGAGCAAAAAATTGGGCAGAGTTTCCCCTTAAAAATGAGTAAAGCCAGTTATGCACATGAGAGAAAAACACTTCCAAAAAGGCTTGACAACAACTTCATCACCAACCCATATACTCCATCACCAACCCAACAACACCATGAGCAAAGAAACACTACAATAATTAATAATGCACAAGTTTTATCAAGCACAAATAAGGCATCCAAACATCAAGAACAATCATAAAATCATGTCATCAAAATCCATAAATAGCATATAGAAGTGATAGAAACAATATACAAGATAATATGCAAATAATCAAAATATGAATTGTATGTGCGAAAACATAACTCAGAAACTACTGAGGTGGAGGAGGAGGAGAAGATGAGCTCCCTGGATTATAACCAAGGATGCCGAGAAGAATGCGCTGAGCATGGATAATCTCAAGTTGATGATCAATGCTCTGCCACTGGAATGTCTCAAAGTCAGATCGCAGCTACTGGTGGTCTCAAGAAAGAGTGTCTAACCTATCAAGAATCAACTGCTGCATACCGTTTGAAATGGGTGGCTGAACTGGAGCTGGAGGTGGCATAAAGGCAGCTGGCTCCTTGGGAACAGCAAAAGGCTGCTCAGGCGCAGCTGATGACTCCGGAATAGCGGATGGCTCAGGTGCAGGTGGTGACTCAAAGGTGGACGAAATGTCAGCATCCGTGGCATGCTCCTCAAGGTTAGAGTCAGCTGGAGGCCGAGGAATAAATCAGCGACGTAGAGGAGGAGGCTGAGCTCCTAATCTAAAGTTAAGGAGCTGATCGGGCAGATAGAAATCGTTAAACATCCGATCGTCCTCCGGAGCTATCAGGGTATCCCGGCTTTTGGAGTTGCTGGTTTTAACCCACTTCTCATTCTTCCGAGAGAGGCACACCAAAGTGACGCAGTATCTTAGTAATGATACTACCATACGGAAGCAAGCGGTGATTAACCGCATGAGTACTCAACATATGCCACACAATAATATACGCGAGGTTTATGGGACGATCTGATAGTAGGCTATCTAATATGCCCACGTTCAACCTCGTGACCTCATCTGTATGATCCTTCCTAGGTGTCACTATGTGCTATAGAATAGAATGAAGAATACGAACTTGGAGAGGTAAAAGTTGAGATCGAAACGGAAGCAAACACATCTCATCAGTTAGGTCTCGATGGCGATAAATATGACGGACTGCATCTGTATGCCGAAAATGGTCAAAGCAAAGGATTTTCCTAGAGGTATAAATCTTATGTCCCTCATGCGAGATACCAAGAAATTCACCTAAATCTATATGATCAAATTCAATTAGCACACCACCAACTTGAGTAACTATCCTATTTAGGTTGCTATGGGAAATATCCATGTTCGAATAAAAAACTCACACTAAGTTAGGATAGACTCGCTTATCAAAGTTAATAGCAGACTCCCAAGGCATAAGCATGTCTGGAACACTTCTATCACACATAATTAAGTGTCAGAAATCATTAAGTTTAACAAAAGATGAGTCAAGTACCTTTCGCCCATCGAAGAGGTCCTCGAACTGTTTCGCCAAGGAAGGAGTGGGGAAGTGAATTCTAGTAAATTCTAGTAAATTCAAAGACTTCCCTAGGCTGAAAAGGGTGCACTTGAGGAGTAGATTTTCGCCGGACATTTCTCCGAGAGGATTCAACCATGAAGGAGCAAGGTGGAAAGAACACAGCAAGAGAGAGAGAAAATAATCGATAATTTGATGAGAAATGAGTAAGGAATGTGAATGCGATGCTCAATTTAGTTTAAAAAGGAGACAAAACGGATCAAAAATGGAGAAACCCAACTCGCAGCAGTTATGGTTTAATTTTGGGATATTTCGATTGGGGCTTTGATTTGAGGTTTTGAATCGGTGAAATTTTTTTAAAGGAGATAGGAAATGATTTTATCGGTTTGATTTGGCACAAGAAGTAAGAAAAATGAAGATTTGAGGAAGAAGAAAGCTTCGGCTGCGCAACAATGGAGAAAACGGTGAGAGGGTAAGCTAGAGAGGAAGAAGAGAAAGCCTTTGAACAATTTTAAAACGCGAAAACGGTTAACCGTTTATTATAAACAGTTAAAGGGTAACAAACAGAGGCTTGAGACTGGATAACGGTGAAAGCCCAAGAGCTTAACGGTTAAAGGATAAGAGTTAGATGACTTACTGCCAACAAACGGTTCATCGATTGTAGAAAATGGTGAAGAGGTAAGCAGACAGACACAAAAATCTAGTTTCTGGAGCAAAACAGTTCACCGTTTACTGGAAACGGTTATCCTTTTATTTTATCTAAATTTTCGCATATTTGATTAATATATAGTCAGCAAATAATAAATTCACAGATCATTTAATGGATCTGAAAATATTTTATGAGCTATTTTAATGCATGATTTATGAACATATTTTTAACTAATTTATTCATACAATCAAGAAATAACAAGACAAATTTGTCATTTAACAATTAAGCTCAAGCATTTCATAACCATTAAATCACAATTATAAGTCAATCAATTCAGCACACTCAATAGCATGAATAGAGACATTAATGTGAAAATTTCATCATCCCAAGTTCATGTCGAATTTTTAAAAATTGTTCTTCACAAAGAGGTTTAGTGAAAATATCGGCAAGTTGTTTTTCCGTAGAAATAAACTCTAATGCAATATCTTCCTTTTGAACATGATCTCTCAAGAAATGATGTCTAATTTCTATATGCTTGGTTCTAGAGTGTTGAATGGGATTCTTTGAAAGATTTATAGCACTAGTATTGTCACAGTTAATAGGAATGTGTTCAAGGTTAATCCCATAATCTCTAAGTGTTTGTTTCATCCAAAGTGCTTGTGCACAACAACTTCCGACAGCTATATATTCAGCCTCGGTAGTGCAACAAAGTTTTATTTCTTACTAAACCATGAAACAAGCGAGTGTCCTAGAACAAAGTAAGTTCCACTAGTGCTTTTCCTATCCACTTTATGACCGGTAAAGTCCGCATCCGAATAACATGTTAAATCTATATGAGTTCCCCTAGGATACCAAAGCCCAACATCTATGGTTCCAATCAAATAATGAAAAAAATTTTTAACAGCAAGCAAATGGGATTCCTTGGGACATGATTGAAATCTTACACACAAACATACACTAAACATGATATCGAGTCTACTTGCAGTCAAATAAAGTAAAGATCCAATCATACCTCGATACATTTTGATATCCACTTCTTTGCCATTTTCATCTTTGTGAAGCTTGATGGTAGTGCTCATAGGAGTGCTTTTTGCCGTTCCATTTTCATAGCCAAACCTTTTGAGTAGATCTCCCACGTACTTGGTTTGGTTTATGAAAATGCCTTCCTCGGTTTATTTGATTTGAAGTCCAAGGAAGTACTTCAACTCTCCCATCATACTCATCTCAAACTCTTGACTCATACATGATAAAAATTCTTTACATAACAACTCATTAGTAGAACCAAAGATAATATCATCAACATAAATTTGAACAATAAGAATATCTTGGTTCTTATGCTTTACAAAAAGAGTTGTGTCCGCTTTTTCTATCAAAAAATCATTGTCCAACAATAAATTTTTAAATCTATCATACCAAGCTCTAGGAGCTTGTTTTAAACCATACAAAGCTTTGGTTAACTTATACACATGATCAAGAAATTTTTCATTTTCAAAACCAGGGGGTTGTTTCACATAAACTTCCTCCATAATATATCGATTTAAGAAGGCACTTTTGACATCCATTTGATATAGAATAAATCTTTATGACCTGCATATGTTAACAATATCCTAATGGATTCTAGCCTTGCTACAGGTGCAAAAGTTTCATTAAAATCAATTTCTTCTTCTTGGTTGTAACTTTGAGCACTAGTCTAACTTTATTTCTTATAACCACACCGGATTCATCCATTTTATTTCTAAATACCCTTTTAGTGCCTAGAATGGATTGATATTCCGGATAAAGAGCTAACTCCCATACATTGTTTCTCTCAAATTGATTCAACTCCTCTTGCATTGCCATAATCCAAGATTCATCATTTTCAGCATCCGCAAAAGATTTTGGTTCAATTTGAGAAATAAATGCAGCATGCTCAAATGTGTTCCTAAGAGATGATCTAGTAGTAACCCCTCGTGAGGAATCTCCTAAAATTACATCTTTAGGATGAGAGGAAACATACCTCCACTCCTTGGGGAGTGTTTGAGAAGTACCTTCATTTTGCTCCGCATTTGGTTCTTCATGATGTTCTGCTTAAATTCCATGTGGTGCGTCTTCTTGGTTGACATTTGATGCTTCTTCTTATTGTTCGTCTTCTGTATTACCATCAACAATAGTTTTCTCCGTAGAGAAGGGGTTAGACTCATCAAAAATAACATGCATAGATTCCTCCATAACTAAAGTTCTTTTGTTATACACTCTATAAATTTTGCTTGAATTTGAATAACCAAGAAAAATACCAACATCAGATTTTGAATCAAATTTACCAAGATTATCTTTTGTGTTCAACACAAAACATTTGCATCTAAAACCTTTGAAATAACCAATGTTCGGTTTTCTATTTTTCCAAAGCTCATACGGAGTTTTATTAAGATTAGATATAATCAATACCCGATTTAAAACATAACAAGCGGTGTTGACAGCTTCTACCCAAAAATACTTAGGCAAAGAGTTTTCATTCAACATGGCCCTAACCATTTCTTGAATAGACTTATTCTTTCTTTCTACTACTCCATTTGTTGTGGAGTCCTAGGTGATGAAAATTGATGCTCAATGCCAAGGTTATTACAAAAAATTTCAAATGCATGATTTTTCAAATTCTCCATCATGATCACTTCTAATGCAAGTAATAGGATAACATTTTTCATTTTGAACATTTTTATGGAAAATTAGAATTGCATCAATGGCATCATCCTTATTAGCTAAAAACAATACCCATGTGTATCTAGAATAATTATCCGCAATTACAAATGCATAATATTTGCCGCTTAAACTAGCATACCTAGAAGGTCCAAACAAATCTATATGAAGTAATTAAAGCGGTTTTGAAGTAGAGATATGATTCTTATTTTTGAAGGAAGTCTTGATTTGTTTTCCAAATTGACATGCTTCACAAATTCTATCTTTTTTAAAACTGATTTTTAGAAGACCTTTAACTAAATCATTTTTCACAATTTTTGAAATCAAATCCATGCTTGCATGTCCTAATCTTCTATGCCATAGCCAACTATCATCATGTAATGCGGAAAAACATTTATCAAGAGTAGATGCACATTCTATGTCAATGGTATACACATTACCACATCTATTACCAACAAACAAGATTTTGCCATCACATGAGTTTTCGATGACACAATTAAATTTATCAAAAATGACTTTATAGCGTTTGTCACATAATTGACTAATGCTAATTAAGTTGTGTTTTAAGTTCTCAACCAAACATACATTCTCAATTAGAGTTAAAGATACTTTACCAACATTTCCAATTCCAAGAATCTTTTTTTTTGAGTTGTCTCCAAAAGATATGTCTCCACCATTTTCAATTTTGGTGAAGCTTGAGAACTAAGAATAATTCATGTCATATGTCTTAAACAACCGCTGTCCAAGTACCATTTATTTTTCTTCTTCTTCAAGCCCTGCAGAAAAAATCTCAAGTTTTAGGTACCCAAACCTTTTTGGGTCCTTGAGAGTTAGTAATGGTTCCTTTTGGAATCCAAACACATTTTACACCATAATATACATTTCTCTTCATTGTACATCTATTTTTCATATGACCATCTTGATTACAATAATGACATACAATTTTATTGTTAATAGATGTATTTCTCACAAAATTTTAGTTTATAATCAATGTCACTTTTGTCAAATACATATTTTTGTGAGTTTACCAAATTATCCAACATCTTTTGCCCATTTGTAAATTTCAAGACAATCTCATTTAACTCATTGCTCTTTTTCTTGAGCAATTCATTTTCACTTTTTAACTCATCTATGTGTGATTCTAAGTGCTTATGTATGATGCTAGACTTCTCATTTGATAATGCAATTTCATCATGCAAAGTCTTGTTTCCTACTTCTAGGCATACAATTTTTGCATTTAAAGATTCATTTTCATTTTTAAGCTTTGTCATTTCCTTTTTAAGACATGCATTCTTTTTACCAATCTTCATCAACTCATTATGTAAATCTTTAAAGGCATCATACAATTCATCATAAGTAGGATCACTTACCTCATTGAGATCATCATCATCTCCTATTGCCATAAGTGCTAGGTTTGAGACTTCTTGCGATCCTTTCTCATCACTTGAATCTTCCTCGCTATCATCCCAAGTTGCAACCATGACTTTCTTCTTGTGTTTGTTGATAAGTGGACACTCTGATCTAATATGACCAGGCTTCTTGCAATCATAGCATGTGATTACTTCCTTATTCTCCCTATAGTTCTTGAAGTTTCTGAAATTTCTTCGCTCTCCGGTTTTCTTGAAGAATTTTTTGAACCTCTTTACTAGCATGGCTAGCTCTTCATCATCTG
The DNA here is from genome assembly GCA_029633175.1 of Citrus glauca. Classification (NCBI taxonomy): domain Eukaryota; kingdom Viridiplantae; phylum Streptophyta; class Magnoliopsida; order Sapindales; family Rutaceae; genus Citrus; species Citrus glauca. The sequence continues at coordinate 7,126,287 of JAQOOD010000001.1, forward strand.
GTTCACTCTCCCCATCACTCTCATGTTTTGAAGCTTTGAGAGCAATGTTTTTCTTCTTCTCTTCATGTCTTTTTTCTGCTATCAAATCTTCTTCATATGAAATAAGAGAACCAATTAAATCATCAAGAGGCAAAGTATTTAAATCTTTTGCTTCCTCAATGACAGTCTTTTTAGGTCTCCATTCCTTAGGTAGTGACCTATAAATTTTCTTGACTTTTTCGCTATTTGAAAAAGTCTTCCCTAGAGCTCATAGACTGTTCACTATGTCCGTGAATCTAGTATACATAGAGTACACATTTTCATTTTGTTCCATTTGAAACAATTCATATTGCCAAGTGTACCTACATATTTTAGATTCTTTCATTTGATTTGTGCCTTCATAGACAACCTCAAGTTTGTGCCAAATCTCATTAGTACTTTCACAATTAGACACTCTATGAAACTCTTTCTTATCAAGTGCACAAAACAAGACATTCACAACTTTGGAGTTTAGAGAGGCTTTTCTCTTTTCAAGTTCATTCCAATCTTGTGAAGGTTTTGGAATATCTTTTCCAACTTCATTTTTAGTTAAAGGCATAAAATGATCATCACTGACAATTTCCCAAATCTCATAATCTAAGGCTTGCAAGTAAATTCTCATCCTAGTTTTCCAATAAGGGTAATCATTACCATAAAAAAAAGGTAGTCTAGTGGTGGATTGTCCTTCCCTAAATGTGGAATCACTTTGAGTTGCCATTGATCTTTAGCTCTAGATGGTTAAATCTAAATAAGAGCACCAAAGCTCTGATACCAAATGAAATACTATCTAGGCAACCCAAGAGGGGGGTGAATTGGGATTTTATAAATTATTAAACTAAAAACGAATTATCATGCAAATCTAAAATCGAAATTAGAACAATAATAAATAAATTGATCACAAATTAAAAGGATAAGGGAAGAGAGAATCAAACACAAGGATGTTTACGTAGTTCAGGCAACCTCGCCTACGTTCACGCCTCCAAGCTTTCTAGGCTTGAGGATTTCACTAAGCAAGCCTCCAAGGCTTCAATTGCTTACACTTGACTTCTAAGGTGTCAATAACCTTTACAACAAGAGATTATCCCCCAATCTCTTAACCCAAGTGTATCCGAACACTTACAATCACTCAAAAAGAAAGATTACAAACTGTTTTTATCTCACACTATATCTAAGATTACAAATTAATGCTCAAAGTGTGAATAGATGGGGTAAGAATGTGTTTAAAGCTCTATGAAGATTGCAAACTTGAGTATAAGCTCAATGGTTGTGTTGTGATCAGTCTTTGAATTTGAATGAGCTTATTTATAAGTAGAGCTAAAAAACTAGTCGTTACTGGCTGTCTGCCCAAAAACGGTTCACCGTTAGCCGTTAACGGTTAACCGTTTGTGCTGGTCAAAGTTACCGTTTGGGCCATATTTCAAATAAACGGTTTTCCGTTTAGGTTACCTTTTCACTGTTAATGTCCAGAGACCTGCAAAATGAATACCCGTTATCCATTTCAAGTAAATGGCTAAGGCTTTACATGAAGTAACTCTCTAGATGTTATCGATTAACTGTTTGTAATAAACGGTTCACCGTTAGTTTCCAGTAAGCTTTCCATTTTCCCCTTTTTCACTAACAGTTAGAGCTTAGACAAACTTTTGCTCTCTGGTCGTAATAGGTTAACCGTTTATAAATAACCGATTCATTGTTTATTTTCAGAAACACATTTTAAACTAGATTTTGTAAAGAATCTTTTTCCAATTAAAAATCTATCTTTTATAAGTATGAATGGGGTAGTTTTTATGACTTTTATATGTTAAGAAATAACTCTAATATTTTTATTAAAAATCATTTAAAGTGTGTTATCATTAAAATCAATATTATTAATATATTCATGTTAACACCTTTAACAATCTTCATAATTACATTCTCCACATGAGTTTTGTACCCATGACTATCCATTTTTCCCAAAGACAATAGATTTTTCTTCAAGCCGTTGACATGTCGTACCTCCCCAATTGTGCGAATTGTACCATCAAATATTTTTATTTTGATAGTACCAATACCAGCGATCTCCAAGGCATGATCATTACCCATATATACAGATCCTCTTGAGATAGGCTCATATGTGTGGAACCATTCACTTCGAGAGGTTATATGCCTGGTAGCTCATGAGTCTATACGTCAGACGTCATATAATCGTTTTCTGCCTTCTGAAACAATTGTTGCCTCACTGTAAAGAATTTCGCCATCATCTGAGGTACTTGTTATACATCCCTGAGCATTTGATGACTCAGGTTCTTTGCTCTTTTTTCTCTTCTGGTTACTCCAATACTCTTTCTTGACGTGCCCTTTCTTTCTACAGTTGTAGCATTTAACATTCTTCTTACTTCTGGATTTTGATCTACCATGATTTTGACTCCTACTAGGGCCACGTTTCGTTGATCTCCCTCTCGTCACCGATAAAGCCTTCGCTTGCTGCGAACTTGCTTGTCTATTTTTCTTATTTTTCTGCATGCTCTCCTCATTTAATATGGAGGCTGTAATATTGTCAAAAACTAGATTGTCCATTGAATTGTTGTTCGTCAGGTTAATGATGAGTTGATCATACGAATCTGGTAGACTTTGAAGTAGAAGTTCTGCACGTTCATTTTCCTCTATATTATGAACCAACATTGTGAGCTGTGAAAATAGAGTCTTCAAGGTGTTGATGTGATTGGTCACCATTGTGGATTCTAAAATTCGAAGAGTATAAAATCTCCTCTTTAAGAAGATTTTGTTGTGCAGTGACTTGGTCTCGTAAAATTTTATAAGAGTATATCATATTTCCTTCGCTGTGTTTTTCTCTGCCACACTAGATAATACACTATCTGCAAGTGCCAAGTGTAGATCAGAAATGGTGTTGCCATCTACCTTGTTCCACTTGTCATCAATTATCTCTATAGGCGTTTCTCCAATTGCTGCCAAACAATTATTTTTCCTTAATACAGCTTTCATCTTCATTTTCCACAACGAAAAATTGTTTCCGTAAATTTCTCAATTTCATACTTTGCCGCCAGTTTGTTGATAAATACAGCATACAAGCTAGTATACCACCTTAAATTGTGAGTATGTGTGAGAATGCACATCAGGAAATTTCTCAGGAAAGACTGGAGGAGTCACAATGGTCCCACTTAAAACCTAAACTCCTTAAACTCTTATCGCCTTTGTGACAGAACTTTCTTATACATGTACAAAAACCACACAGTTTCTTTACTCACACCACTCTTCCCTGCTTTGCACCGCAAAATTCTTGGATCGCTCTCAGCGTTTCTTGTGAATGATATCGTATACGTGAATAGTATACTTTACGTGAACATTACCCGACTCCAAAAATATAACCAATAGCTCTGATACCACTGTTAGGAAATTGGTGGTGAAGCAGACATTCAACTAAAATAAAATTGGAAAAAAATAAAGAACAAGCACAATAGAGGAAACCAGAAAATTACGTGGTTCGGCTTTTAGCCTACATATACGGGCGAAGACAGAATGAAAATATTATATTAGTGAAAAGGAGTTACAAGTATTGTAGTATTTTAGCTTACTACCCAAAACTCTAATACACTCAAACTCTCAAATCACTAGACTCTTAAAATCACTCTCTAAATAAAGAAAAGAACTAAAAAACTTGATGATTTACAAATGAAGGGAGTCAACGTTTTTATAACCAAAATTATTTACTGTGCATTTAATATTTAATTATTATTAATTTTTCTTTTCTTTTCCTTCTTCGGCCCGGCATCTCTTTTTCTTCTCTCTTTCTTCTTTTTCTTTATTTTCTTTAGGCAGCACTAAATCCTTCTTCTTTTCATTTTCTTCGATTCAAAGAATGCAGCAACAACCACATTCTTTTTCAAAATAGTGGGCACCACCTTCTAGAAAAAGTGGTGCTATTTTCACAAAAACATGAGTATATAATTCACCAATAAACCCAAAACATAGTTTCATACAAATATGACAACAAAAATGAGACAGATCAAGTTTCCCAATAAAAATTTAAGCCTCGAAAAATTCAATAAAATTTGAAGTTTCGAAAACAAAATGCTACCAAAAGAAGATAGCACCTTAGCTTGTGCAAAGTCACGTATAATTGAAACTGAAATTCGTAAATGCTGAAACTTAATTTTATGTTAGAAAAACTTCACAGCTGCTGTTGATGCCGAAACTCAGCTTTCAGAGACAATGTCGAGACTCATCCTTATTCAAACTTTTGTTTTTACCCTATCTAAGCCAAAATTTATCACCTTCGAGGAAGATAAGAGCTTAAGGATTCTACATTTCGCTTGGGTGTGGTGAAACGAAGAGGAAGATAAAAGCAGTTACGTTTTTCTGAGTTGATAAAACCATAGGGATTGGGAAAAAGAAAAAGAAAAAGAGAAAAGCAGATGCATTTTTCTAAGTTCCTAAAACCAGAGGGGACCGAGAAAAAGAGAAAGAGAAAAGCAACTGCGTTTTTCTAAGTTCATAAAACCAGAGGGGACTAGGAAAAAGAAAGAAAAGCTATTATTTTTCTATGTTTTTTTGTTTTTACCTGGGTGAAACGGCAACGTTTTATGGAGAAGTAAAAAGAAAAAAAAATCAAACGGCGTTCTTTTGGTTTAACTTTCGAGATTTGATCTGGGGTAAATAGTAAAACTCATAAATGTTCATGCATCATACTATTCCTAAACTAAAAATAAATAAATAAATAAGTAAACCAAAAAAAAAAGATTCGTGGGTGTACTAAGAAGTATTGCGGCACACGCTCATGTGCAATTCCTGAAACCGTTGCCGTTTGTCGTAAAAGCCAAGTCAACCTCAACACCTGCGACACAGCTTCATGCATTGGCTGTACGTCTCGGTTCAGTTCTGTGTCACTGTTTCTTTCTCTTGTAGCAACTCAATTGGAATTTGGAAAGGCAAAGGCTTACAACAACCTTCTTCAGTTTCAGAGGTTAGTCTTCCAGGAATTATACTCTTCGAAGCTTTTCAACAACAGATGGTTAAGAAACCATCATTTAAATTCCATTACAACTTGTCCGGAACATACTCTAGAGTCCAGTCATTGTCTTTTTTATGCAATAAAAACTCTTACTTGTTCTAATTTTTGCATCCGGGCCATTTAGATTTTTGAATTGCAGTTGGCGGTCGTTGATTTTCCTACAGGAAAAATGCCCTCTCTGCTTTGGGCTCTTTGGACTATTGTTGTAGGCTTGTGTTTGTTCTTTAACTTCAGTGCCTCATTTGAGGATAATTATGATGCTTTTGCGGATGATCCTTCAGTACTCCACACATACAATCGTTTTACTGAGATTGAATCCTGATAATACTAGAGGTCATAGGCTTAAGAAGGAACTTTATTTCCATAATGGAGACTGGAACAGCAGATTGTCCGGTCCCTGTTGATGCCATTTGATGATAGTGACATGCCAGGGGACAATTCTTCCATTGATGGTCCTTCGAAATTAGTCAATTTTAAAGTAACAGATATAAATCCTGTCCGTAAGTGGAACAACGCGATTAGTCTCATCGGGGCGCTTTCTTTAGACATAACTAGAAACATTTCATTTGGTTTCGATCTGAGGAAAAAATTCTTCAAGATGTCAGGATGGTCTGTTCTGTCAATTCTATTTGAAGGGGTTTATGTTGAGAGCAATGAGAATGGAGGAGAACTGTATGTTGGGGAATTCAACTTTGCCCTATAATAAATGGACTGATGATCCTTTGAATTTGGCTAAGGGCTATTGGTGTAATTATGACGACAAGCCAGTTCTTCTCCAGGATGATCAGATTTTGCTTATTCTTCGGTTCCCTCAAAATTTTAATTTGACTAGAAAGGTGATCCTAGGAGAAATGAGAAGTTTACATGCTAAGGAAAGCTTGAAGTATTTTGATCAAGTTTGCATAACTTCTCAGTTGAGTCATTATTGGAAGTATGAATTTAACTCTGAACTACTCAACTGAATAACTTGCAGTCCGTATGTATATAAGGAAGAATTGATGGAAGATGAAGCCATCAGCAGGTTCAATGGCTTGGACGTTTGTTATAACCTTCGATCGATTTCACACAACCCTTTTAGTGTTCTGCCACATTGGAAGTTCAAGGGCATAAATCTGTACCCTGGGAAGTTGGGACCTTTTCAGCTGGAAAAAGAAATAAAAGCTGCAAACTGGAGGTACAATAATGTTATGCTCATGGTGGAGCATATAAACTGTGAGAAGGGAACTAATAATGATGGTGTTGGTGTTGTTAAGGTGTCTGCAGTAATAAGAGCAATTCCTGCGCCAGTGGATTATCATAGGCCACCAACAAGGACTGGTCTTTCAGGCATGACTTTGTCTGCCGAGGGGATATGGAATCCATCAAATGGACAGCTCTGCATGCGTGGGTGCCTTGGAGGGGTTGATTCAGGACTTGAAGGATGTAATCCTCTAATTTCATTGTACTTTCCTCAAGCATATTCCATCAAGCAGAGAAGCATGATCTATGGAAGCATATCCAATGAAAATGATGAAAAAAAAACTCATTCTTGCCTATAATATTTGATGCAGTAGTAAGACCTGATTTGCTGAAACTTAACTACATTAAATATGTCGCCTCTTATCTGTCATACAATTACTCTAAGATTGACCTGGTTTGTGCACTAAGGAAGAGGAAGCACCCATCTAAATTTCGTACCATCGTCAAACAATCACTCCTGAAATATCCAACAGCTGCAGATGGAGAAGACTTATTTTACAGATTATATTTTCTTTTTCATGATTTTGAAATTGACACCTTTGTACTACCTGACACGATATCTGCTAGCCATAATTCAAAGAATTTCATTTTTGTGGATGTGCTTTCATTGGGTTCTTTTCTTGGTCAGTATTCACCCTGGTTGGAAAAGTCCAATCCTCCAACTGGTGCACCAGCTATCTCAGTAAGAGCCAGCTCCCGAATGTGTCAATGCATCTCTTATTTGCCAAAGAACGGTTTTTCCCTAGCATACCTCACAAAAATCTATTTGACCTGTACTTAGAAGGAGTTTATGACCCGCTAGTCGGCCATATGTATCTAATTGGCTGCAGAAAAGTCTTGATTGAGAGTGTTAGCCTTGAACGAGGCCTAGATTGTTTGATTGAGGTAAACATTGAATACCCTTCTACAACTACAGCATGGTTGATAAATCCAACAGCCAAGATCAGCATCGCAAGCCAGAGGAGAGAAGATGATCCCCTCCATTTTAGCCTGATAAGCCTTAGGACACTACCTCTTCGATATGAAAAGCATGATGATGTAACTTTCTGAAAAACTTTGAGGAGATTCTTCAAAATTTGATGCTTTTCATGTCAATAACCTTTGTAATAGGCCAATTTCTTCACATGAAGGATAATCGATATTCTATTCCAAATGTATCTTTGGTCATGCTTAGTCTTCAGGCTCTTGGCTATGTCCTCCCATTGATCACTGATGCTGAGATTTTGTTCAGGTGGAAGGAGTCTGAGTATTTCAAAGCTCATCCTCTAGGTCTTAAACAGCTTAATGTATTGTCAAAGTCCTCAACTACACTACAAAAATTCTTTTATCGGCTGCTTTTGTACTTGGGGAAATTGCCAATTTTTCCCATATAATAATTAATATATATCATTTTTCCTCTTATTATTTTTATAATGGCCAAAAACTCCTCTGATAGCATAAGTTTACTTTCAACTACTTTTTTATTTATATTTATTATAAATTAAATAAATCACATGAATAGAAACTAAATAAAAAATTAAGTATTAAAAACAAGAAATATATATTTTGATATGAGCAAAAAAATTATTATAATAATTTTTTTGTACTTATTTAATTTGTGAAAATTTTCTTGTAATAAATATATAAGAAAATTATTATAAGAAAACTTGAATGACAAATAAAAATTTATTATAAGATAAATAATAAAATATTTTGCCTATCTTTTTACATTTAATTTTAAAATATTACAAAATATTTATTATAAGAAAATGTTCACAAAATAAATAATTATAAGAAAAAAAATTTATTATTAATTTTTTCTCATATCAAAATATATATTTCTTGTTTTTAATGCTTAATTTTTTTATTTAGTTTCTATTCATCTAATTTATTTAATTTATAATAAATGTAAAAAAAGAATAATTAAAAATAAGAGTAATATTATAAACTTATGTTATTGGTTAGATTTTTTTACTATTATAAAAATAATAAAAAGTTAAATGATATATGTTAATTTCTGTAAGGGATAAGTGGCAATCGCCCGTTTTGCTTACTGCAAAGCTTTTCCAGAAAGTTGCAGATCCCGTAAAAGATCACGTGCTCGTGCTCCAACAGAGAGGTTTGTTCCAAATGAGAAGCTGGTTCTCCTGGTCACATTGATTTTTCACAGTTTTGTGTTTCTGCTTTTGCTTTCCAGTGACAGCATGCTGATTCATTCTGAAAAAGACACTAAATCTATCAGATACATTCCTGTGCTGCGAATTTGGATGATGAAACTAGAGGAGAGTATAGGTCTTGTTCAAGATTTCTTTTTGCTTCCTCAAATTATTGGCAACTTCTTATGGCATAACCACACGGAATCTCTTAGCAGACTGTATTATATTGGTTTCACATTAGGTAGTGTAGTGTTTGAATCTGCTCTGTAATGTGCAAGACAAAAACACCTCCCAGGACCTTTGATAAAGAACTACCCAAGCAAAGAACCAATGTAACCCAAGAACCGAAAGAACTGAAACAAGAAAAGACACAACCACAGACAACACAAGAATCAATTACGTGGTTCCGTTGCACCAAGTGGCACAACCTATATCGATGGGAGAAGCTTTCTACAGAGCTCTTATTACTCAACAATTGAGGATCACAATTACAGAGATTTGTTTACAAGATATCAGAGAACTCTTGACAGTGAAGCTTCTTCTTCGTGTCTATGACTGCATCAGAGATCCTGTGATAGATGCCGTCTTTGAGGATGTTGATTTTGGTGCAGTGAATGCAGCCTTCTTTACCAAGATTTGAGACATTGCAGTTGTAGTAGCAATGATCGTCCTTGCCGTTATAGTCCATGTGCACCAGAGTTGGAATCACAGTAAAATAGGTACCCGCTGAAATCAAGGGCATTCAAGCTTATGCATCTTAGAATCAAATTGTTCTCATTGTGTCACTTGACGCCTGAGGCAGGAGCATCACAACATTGGTTTTTCCATTTGTAATTAAATTTCTAAATTCGAATATAATTTCCCCTTTTACCTTTAGTCTACCACTACTAACAATACTTTGAATAACTCGAGTGCTACTCAACACACGTCATATTTTTCAAAATAGTTCCATGCTTCTTGTTAGTTTCTCTTCTCGTTCATGGTGAAGGTTCAATTTCTTGCAGCAAAAGGCTATGAGCATTTCCCTTCTAAGTTGACTCAATTGCTTCAGCATTATTTTCCCATGAACAAAAATGAAACCAGGATAACATAAGTTTTCACTCTAAAACAACATTGGATAGCAGGCTAGATTTTAAATGAGACAAAACAGAAAGCTCTCCTTCATCAAAACAAACGAAACAACGCAACAACGCGAGGCAAAAGAAATGAAATGAAAGTGGCATCATTAATTTTGTTTATACTCTCTCAGATTTGCGGTGTCGCCATTCATCTGGCCAGTTGCAGCGTCGTCGCCATTGATCTGTTCATTTGAACCGTGGCGTCGATCCACCATTTCATTAGCATCGAATGCACAACTACCACCAAGAGATGCAGCGCCAATGGGAAAAGCCCCAAACTTTTTCTTGCAGGAAAAGGCTATGACCACTTCCCTTCTAAGTTGACTCAATTGCTTCAACATTATTTTTCTCATAAACTGCTTGTAAATTACCAATTTTAAATTAATCCTACAGCTATGTTATACACCTACTAGATGAATATAAAACTTTTTGGTTGACTTCATAATCATGTTGCTATTTTTTAGTTCGATGATAAGAGCCAGCATTGTAACTTCAGCCGGTGATTGAATTCTCTTTTTTTTTAAAAAAATAAATAATAAATAATATTACTAATAATAATTTCTATTTTTCTTTTCGAGGAAAAAAAAATCTTGAATACTCAAAAGTTATATTCACATTATTTAATTCCTGTTCTTCTTCTTCTCCTTTAACCAACACACTAGTGGGATGTGATTATGGTTAAAAGTCAACCACGGTTGTTGAGTTGGAACTTGTAAGCCAATTGAATCAGCTGGCTTTATTTCGATTCCGAGCTTCGTTCTATAGGAAACTTGAGGAAAACAAGCGCAGAAAAGCGCATACAGGTCAGTGCATTAGACATTTAATTCCTTGTAATTTAGCATACTTGTTTATTCATTATTCACTTGAATAGTAACGTTTCCTTGAAGTTGCTCTATTCATCTTTCTCGACAATACATATTCCTGCTTCACTTTGTTTTCCCTCGGTTGTGGTCCTTCAAATTTTAACATTCTATCTCCGAGTCACAGATACTATATCTATATTCTATTTTAATTTGTAAAGCTCCGTTTTCATTTTGGAACTTACCGTGCAGCAAAAAAAGGTGTCTGGAAAGGATAGTCTCTAAAGCCCAGCAATGGGAACTTTGCCTGTTATGCTTCATTTGAGGTCATTATCTATGTTATGGTTGCTGGTCTTCTTCAGATTTGCTACTTCATTTACAGCTTTTGAAAATTGGGATGATGATATTCCCTCCGTAGTCTACACTTACAACAGATTTGCTGAGATTCAAGAGAAGTGTGGCAGTGTTCTGTCATCAGCATCCGAATTAAAACTGATGACAACAGAAGCAGCAGAATCAAAGAGGAACTTTCTTTTGTGAATGGCGATTGGGAACAGGACTCTGGGGGAGGAGCACCATTGATTCCATTTGATGACAAAGAGGTGCATAGGAGCCCTGCAGGCCCTGGCTCTTTCTTAAAATTAGCATCTTTCTGGGCGGTTGATGTTGATCCAGTTCGCCGAGCCAGAAACATGGTTAGTCTCAGTGGGATAATGGAAATAGGCGTAACTGCACGTCAGCCCTTCAGTTACAGGCCTGGCTGGTCCCCAAAGTTTCGCAAGGACCCAGGGCTCTTTTGGAAGGGGCTTTTATAGAATCAGAGGAGAATGGAGGCGAGCGGCTGATCTGTTTTTTAGGTACTTCGATGATGCCAAGAACTAACCAGTTTCTCCCTTCATGGGAACTTGCAGACATGTATGGATATAAATTTGGAGAGCAGCACCAGCCTCCTCTCATTCAAGATGATCAAATTATGCTTGTTCTGCGGTTCAACCAGACCTTCAGTTTGACAACTGGGAATATCACCGGTGAAATGAAAAGCTTGCATGAAAAATCAGATTTTAAGTACTTCATTTATCTTCTCATTTGGGTCTCCACTCAAAGTATTGTGAAAGTCGTGTGCTTCTAGATGCACACGGCTTTGAATGCATCTAGAAGCACATGGATTCAGCAAGCAAAAATAATGCAAGACGCATTCAGCAGCAGCCCACGGAAGAAAGAAAAAAAAAAATATTTAAATAGCCATGTTTTTTGGCTATAAAAGGGAGATGTTCCGAATGCATTTCTCATTCAATTTTTCCATTCAATTCCATTTGAGAGGATTTGAAGAGTTAAAGAGTTCTAAGCTCTTGTTCTAGTGTTTTGAGAGTTTGGGTGTATTGGGATTTTGGGAAGTGAGCTAAAATACCACAATACTTGTAATTCCTTTTCACTAGTAAAATATTTTCTTCTGTTTTCGCCCGTGGACGTAGGCTAAAAGCCGAACCACGTAATTTTCTGGTGTCCTCTTTTGTGCTTGTGCTTTATTTTCCTACAATTTTACTTTAGCTGCGTGTCTGCTTTCACCACCAATTTCCTAACAGTGGTATCAGAGCTATTGGTTGTATTTTTGGAGTCGGGTACTGTTCACGTACGGGGTATTGACGTATACGGCACTGTTCACGGATACGTTACTATTCACGCATACGGTACTATTCACGTGAAACGGTGGGAGCGGTATTATTCACGAATACGATACTATTCGCGTATACGGTACTATTCGCGTATACGGTACTGTTCACGTATACGGTACTGTTCACAAAAACGGTGGGAGCGACCCAAGAATTTAGCGGTGCAAAGCAGGGAATAGTGGTGTGAGTAAAGCAACTGTGTGGTTATTGTACATGTCTAGGAAAGTTCTGTCACAAAGGCGATAAGAGCTTAAGGAGACTGGGTTTTAAGTGGGACCATTGTGACCCCTCCAGTCTTTCCTGGGAACTTTCCTGGTGTACATTCTCACACATACTCACAACTATTCAAGGTGGTATACTAGCTTCTGTGCAGTATTTATCAACAAAATGGCGGCAAAGTATGAAATTGAGAAATTTAACGGAAATAATTTTTCGTTGTGGAAAATGAAGATGAAAGCTGTATTGAGGAAAAATAATTGCTTGGCAGCAATTGGAGAAAGGCCCATGGAGATAAATGATGACAAATGGAACGAGGTAGATGGGAAAGCCATTTCTGATCTACACTTGGCACTTGCAGATGGAGTATTATCCAGTGTGGCAGAGAAAAATACGGCGAAGGAAATATGGGATACTCTCACAAAATTGTATGAGGCCAAGTCACTACACAACAAAATCTTCTTGAAGAGAAAACTCTATACTCTTCGAATGGCGGAATCTACAATGGTGACCGACCACATCAACACCTTGAAGACTCTATTTTCACAACTCACATCGTTGGGTTATAATATAGAGGAAAATGAACGTGCAGAGCTTCTACTTCAAAGTCTACCAGATTCGTATGATCAACTCATCATCAACCTGACGAACAACAATCCAGTGGATAGTCTAGTTTTCGACGATGTTGCAGCCTCCGTATTAAATGAGGAGAGCAGGCGGAAAAATAAGGAAAACAGACAAGCAAGTTCGCAGCAAGCGGAGGCGCTATCGGTGACGAGAGGGAGATCAACGGAACGTGGCCCCAGTGGGAGTCAAAGTCATGGTAGATCAAAATCCAGAAGTAAGAAGAATATTAAATGCTACAACTGTGGCAAGAAAGGGCACGTCAAGAAAGAGTGTTGGAGTAAGAGAAAAGAGGGCAAAGAATCTGAGTCATCAAATGCTCAGGGGTGTGTAGCAAGTACCTCGGATGATGGCGAAATTCTCTACAGCGAGGCAACAACTGTTTCAGAAGGCAGAAAACGACTGTTTGATGTCTGGCTTATAGACTCAGGAGCTACCTGGCACATGACCTCTCGGAGAGAATGGTTCCACACATATGAACCTATCTCAGGAGGATCTGTATATATGGGTAATGATCATGCCTTGGAAATCGTTGGTATTGGTACTATCAAAATAAAAATGTTTGATGGTACAATTCGCACAATTGGGGAGGTACGACATGTCAATGGCCTGAAGAAAAATCTATTGTCTTTAGGACAAATGGATAGTCATGGGTACAAAACTCATGTTGAGAATGGAATTATGAAGATCGTTAAAGGCGCGCTTGTATTGATGAAAGCAGAAAAGATCGGTGCTAATCTATTCATGCTCAAAGGAGAAACACTACAGGAGGGTGATGCGTATGTCGCATCAAATGGAGAAGAGTCAACGATGATGTGGCATCTCAAACTTGGCCACATGTCGGAACAAGGTTTGAAGATTCTCTCTGAGCGAAAATTGCTTCCCGGGCTCAAATCGGTAAGTTTACCATTTTGCGAGCATTGTGTTATTAGTAAGCAGCATAGATTAAAGTTTAGTAGATCTCTTGCTAGAAGTAAATGCATTCTAGACTTGATTCATTCTGATGTTTGGGAATCACCGGATATATCTATGGGAGGTGCAAAGTACATGGTGACTTTCATTGATGATTATTCCAGAAGATGTTGGGTGTATCCAATTAAGAAAAATTCAGATGTATTTCCAGTATTTAAAGAATACAAAGCGCGGGTGGAACTTGAATCTGGTAAAAGAATCAAGTGCTTGAGGACAGATAATGGTGGAGAATATACAGACGGCGAGTTTCTTGCTTTCTGTAAGCAAGAAGGTATTCAGAGACAGTTCACGGTGGCATACACTCCTCAACAAAATGGAGTGGCAGAGCGGATGAACAGAACTCTTACCGAAAGAATAAGAGCTATGTTGAAGACTGCTGGTCTACCTAATTCATTTTGGGCAGAAGCGGCCAAAACTGCCTGTTATATAGTAAATCGGTCGCCATCTACAGCTATTGAATTGAAGACGGCGATGGAGATGTGGACTGGAAAGCCAGCTGATTATTCCTACCTACATGCATTTGGATGTCCTGTGTACGTGATGTACAACGCCCAAGAAAGAACAAAGCTGGATCCAAAATCTAGAAGATGTATCTTCTTGGGGTATGCTGATGGAGTAAAGGGGTATCGTCTGTGGGACCCCACTGCCCACAAGATCGTCATCAGCAGAGATGTTATCTTTGTAGAAGATCAACTGCAGAGGAAAGATGAGGATGATAGCAGTGTAAAAGAAAAGTCAGAGACTGTACCGGTATATGTAGAAGATTCAGATTCTTCTGAAGCAGCACCAGAGCATGAGGAACAAGAACCAGTCGAGTCCGAGGCTCCAGAAGTTCGTCGGTCAACTCGTGAGAGACGACCGCCAACGTGGCACTCGGAGTATGTCACAGAGATCAATGTTGCATACTGTCTTCTAACAGAGGATGGAGAGCCTTCAACTTTCCATGAAGCTTTAGACAGCCCAGATGTTGCTTTGTGGATGACGGCAATGCAGGAAGAAATTGAAGCTCTACATAAGAACAAGACATGGGAACTTGTACCACTACCACGTGGAAGAAAAGCCATTGGAAACAAATGGGTCTACAAGATCAAACGTGATGGCAATGACCAAGTGGAGCGGTATCGTGCGAGATTGGTGGTGAAAGGATATGCTCAGAAAGAGGGTATTGACTTCAACGAAATATTTTCTCCGGTGGTTCGACTCACAACAGTCAGAGTAGTCTTGGCAATGTGTGCTACATTTGACCTACATTTAGAGCAGTTAGATGTGAAAACTGCATTTCTTCATGGAGAACTTGAAGAAGAAATATATATGCTCCAACCAGAAGGTTTTGCAGAAACAGGAAAGGAGAACTTGGTTTGCAGGTTGAACAAATCTCTATACGGTCTCAAACAGGCGCCGAGGTGTTGGTATAAGAGATTTGATTCCTTCATTATGAGCCTTAGATACAACAGACTCAGTTCAGACCATTGTGCATACTACAAGAGGTTTGGAGATAATGATTTCATTATTTTGTTGTTGTATGTGGATGACATGTTGGTAGCAGGTCCCAACAAAGATCAAATCCAAGAATTGAAGGCACAATTGGCTAGGGAGTTTGAAATGAAGGACTTGGGACCAGCAAACAAGATTCTAGGGATGCAAATTCACCGAGACAGAAATAACAGGAAGATTTGGCTTTCGCAGAAGAATTACTTGAAGAAAATCTTGCGACGCTTCAACATGCAAGATTGTAAGTCAATTTCTACCCCACTTCCTGTTAATTTCAAATTATCCTCAAGTATGTGTCCTAGCAATGAAGCGGAAAGGAAGGAGATGTCTCGAGTACCGTATGCATCAGCAGTGGGAAGTTTAATGTTCGCTATGATATGTACAAGACCGGACATTGCACAAGCAGTGGGAGCAGTTAGTCGATACATGGCGAATCCTGGTGGAGAGCATTGGATAGCTGTGAAGAGGATTCTGAGATACATCAGAGGAACCTCAGATGTTGCATTATGTTATGGAGGATCAGAGTTTACTGTCAGGGGCTATGTGGATTCAGATTTTGCAGGAGACCTAGATAAAAGAAAATCCACTACTGGTTATGTGTTTACACTTGCGGGAGCAGCTGTAAGCTGGGTTTCAAAACTGCAGACCGTCGTGGCTTTATCTACAACAGAAGCAGAATACATGGCAGCTACACAAGCTTGCAAGGAAGCTATTTGGATACAAAGGTTATTGGAGGAGCTCGGGCACAAACAACAGAACATTTCTGTGTTTTGTGACAGTCAGAGTGCCTTGCATATTGCAAGGAATCCAGCCTTTCATTCCAGGACAAAGCACATAGGAGTTCAGTATCACTTCGTTCGAGAAGTAGTGGAAGACGGAAGTGTGGATTTACAGAAAATCCATACGAAGGAAAACCTAGCAGATGTTTTGACCAAACCGATAAATACTGACAAGTTTATCTGGAGTAGATCCTCTTGTGGCCTAGCAGCAACGTAGGCAACATGTTTATGGCGAAGCAGAAAGGATGGTGTGGAGATTGATTAAGTCTCAATCTAATCTCCAAGTGGGAGAAATGTGAAAGTCGTGTGCTTCTAGATGCACACGGCTTTGAATGCATCTAGAAGCACATGGATTCAGCAAGCAAAAACAATGCAAGACGCATTCAGCAGCAGCCCACGGAAGAAAGAAAAAAAAAATATTTAAATAGCCATGTTTTTTGGCTATAAAAGGGAGATGTTCCGAATGCATTTCTCATTCAATTTTTCCATTCAATTCCATTTGAGAGGATTTGAAGAGTTAAAGAGTTCTAAGCTCTTGTTCTAGTGTTTTGAGAGTTTGGGTGTATTGGGGTTTTGGGAAGTGAGCTAAAATACCACAATACTTGTAATTCCTTTTCACTAGTAAAATATTTTCTTCTGTTTTCGCCCGTGGACGTAGGCTAAAAGCCGAACCACGTAATTTTCTGGTGTCCTCTTTTGTGCTTGTGCTTTATTTTCCTACAATTTTACTTTAGCTGCGTGTCTGCTTTCACCACCAATTTCCTAACAAGTATCAGTTTGGGGCTGAAGAATTTCTATCAAAGCTTGCAGCCCATATCCATATCAAGACAGCCTGGTAGATGAGCAGGTTATTTTGTTTAAAGATGACAAAATTTGTGATACTCTTCACCATTACTGGTCACGAGGAATGTTTGATATTATGCCAAGCTGGAAATCTGTTGGCTCAAATGACGATGCCAATAAGCTGGGCCCTTTTATTCTCAATGGAACGGCCTAGGACATGGATGCAGGATCTAACTAATTCAGGCTTAACGTTCAGAACTTGCGCTGTAGTCAAGGAATTGATGAAAACAACAGTAATTATGCAAGAGTTTTTACTTTATTCAGACTAATTCAATCATGGGAAGATGAATACACTTCAGCAGATCGAACAGGTCTCTCTGGCCTCACTCTTTCAGCAGAAGTAATATGGAGATCTTCAGAAGGGCAGCTCTGCATGGTCGGCTGTCTTGGAGTTGTTGAAACATCTTCACAGAGATGCAATTCACGGATTCGCTTGCACTTCCCTCTCACTTTCTCCATTACCCAGGGAACTACAGCATTTGGGACCATAACTAGCATCAGTGACACAGATTAACAAACTCCTCTATGGTTTGAAAAGAAAACACCTCCTGACCATATAATATCACCCAAACATTTGAAGGACCTGGGGAAGAAATGGTCGTACAAGTACTCAAAAGATTATGCAAGCAAAGGCTTTTCAAACAGGAAGTAAACCATCAGTCCTGGGAACCTTGTTGAGAAAATTTCTTGCGTATCCATCCGCTTATGATGGTGGCATTTCCAGTCTTTCCTTTCTTGGAGATGAGCTTTCTCTCAGTGGCTGTGTTGTTCCTTATGCTATTCCCAAGGCCCACATGCAAAGTACATGTGTGACAGTGAGATTATATGTGCTCGCTTTAGGATCACTTTTCGGACGCTACTGGCCTCAAAAGTTGTGGGAGTCATCAAGAGGTTGAGCAATCATCAGATTTTAATGCTGAAACGATTGAGACTTCAGGGCATCTCAACATTTTTGGTGAGCATTTCAACATCTCGCTGTCCTTTGAGGGTATATACGACTTAACTGCTGGCAAGATGTATCTGGTTGGCTGCAGAGATGTTCGACTTATTCAAAAGAAGATTAAAGAGGAAATGAACCTTGAACGTGGAATGGATTGCCAGTTCCAAGTCAAGGTAGAGTACTCTCCCAAAGATGCACGGTGGCTGAAAAATTCAGAGGTTAAAATCTCCATCAGTAGCAAAAGGAGCAAGGAAGATCCTCTCTATTTTAATCCTGTCAGTCTCAAGGCTAATCAAATTCATTACGATAAGCAATTAACAAACATGGTTCTTCGCAAAACTTTCGAGGACGTACTTAGGGTGCTTTTGCTGATAATGGCAATTGTTTGCACTGGAAGCCAGTTGCAGTATATCAACCATTGTATTGATCCCTTTTCTTATATAGCTCTGGTTATGATTTACATCCCTGCTGTAGATTATATCAGCCCACTGATCAGCAATGGAGAAATATTTTCCAAATGGAAGTCATTTCACGCTCACGGAAACCAATCATACGAGATGAGGAATTATGACCGATTCCGTTTCCTTGGCTATGTCATTAAGGTTCTTTCTCTTTATGCGCTTTGGCTGACTTCCAATCTTGGTAAGAAAGTATCTGCAACTCGTGTTAGATAAATGGGTCATGGTCTCAAACAACAGAGCCGATTGCCAAATGAGAAGAAAAATTTCCTCATAACTTGTGCTGTTCACGTCTTTGGATTTCTCGTTACACACGTCATTCTTGAAATGAACGCAGTTGAAAGGGTGCCTGCGCCCGACAAGTTTGTAAACGAAAGAAGTAAGTTGCTGGAGTGGCTGAAAGAGCTAGATGCTTATCTTCTTCTGGTTCCAGATTTCTTTTTGCTTCCTCAGATTGTTGGTAACGTTCTCTGGGGGAATAAAGGTAAACCTCTGAGGAAATTTTACTACATGGGCTTGACATGTTTGAGGGTCCTGTTGCATATTTATGACTACGTAAGAGATCAAGTGCTGCTTGAAAACTACTCAGGTGGCTTTGACCGTCAGAAAAAATGCTTAGATTTAAATTCCAAGTTTGGTAACACTGCCGTGGCAGTTATTGCGATTCTACTTGCTATGACAGTATACAAGCAGCAGAAAAGTAACCCCCGGGAAGGCACGGCAGAAGAGCACAACGATGATGCCCTCAAGCCTGAACTCTTATCAGAGTTTGCTCGCTTAATTAATTGTACAGTTCTGCTATATGCCCCGAGTCAAGCCTCGGGTCAAGCCCCGAATATTGTGAAAACGACTCCGTTTTTTTTAGTCATTTTTCCTCTTAATTTCAACCGGGCAGCACGCGTGTTTGCATTCCCTTTTCATCAAACGACGTCGCTCTGTTTTGCTTCAATTCATTTCAGCTGGACAACACGTTGTGAGCTGTGCTATGCTTCAATTCATTTTGAAAATAAATCAGAACATAAAAAATTTTGTGCCCAGGCCAAACACTGATTACAGGAGCTTGTAGTTGAGAAAGGAATAGAAACAGAAAAAAACAAAAACAATTAGGAGTTCACAAAAAAAAAATCCAACAATAATTCCAGCACCAATTCCAACACCGGTAACAGTTCCAACAAAAACAATTCCAGTAACATTAACACTTCCAGCAAACAAAATTCCAGCAGCAACAGGCTGGCCAATGGGAGTCGAAGTATGGCGCTTTGTGAGTGGATGAGGAGGGGAGTGCTGGCTGTCGCTCGTCTTAGCTTTGTGAGTGCCGGCTGTCGCGTGACTGTCGGTGGTGGCAACGGAGACCTCGATCATGTGATGGTGGTGGTCCGTCGTCTGTGGGCTCGTCCTTCATCTGTGTCGGCTGTTCGTGTGATCGTGGGTGATTGTTGTTTGTGGGCGTGATTCTGTGGTTTGTCAAAAGGAAAGAAAGACACTAAGAGAGTGCGTGAGTAAAATGAAAGGGGCGGAGAAGCACTTGAGTTTATGTCGTATGAGTGCAGGCACTCATAAACGACATCGTATGAGTGCAGGCACCAGAAAAAAAAAAAGAAAAAAAGAGTGCAAGCACCAGAAAAAGAAAAAATGAAAAAAAGAGAGATAAAGAAAGAGGTTTGTGAATGAGAGAGATGAGGGTTTTTTGTAGAGGGGTAAAACGAAGAGGAAGACAAAGCGGTTGGGTTTTTCTTGGTTTTATCTTTTCTAAATCAAACGGTATCATTTTATAGAGAATCAAAACATAAAAAAGGCATTACGAAACGACGTCGTTTTGGGTAATTCGGGGTCTGACCCGGGGTTTGACTCGGGACAAGTAGCATTTTCCTTAATTGTATTCTTGCTTTTGGACCATTTTGTGTTGCAAATTTCTTTACTAATAATTAGTGATGCTTGGCTTTCTGGCTCTTTCACACATTCGGGATTTGTATGGAATGCCTCTTTTATGTTTATGAATTAATAACACTTGCCCTTGTATTGGTCTGTCACCATGTAATTAATATATATTTCAATCATTTTCATCTTGTTAATTCGTTGGCAGAAATTAAAATATTGGCACTAGTTAACTAATACTCTTCTCAGCTGCCTCACAAACTGGGATTTGTTAACCCAGAAAGTGGTCAAGAATAGCCAAGCAAGTCACGACTCTCACAGACCTCGCAAACTTCAATCTAAGTTGATGTTTGTTTAATTCGAATTTGTAATTTGATTTTTAAGTTTTTTTTTATTATGTTACTTTATTAAAGTGCTTAATTTGATCTTAGAGTCGATATAATTTTTTGAAAATTTTGAGTCATGTTTTAATCACACATGGCGACTAGCAAGGTTAAGGTAAAATTACAAATGCTAAATAAAATTAATTAAAAAGAAGTGACTTTTGATGGCTCATGTTAAGTGTCTTTTAAATAATGATAAGAGCTTACGCAGATTGATTTGTAATTTTTTACATAAATTTATAGAAAAAATTAGGAAATGGAACCGCACTTCGTGTGGCTTTAAAAAAAAAATTAGTATTATCTTTTTTTTTGTACTTTGCACTTGATGAAACTGATAAAAAATATGAATTATTTTTTTTAAAGATGATGTAACCTTATAAAACTAATATTATTTATGAAAGTTAATTATTATTTTTTTAATATTAAAAATATATGTTAATGTGTATGGTTAAGTGTACACAATCTTTTTATCAATAAAAATTATGTTCACACTAATCAACTATCTATTTTTCTTAGTATTAACATACTCCCACATCTTACAAAGTCTAACCCTTATCATCCAACTATCTTTATCATTGTTTAATTTATGAAGAAAAAAGTACTCCATAAAGCACACAATACTAAAAATTTAAATAAGTCAAAAAATAAAAATACAAGAACATTTGTAAAGAGGATGTTGGTTAAATAATAAAAAAAAACTCAAACATAACAAATCTTAAATGCTTAATATTTATAGAGTTTGAAAAAATCAAAAGACACTAAATAAAAAGTTGCATAATTAAATATGAGATTATGAGATTAAAATTAGGTTATAGTAGCATTAGTGAGGAAAGATGAAGGAACATTTCTTCCTATATTAATTAGTTGATGTATTTTAAACTACTAAAGTTTAGTTGTTGGTTTAATAAAATAAATGAATGTTTCAAAACTTATAATTAATTTATTATGAATGGTTACATATTGTTGAATTTAAATAGAAAAAGGAAGAGACATGTAATTTTTTGTAATCAATTAATTATTTTCTATTTTTAATATTTTATAATATAATTATTTTTTAATCTCAACCAATAGGTTAGATAATAGAAAATATAAGAAGATGAGAAATAATAATGCCACAAATCTTAACTACTTAATATTTATAGAGTTTGAAGAAGCCAAAAAGCACTAAACAAAAGGTTGCATAATTAAATATGAGATTATAATATTAAAATTAGACTCCAATGACATTGTTGAGGGAAGATGAAGGAACATTCATTCCTATATTAATTAATTGATATATTTAAGCCACTAAAGTTTAATTATTGGCATAATAAAATAAATAAATATTTTAAGATTTATAATTAATTATTATTAATAGTTACATATTATTGAATTTAAATAGAAAGAGGAAGAGACATATAATCTTTTATAATATAATAATTATTTTTTATTTTTAATATTTTATAATGTAATTATTTTTTTAATATCAATCAATGTATTAGATAATAGAGAATACAAAAAGATGAGAAATAGTGATGCCACGTCACTTTCTCTAGTCCCAACTTTATATATGTATAGATATAGATTTTTAATATTTTGTAATGTAATTATTTTTTAATCTCAACCAAACTATTAGATAATAGAGAATAAAAAAATATGAGAAATAATGATGACATAAATCTTAAATATTTAATGCTTATGGAGTTTGAAGAAGCCAAAGGGCACTAAACAAAAGATTGAATAATTAAATATGGGATTATGACATTAAAATTAGGCTCTAATGGTATTGTTAAGAGAAGGTGAAGGAACCTTCCTTCCTATATTAATTAATTGATGTATTTTAAGTCACTAAAATTTAATTGTTGGCATAATAAAATAAATAATGTTTCAAGACTTATAATTAATTATTATTAATGGTTACATATTGTTGAATTTAAATAGAAAGAGGAAAAGATATGTAATCATTTATAATCTAATAATTATTTTCTATTTTAATATTTTATATGTAATTATTTTTTAATTTAAACCAATTTATTAGATAATATAGAATATGAAATGATGAGAAATGGTGATGCCACATCAGCTCTTATAGTTCCAACTTTATATATATATATATAGATATAGATATAGATATATAGATTAATTTTTGTATTTTATGCCACTAAAGTTTAATTGATCGCATAATAAAATAAATAAATGTTTCAAAAGACTTATAATTAATATTATTAATGATTACATATTATTGAATTTAAATAGAAAGAGAAAAAAATTATAAAGAATATCCACCAATATTTTAGATATTTTAGATAATAGAAAATATAAAAAGATGAGAAATGATATATATTAATAAAGTTACTATTTATTAAATGAGTTAAATACAATCAAATTAATTATGAGAAGATGAAAAGTCAAATCTAAAAAAAATCTCTATTTATTAGATAATAGAGAATATACAAATAGTAGTCAAATAAAATTCTCTATTTATTAGATATTAATACAATCAAATTAATAGAGAATATAAAAAATAAATAAATTATTAGATAATAGATATATAGATGAGAAATGGTGATGCCACATCACATCTTGTAGTCCCAACTTTATATATATATATTAATTCATGTATTTTATGCCACTAAAGTTTAATTGCTAGCATAATAAAATAAATAAATGTTTCAAAAGACTTATAATTAATATTATTAACGATTACATATTGTTAAATTTAAATAGAAAGAGAAAAAAATTACAAAGAATATCCACCAATATTTTAGATATTTTAGATAATAGAAAATATAAAAAGATGAGGAATGATATATATTAATAAAGTCACTATTTATTAAATGAGTTAAATACAATCAAATTAATTATGAGAAGATAAAAAGCCAAATCTAAAAAAAATCTCTATTTATTAGATAATAGAGAATATACAAAGAAGCAAAGTGGTGATGACACATCACCTCCTCAAGTTTTAGTTTTATATATATATATAAATAATTTTGGTATTCAAGCCATAGCTTCTACTATTGAATTTAGTGACAATATATTATATAATAGAGATTATTAATTTATTGAGTATTAATTTGTAATGCTCTTGCAGCAAAAGGTATTAAATTCCGTGATGGTCAAGATTCAACAATGTCTTGCAGCAAAAGGCTATAACTGGAATAACCCTCCAAGTTGACTTAATTGCTCCAGCTTTATAGTCTTGATAAACTACTTGTAAATTACCAATTTTAAAATTACTCAACAGCCATGGGTGTTTGTACACCTAGCTACCCGATGAATAGGATACTCTTTAGTTGACTTCGCAATCACATCGCCATCATTTGGTTCGGCGACAGAGTCAACCTTGTAACATCAGCCATTTGATTGAATTTCGTCGATCGTGCTCTTGATGCTCATTGTCGAAAAGACTCTTGAATGCGCAGAAAAGTGTTTGCAGGCCCGTCTTAAACTTTGAATCTTTCAGCATAGTTGTTTATCCGTTGTGAACTAAAACAATAAATTCCTGCATCATATTTGTTTTTAACTTGCTTTTGCTACTTCAATTTTCAACATTTCTCTGTCATACTTGCTTCAATTTTCAATGGGAACTTCGCCTCTTATGCTTCCTTTGAGGTCATCATGCATGGTATGGTTGCTGGTCTTCTTCAGCCTCGCTACTTCATTTAAAGCTTTTGCCATGTGGGATGATCCCTCCGTAGTCTACACTTATCACCGCTTTGCTGAGATTCAAGAGAAGTGTGGACCTGTTCTGTCATCAGCATCCGAACTAAAACCTGACGCCGACAGAAGCAGCAGAATTAAAAAGGAACTTTCTTTTGTGAATGGCGATTGGGAACAGGAGCCTCGGGGAGCACCATTGATGCCATTTGACGACAAAGAGATGCATAGGAGCCCTGCCGGCCCTGGCTCTTTCTTAAAATTGGCATCTTTCTGGGTGGTTGATGTTGATCCAGTTCGCCGAGCCAGAAACATGGTTAGTGTCAGTGGGATAATAAAAATAGGCATAACTGAAAGCCAGCCCTTCAGTTACAGGCCTGGCTGGGCACCAAAGTTCCGCAAGAATCCAGGGTTCTCTTCCATGACAATTCTTTTTGAAGGGGCTTATATAGAATCAGAGGAGAATGGAGGCGAGCGGCTGCTTTGCTTGTTAGGTACTTCAATGATGCCTACAACTACAACAAATCAGTTAAATGCTTCACACGAGCTAGTAGCTGCAGATGTATATGGAGATAAACATGAAGACGGGCACCAGCCTCCTCTTGTTCAAGATGATCAAATTATGCTTGTTTTGAGGTACAGCAAAACCTTCAGTTTGATGAGTGGAAATATCAGTGGAAAAATGAAAAGCTTGCATGAAAGATCAGACTTCAAGTATTTTGATAGAGTCCATTTATCTTCTCACTTGGATCACCACTCAAAGTATCAGTTTGGGGCTGAAGAACTTGTGCCGAAAGCTTGCAGCCCGTATCCGTATCAAGACAGCCTGGTGGATGGCGAAGTTTTTTTGTTTAAAGATGATAATATCTGTAATACTCTTCAGCGTTTGGTGTCTAATGGGATGTTTGATATCGTACACAGCTGGACATCTGTTGGCTCAAATGATGATGCAAATAGGTTTGGCCCTTTTGTTCTCAGCGGAATGTCCAAGGACAACAGTGGTGTATCTAACAACTTCAGACTTTATGTTCAGAACTTGCACTGTGATCCAGGAATTGATGAAAACAACATCGAAACTGCAAGAGTTTTTGCCTTGTTCAGACTAATTCATTCCTGGGAAGTTGGATACACATCAGCGAGTCGAACAGGTCTTTCTGGTCTTACTCTTTCTGCAGAAGGGATGTGGAGATCTTCCGAAGGACAGCTCTGTATGATCGGCTGTCTTGGAATTGTTGGTACAACTTCAGAGAGATGTAATTCACGGATCAGCTTGTACTTCCCTCTTACTTTCACCATTACTCAGAGAACTGCAGTCTTTGGGACCATCACCAGCATTAATGATAAAGATTTACGCACTGGTTTGTGGTTTGAGAAGGTAAAACGTCCTGACCTTATAATAGAAGGCGGTTATAAGTGGAACCCGGAGTTAAAATGGTCTTACAAGTACTCGAAGATTATGCAAGCAAAGGCTCTTCAAACAAGAAGTAAACCATCCTTCCTGGCAAAGTTATTCCTTCAGTATCCATACCCATATGATGGTAGCATTTCCAGTCTTTCTTTTCTAGCAGATGAGCTCTCTCTCTTTACATCTGCTGTCCCATGTGCTTTTCCCAAGGCCCATGGGCAAAGGAGTAGTGTGACATTACGGGTACTCTCTTCAGGCCCACTTTTTGGACGCTACAGTCTTCAAAGAAGTGCGAGCTACCAGGTGGTTGAGCAATCATCTGATTTTAGTGCTGAAATGATTGAAACCTCGGGGCATCTTAGCATTACAGGTGAACACTTCAACAACATTTCACTGTCCTTTGAGGGTATATACGATTCAGCTGTTGGCAAGATGTATCTGGTTGCCTGTAGAGATGTTCGAAATATTCAAAAGAACTTCAAAGAGGAAGTGAACCTTGAACGTGGAATGGATTGCCAGTTTGAAGTCAAGGTAGAGTACCCTCCCAAGGATACACGGTGGCTGAAAAATCCAGATATTAGAATCTCTGTCTGCAGCAAAAGAAGCAAGGATGATCCCCTCTATTCTGAACCAGTCAACCTCAAGAGTGATCCAATTTATTACAATCAGCAGCACGCAGATGTGATTTTCAGGAAAACTTTCGAGGAGATACTTAAGCTGCTTATGCTGACAATGGCTTCCGTTTGCACTCGAAGCCAGTTGCATTATATCAGCAACGCTGTTGATCCCATTGCTTATATATCTCGAGCTATGATTTACGTCCCGGCTGTAGATTACATCAGTCCGCTGATCAGCACTGGAGAAATTTTCTTTAAATGGAAGGTCTTTGAATCTAATGGCTCAAAATATGATTTCCGGAGATACGAGAGGTTCCAGGTACTCGGCTACATAATCAAGGTTCTTTCCCTGTATACACTTCTGCTTACGTTCAGTCTTGGTAAGAAAGTTTCCGAATCTCAGACTAGAGAAATAGCTCAGGGTCAAAAACAACAGAGGCGATTACCAAATGAGAAGAGAATTATTCTTATTACTTCTGCAGTTCTCGTCATTGGGTTTCTTGTTACGCAAGTTATCCGTGGAATGATTGCTGTTGAAACGATGTCGCTGCCTGACGAGTTTGTACATGAAAGAAGTAGGACACTCGAATGGCTTAAAGAGATAGATTGTTATCTTCATCTGGTTCCAGATTTGTTTTTACTTCCTCAGGTTGTAGCTAACACCTTCTGGCGGAATAAAGGCAAACCTCTAAGGAAATTATACTACATGGGCTTGACGAGTTTGAGGGTCGTATTGCATGTTTATGACTACATCAGAGATCCAGTGCCTGATTACAGCTTTGGTGTCTATTTGCATTATCCATACTCAAACTTGGATTTGTATTCCAAGCTTGGTAACATTGTCGTAGCAGTTATTGTAATTATACTTGCCTTGATTGTGTACAAGCAGCAGAAAAGCAACCATCGTGAATTAAACCGGGAAGTAAGGGTAGAAGAAGAGCACAAGCACAAGGAAGCTGCCATCAATCCTGAAGTGTATGAGAATTTACTATCTTAAATATATTTTCACCTTTGAACGAACCCTTATCCATGTTTGTATGAAATGTCACTGCTTGTTTGAATTTAAGGAAAAAAAATACTGTCAGTTGACATTTCTGTGATTGCATCATGTTGTAAAATATAATTTTTCAAAAATGATTACAGGCTGTATGCGTTTGCCGGGAGTCGAACCCGGGTCTATTGCTTGGAAGGCAATTATCCTAACCGTTGGACTACAAACGCCGCTGATTTGTTTTTGAGAATTTATAAAATATATTGAGTTATTATCTGCCCCTAGATCACCTCCTCGTCGATGGGGTTGCTGGCTTATTTGAGTTACAATTTCCAGAGAATTTCTTTTGGTGGAGGTGGTATGCTTTCAGCTTCAATGTTTCATACACCCTATTTTATGGAGCTTGTTTGGAAATGCCATGCTGATAAAACTTTAAAAGGGATTTTTTTTTTAAAACCTACTAGGGACGTCCACGCGCTAACACCAACTTTAGTGGACGGCTCAGATGCATTTGGTAAAAATCAAACATCGGTTGGCCGGTGGCAGTTGTACAAATCATTTAAAATGATTTTACTCGTTAACCGTTGATGTTACCGCCAAAAGAGGAGAAGGGAAAAATCCGTTAAAATTAAATGACGAAGATGCCCTTCCCGCTTTATGCGGCTGATTTTGCTTGGCCATTTTATCTTGCTCTCTTCTGGTTCGTTGCAGAACAGCATCGATGGCTTCTATTAATTTTACCACCACACCTAACCCAAAATTCTCTCATACGAAACCCCAAAAGCCTCTCAAACTATCGCAAACCCATCTCACAAAACTCCGTGAAAGTGACAACAGTGATGAATCTTTGTACAAATCTTATTTTCACCAAATATCCTCTCTATCTAAAGAAAAACAAATTCGAGAAGCTGTTGGTTTGCTCACCGAAATGGAGTGTCGAAATTTCCAAATTGGACCCGAAATCTACGGTGAACTCCTCCAGGGGTGTGTATACAAGCGGGATATGTACACCGGTCAGCAAATTCATGCTAGAATTCTCAAAAAGGGTGATTTCTTTGCAAGAAATGAGTACGTTGAGACTAAATTGGTTGTTTTCTATTCAAAATGTGATGCTTTGGATGTTGCTAGTCGTCTGTTTTGCAGATTAAGAGTAAAGAATGTGTTCTCATGGGCTGCTATTATTGGATTAAATTGTAGGGTAGGACTTAGTGAAAAGGCTTTGATTGGTTTTGTTGAAATTCAAGAGGATGGGGTTTCACCTGATAATTTTGTTTTGCCCAACGTGTTAAAGGCTTGTGGTGCTTTGGGGTGGATTGGATTTGGGAGAGCGGTTCATGGATATGTGTTGAAAGTGGGTTTTGATGGGTGTGTCTTCGTTGCAAGTAGTTTGATAGATATGTATGGCAAATGTGGGGTTTTGGAAGAGGCAAGGAAGGTTTTTGATGGTATGATTGCGAGGAATGTGGTTTCTTGGAATTCAATGATTGTGGGTTATGTCCAAAATGGGTTGAATGAGGAAGCAATCAGGGTGTTTTACGAGATGACAATGGAAGGTGTTGAGCCTACTCGAGTTTCTGTAACAAGTTTTTTATCGGCTTCAGCCAATTTAGATGCACTTGATGAGGGTAAGCAGGCACATGCTGTTGCAGTTATAAATGGTATGGAATTAGATAACGTTTTAGGTAGTTCTATCATAAACTTTTATTCCAAGGTTGGTTTGCTGGAGGATGCTGAGGTAGTTTTTAGTAGAATGGTTGAGAGAGATATAGTGACATGGAATCTGCTCATTGCCAGTTATGTGCAAAGTGGACAGGTTGAGAAGGCACTCAATACATGTCGTCTTATGAGATCTGAATATCTGAGATTCGACTGTGTGACTTTAGCAGCCATATTGGCAGCAGCAGCTGATACAAGAAATATAAAACTTGGTAAAGAGGGGCACTGTTATTGTATTAGAAACAACTTTCAGTCTGATGTGGTTGTTGCAAGTAGCATTGTAGATATGTATGCCAAATGTGAGAGAATTGACAATGCAAAACAGGTTTTTAACTCCATCATACTCAGAGATGTAGTGTTGTGGAATACGCTATCGGCAGCTTATGCAGACTTGGGGCGTAGTGGTGAGGCCTCGAGATTGTTCTATCAGATGCAGTTAGAGGGCATATCGCCAAATATAATATCATGGAATTCAGTGATTTTGGGATTCCTTAGAAATGGCCAGATGAATGAGGCTAAGGATATGTTCTTGCAAATGCAGTCTCTTGGTGTCCAACCAAACTTAATCACGTGGACAACTCTTATTTCTGGGCTGGCTCAGAACAGTTGTGGAAATGAGGCAATTCTGTTTTTCCAGGAAATGCTAGAAACTGGGATTAAACCCAGTACCACTACCATCACTTGTGCACTCTCAGCTTGCACCGATGTAGCATCTTTACGGAATGGAAGGGCCATTCATGGGTATCTCATTAGGCATGATCTTTGCTTGCCGACTCCAATTGTTACTTCTCTAGTGGACGTGTATGCTAAATGTGGAAACATACATCAAGCAGAGAGGGTGTTTGATATTAGCCCAAGTAAGGAATTGCCCGTTTATAATGCAATGATATCTGGTTATGCAATGCATGGTCTAGCCGTAGAATCTCTGGCATTATTTAAGAATTTGCGGCAGAAAGGTATAGACCCAGATAGCATAACCTTTACTACTATCTTAAATGCATGCAGCCATGCTGGGCTGGTAAATGAAGGTTTGGAGCTTTTTGTTGGCATGGTCTCTGATCACCAGGTCAAGCCAAGTATGGAGCATTTTGGATGTGTGGTTAATCTTCTTTCTCGGTGTGGTAACCTGGATGAAGCATTAAGGGTCATTCTCACAATGCCATGTGATCCAGATGCACATATAATAGGATCACTGCTTAGCATTTGTGTTAAAAACAATGAGACTGAGCTAGCAGAATACTTATCTGAACATCTATTACAATTGGAGCCAGATAATCCAGGAAACTATGTGGCACTGTCAAACGCATATGCAGCTTCTGGAAGGTGGAATGAGGCTTCAAAAGTGAGAGACATAATGAAAGAAAAGGGCTTGAGGAAGAATCCTGGATGCAGCTGGATTCAAATTGGAGAAGAACTTCATGTATTTGTTGCCTGCGATAGATCACATCCAAAAACAGAGGAAATTTATTCAACATTGGCTTTATTGGGAATGCATGTACGTTTGGTTTCTGAAATTTTCTGCTCTTGAGCACGGAATTTTTCATACGCACTGATGTGAAGAATTTTTTAGAGCTCCAACAGATGGGCATGCTGTCTTTGTAAAAAGACTACAGAGTGCAGACAACTCAAGGGAACTGCACCATAAAGGATTAACATCTTGTTTGTCATATTGACTACCTGAATATGAAACCAAGCTCTGATAAAGGAAAAATCAAATTTAATATAGATTTGGAAAGATAAGAGGAGAAAGTTAAAAGCTAACTATGGTGAGATCATCTTGCAATCTTCTGGCATTACTCATGACTGTAACCTTCATTTGAGAAGCTGGAAGCAAAGACTGTAATAGTTGGATCAAATGGCAGGAGCTCTCCCACTGTATCCAGACTGTGCTTTCCCTGAGTTTGAATTAAACAATGGCCATCCGTTTTTCTTGCTGCGATATTCCCAGACACTATTTTGTTGTCAGTGATCCACAAAAGCATAACTATTAACCAGGAGCAAATATGTTGTCCTCGAAGTATGCATTCAAAATGATACTCAATGCTACAGTCGTACATAACTGAAAATAGTGCTCCAGAAATTTTGATTATATCAAGTACTCTTTGCTGCCGCTGCGCTTTGTTTCCAGTATGTTATGCTGCCGGCTGCTTGTTTTCTAGTTTGTTCTCCACCCTTTTTGTAACGGGTAAAATTGCCCATTCATCCAAAGACAGATAACAAAAGTTTCAAGGCTTTTTCCTAGCCTATAGACGACTAATTTGATATGCTAAAATGTCTCATCGTTTAAATTGGATTCCTTTGCCTACTGAACTGAATACACATTTCATGGTTATTAACTTAACTAATAATCTACAGATTGGTTCATAAATATCATCAGAACTTTCAATCAACTTTAGAGAATATAATACCAGGGTATACGATAGCTGTTCAATCTATATGGATTTGCGTTGCTGTTAACAAAATACTTTGTTTCAGATGCAGGATACCTCTCCAAGTTCTCACTGACAGACAAGAAGAAGAAGTAATTGTTGGTGGTAAAATTTGTGGAGAATGGAAAATGTAGAAAAATACAACAATAATGGTGGAACTTTATTATGTAAAGTAATGTGTTTACAACTAACTCTGTATGTACTTTATTATGTAAAGTAATATGTTTACAACTAACTCTGTATGTAGGAAGCAACTGCAGAAATTTTGTGTGCTTTAAGGCACGTTACAAATGTCGCTTTCCTTAAGACGTTATTTGCTCCCACCAATTGAGTGATACACATAGGTTAAGCAAATACGTCTTCAGGATATAATGAAGCACTTGTTTGTTTGCTTGCATTGTGCATCAACGAAAGTAAACCAGAATACTTTTGAATGTTGCAAGCCTGCCAAGAAACAATATATTGTTCTTGCAGAAAACAATATATTGAAATGTGAATGCACAAAAGAAATGAGTGTTTTGTGTTGAAATTCGTACTAGAAAAGAATGCTAGGAAAAGAGTGGTGCAGGATCATTTATTTCATGTCTAAATAACTTAAACATGACCCTTATTTATAGATATATTTGTGCCCCCTCATTTGGGTTGTCATCTTTCATGATACCCCTTCATTCATGACCATTTGATCTAGATTTGATTTTAATCAATGGTCCAAATTGAATCATCACTATTTCAAATTAAATGTCACCATGAAATGATGCATCTCTGAGTGAAATATTGTCATGAAAAGTTATATCATTTAGTAAAAAGATAACTTTTCTACAAGACATAATTAAATAAACATGTCCTTACAATAAGACATCATTTAATTAGACATGATTTTAATGAAAGGTACATTTTCTATAAATCACAATTAATAGAACATGTCTTTACTATAAAGCACATTTATTGTTGAAAATTTTCCAACAATCCCCCACCATTTTCAAAATAAATGAATTTTAAAAAATTATCTTGCACAGGCTTGAAAAACTTATGCATAAATAAAGGTGTCTTTTGGACTTGAACCTTCTCTTAGTGACAATACATCAAAGTTAATCAAGGTGGTATGGTAGACAAGCTTTGAACCAGCGACCTTAATTGACTAACCGGATATATCTCACACATAAGTTTTCAAATTCTCAAGTATTCCTTAGCTGACATGTGGATTGGCCCTGTGTCTATATCTTGTTTTCATGAGCGCTTTAGTAACCAGCCAAGTTACATAGGAAGCTGTACCACCTTCTACACTTACATAGGCAGACTTATCTAGAATGTTCATGTAACTAAAACATTTATAAGTCAATTAAAAGTTAAGTAACTTAACATTTCCCATATGTTACAAGTATCAAGCACTAACCTTTAAGACGCATCTAAATTTATTATAGTGCTTGCTATCACACCATATGATATACTTTTGCTCATTGAACCCAAGATCTTGATATTTCAAGTGTTGGGTTGAGTTTCCATCATTGGTGATAAGATAATGTTGTCTTCAGTCTCATCCCTTTAGAAATTTTAAATATTATATCCCTTGCAAGGCCTTTAGTTAAAGGGTTTGCCAAATTTTAGCATGATTTCACAAAGTCAATTATGATTACTCTATCTGTAAGTAATTGTCTTACATAACTATGTCTTAAACCAACGTGCCTAGACTTTCTATTATAGATTTGACTATATGCTCTTGATAAAGTTACCTCACTATCACAGTGAATTGATACAAGAGGTATTGGTTTAGGCTAAATAGAAATTTTTATAAGCAAATTCCTTAACCATTCATGTAACACCCCAAATCTAACACGTGCGGAGCGCGTGAAGAAGGAGGTTACTCAAAAATCATAATCTATACTCATAAGTTGTGAACTGAAATACCTCCAATTCTTATTCAAATAAAACCATATATCCAAACGTCTAATATTAAATAATATCTCCCGAGAACATAAAAATGATAACAAAAATCTCAAACTCCAAATTACACGTTCATAATAGGAATAACTAAAACACGAGTTTATTCCTCCTCTTATTCGAATAGCAAATGGAAACGGAAAATTACTAACTCCAAAGCTAAGCGCACCTCTCAAAAGAAACTTAATCTGCAAAAAGTAATGACGAGGGGTGAGCCGTCAACTCGGTAAGTAAAACCATTCCTAACACACTATGCTTATCGATACTAAAATATTGCAAGCCTTATTTTGTTTAAAACATATATCATAATCCATAAATTTCATAAAACGATATATCACGATAATATAACATAAATTCTTAATAATTCAAAATATCCCAAAAGCATATTTACTTACGAAGTAAATCATATAATGCGTATACAGAAAACAAAAAGGTTAGCTCATGTCACATAGTGTCACCTATAGTCCCGGTGACCCGGCCAAAAACATAATCAGAATATCGTGTGCACACTCAAAACAGAAACCCAGAACTGGTCCAGAACAGACATATATCGTATTATACGATTAAAATCATAATTAGAATGACTATGGACAATGAGCCAAAACATAATGACTTATACGTGGCACTTTGCACTATATGTGACACTTTGCGACGCTTTGGCCTTCAAGAGGTGGCCCCCATATAGTCCCAAGAGGTGGCCCCCGTACAATCACATATAATTGAAATCATACATGGGCACAAAATATTTGTATCATATTTATAAAAGTTCATAATAATAATTTAGGCTTACATAACATTTTAAAGATAAAATCATAAAAGTTGGCATGTAACAAAATAACTTACATATTCAAAAACATTTATAAAATACTTTGTTAAAAATAATTTAGCTTTAAAACATTTACATAAAACTAATTTTATTATCAAAATCAATTAATCCTTTAAGTAGTATAAAAACATTTTATACTTATAATAATAATATCAAAATACTTATACATATCCAGTATACTAGGAATGAAGTTACTTACCTCGAAAAATGAATCTGAATCAACACACCTCTAAGCTTCTAAGAGCCTCAATTAATTACCTTCAATACCTTAAACAAATACAAGATATGACAATTAATAACTTATTCTAAGAATCTGATTTTCTAATCCATACCCGTACAGGTCTGATTCTCAGAATTTTAACTCTTAATCTAGAACTCAGAATGATATAATATTCTATATAACTATTCTAGACACCCATGAGCACCCCATATAAAATTTACAAGAGGATCCGATATCAAAAACATTTTAAAAACTATTTACTTCTCAGCAAATTCGAAACTGTTTTCACATAACCTAAACCAAACAGAACGGGTTCCATGATTTTTATAAAATAAAATACTAATCAGAAAATTATGAAATTAAAACTGGGAATCCTAGACACATATATTAACCTGAATTTAAACTTTCAGAATTTTCCGAGTTCATTTGATGGTAAAAATAGTTTTGTGAATCCGATCGCAATGCTGGAATCGTAGTTTTCCAGTGCAGTGGTTTCTATTTCGAAAATACATATAAAATTGAAAACGAAGTTGAATTTAATGAAATAAAATTTAATCCAGAATCCCTACATGTCTAGTTTCCAAATATTATAAGAAAATTCGTTTAGAAAATACAGGTTTAAAATCGAGATACTCATGCTGTCCAGAGTTATCATGTGCTTAATGCATCAATGATTGATTAACTAAACTCATAATAAATCAAAACCCTAAACAACGCCTAAATACATTCTAAATCATGCATTAAGATCTATAAACATCTAGAATCGTGCCAATATAAACCCTAGATAGAGATTAAAAATCCGTTAAGAATAGGGAGAATAACTTACCCGTCGCGTTGATTCTCTACTAAACCAAGGTTTGAATCCTAAGATTTGTGTAGGAGTGTAAAGAGCGGTAGAGAAAAAGAATAAATGTTGTGCACTTAGGGTTATGGAAGGAGAAAAGTATGCATTTATAGGGAATCTTAAGAAACCCTATTTACTAAGGAAAAATAACTCATTTTTAAAACTATTTCATAAGTAACCTTTATTTTATTATTACTATCCCTTTCTTGATAAGGGTTATAGCCACCCATAATAATCAATGAAAGCCCAATTTCCATAATAGAAATTTGTGGCGTTACAATTCAGCTTCCTTACAACATGAAGCCAAAGCTACAAATTCTACAGCCATGGTGGAGTCTGTTATACAAGTTTGCTTCTTTGAGCCCCATGAAATAGCTCCTCCACCAAGATTAAAAATCCAACCACTTGTGGATGTATGATCATCTCGATCAGTAATCCAACTAGCATCTGAAAATCCTTCCAAAACTGAAGGATATCCAGTGTAGCATATACCATAATCCATTGTATGTTTTAAATTTTTCTAACACTTGATCTTTAGAATGTAATAAATTCACATAGCAATATTTTGAAAAATCATCAATAAATGTTACAAAATATTTTTTACCACCTTTAGAAGGATTACTATGCATATCACACACATCGCTATAAATTAAATGCAATAAAGAAAATATTTTTTTCAATTTTTGGAAAAGGAGATCTTGTGATTTTAGTCTGTGCACATACTTTACATTTTTCATGCATATCATTTTCATGCTTAGGAATTAACTCTAAATTAGCCATACTATACAATCTTCTAATATTCACATGTCCTAAACGATTATGCCACAAAAATGATGAATCAACCATATAAGCAGAAGAAACATTCATATTATTAATATTGAGTTTAAACATTCCTTCATACATGTATTCTTTCCCAACAAATGTACCGCCCTTAGATAATATAAATTTATTTGACTCCAAAACAAGTTTGAAGCCAAACTTATTAAAAAGACTACCAGATACAAGGTTTTTCCTAACTTCAGGAACACGATAAACATCAGTAAAAGTTAAAGTTTTTCTAGAAGTAAACTCTAGTTGCACATTGCCTTTTCCTTTAACTATTGCAGTGAAGGAATTTTCCATGTAAAGGACACTTCCATCATCCATTGCTTTATAAGATTTGAAAAGACTACGATCCTTGCATACATGTTTAGTTGCACCAGAATCTATCTACCATGCATTATCATCTTCAAGAGCATTAATCTCAGATATTATGGCCACAAAATTTGTGTTCGAAACTTTTTTTTATTTCTTCAGAAGTCGACAAGCTCTTTTGAAGTGGCCAAGTTTTCTGCAGTGGTGGCATGTACCCTTCTTTTTCTTCTTATTGTTTTAATTCTCTTTGGAATCAAACTTTCTCTTTTGATTATTCTTAGGGTGATTAAAATGTTTAAACTCATTCCCTTCCTCTACGACATTAATTTTAGAGTACGTAGTAGTCTAATTCTCAAAACTATTAAGCTTGAGTTCCTCTTCAACACGAAGACTTTGGCCTAAATCATCCAGACTAATTTCCTCTTTGTTATGTTTAAGACTTTTCTTATAGTCTTTCCAAAAGGGAGGAAGTTTATTAATAATTGAAGAGACAATAATTGAAGAGACAATAATAGACTCATCCATTTTCACGTTATGTTGGTTGAATTGATCAAGAATATGTAAAATCTCATTATATTGTTCAACCACAAGTATATTATCAACCATTCTATAATTAAAAAATTTAGAAGCCAAGAATTTCTTACTTGTGGCATCTTCCATCATGTACTTAGCCTCTAATAAGTCTCATATCTCTTTTGTTGTAGGTTTGTTATGGTATTGATCAAGCAAAGTATCAGACATGGCACTGCAAATGTGTCCCTTACACATGTAATCATCTTACTCCCACTTATGTCGCACTCTAGTTTTCCCTAATGTCTCATCCTCACGTTCTTGAGGCTTTGGTGTTGTGAGAACATAGACCACATTAAGGCTTGTCAATAAGAAATGCAACCTTTTCTGCCAACGAATAAAGTTGTCACCATCAAACCGCTCCAATTTGACAAAATCTACTGCGAATTGTCAAATAGATGAACTTGGTGCCATTGTTGCAGAAATAACGTCTTAAGATTGTTGGTGGTAAAATTTGTGGAGATTGAAAAATGTAGAGAAATACAACAATAATGGTGGAACTTTATTGTGTAAGGTAATGTGTTTACAACTAACTCTGTATATAGGAAGAAACTGCAAAAATTTTGTTTGCTTCAAGGCACGTTACAAATGTCGCTTTCCTTAAAACGTTATTTGCCCCCACCAATTGAGTGATACACATGGGTTAAGCAAATATGTCTTTAGGATACAATGAAGCACTTGTTTGTTTGTTTGCGTTGTGCATCGACGAAAGCAAACCAAAATACTTTTGAATATTGCAAACCTACCAAAAAATAATATATTGTTCCTGCATAAGACAATATATTGGAATGTGAATGGACAAAAGAAATGAGTGTTTTGTGTTGAAATTCGTACTAGAAAAGAATGCTAGGAAAAGAGTAGTGTATGATTATTTATTTCATGTCTAAATAGCTTAAACATAACACTTTTTATAGATATAATTGTGCCCCCTCATTTGGATTGTCATCTTTTATGATACCCATTCATTCATGGCCATTTGATCTAAATTTGATTTTAATTAATGGTCCAAACTGAATCATCACCATTTCAAATGAAATGTCACCATGAAATGATACATCTCTAAGTGAAATGTTGCCATGAAAAGTTATATTATTTAATAAAAAGATACATTTTCTACAAGATACAATTAAATAAACATGTATCCTTATAACAATACATCATTTAATTAGACATGTTTTTAGTGAAAGATACATTTTTTATAAGTCACAATAAATAGGACATATTTTTACCATAAGACACATTTATTGTTGAAAATTTTCCAACACTAATATGCTGGAATCAGTCGGTTCTCAGGCGTTGGAGCCCAAAAATTCAGTTGTATTTTTAATCAAATGATTACAGAACCGAACACATTATCATAATTTTCAGGTATCTAACTGAAGTTCTGTTCTCCTTTTTCAATTTACCTCGCATAATTTTACTTTTTTGCATAAGGGAAAAGTATATATAATGTGGATAATAATTTATGGGGACCCTATCAATTTATTATTGTAGTTGTGGTGGTTGTTATAAGAGAATTGTTGGAGATCTACAAGTCATGAAATAAACCATCTTTTCAGCCATACGCACTGGCAATGTATGTGATCAGTTCAATCATATCTGTCAACTGTTCTTAGAAATTCATTTTAAAGTTGGACCAAGCTATAAATTGCTGGAACAAGAAAATAAAAAAAAAACTCAATAAAATGAGGATGATGACATTTAGCGAACAAAACTAACGTTTATCCTGTTTTTTGGAAATTATCTGATATAGGACAACCAAAGGTACCCAATTTTATTGAGAAAATAATTATTTAAGACAAGTATAGTAATATTATATTTATATGCAATGCCGATA
Source organism: Citrus glauca (assembly GCA_029633175.1). NCBI lineage: Eukaryota > Viridiplantae > Streptophyta > Magnoliopsida > Sapindales > Rutaceae > Citrus > Citrus glauca. Next base: position 7,165,019 of record JAQOOD010000001.1, read on the forward strand.
AAGGAAGCTATTTTCATTCCATAGATAATTAAAATAATTCCTTTTGCAGGATAAGCAACCTCCCATGGAGGTGGGGTGGCATGTGGAAAAGGCCTTTGCTCAGAGACCACGACTTAGTGGAGCACTTTTTGGTTGTCGAAGCAAAGAAAAGAAAGATTGTGAGTATTCATTTAAAGAGAAGTTACACATGCTCCACGAAATTATTTGTGAAATCTTTTGACCTTTATGGATAATTAGTAAATTGGCGCTAAGGAAGACTAATACCAACTTACACATTCATTGTCATTAGTATATATCAGTACAGTGCCGTTGATGTGATTTTTGGAAGATACTTCAACCAAGCATTAGATTACATCATTGAATAAGGTTTTTGATGGCTTAAAAAGGTTTCTTTCGTCCAAATTGATCCAACTAACATGGGATAGATAAGAGTCTTGGAAGTTAATTTCAATACGAAAGATGATTATGAATGGAAATGTCATAAGGCCAATTCAAAATGCTTTATCCTTTGGCTCTGACTTTCCCTTCCAACTCTAAAACCATACGCATGTCCAACTACACTACAGAGCTTATGGTCATTGCTATGCTTTCAAGAATAATCTTAGAAGGCAAGAAACTCTTTGTCTTCGGTCACACTCAAAAGTTTATGATTCAAAATATACATTATCAGGTAGCATCTCATTTATCTATACTTCATCTTTTTCTCTGTTTGTTTGATTTGCATCGAAGACCGTTGTACAATTGCTTGGGGTTCACTCTTCAACTGAGGGGTTTGCCCCAGTAAACACAATAACAATATGACTGCATCATCTTTCAAACCCAACAAAGACTAAATATGAGGATTTGATTATTGATAACGTGAATAAAACGAGAAGTTGAAAATTTTTCTAATGTTTTGTTCAGCTGATAAAACTGAGATGGATGAAAATGCGTCTCAATCAAAAGCAGAGAAAAGCCCTTCGTTTTCTTTTCTAGTGGTAAAACCTATTAACGGTACAAATTTTGCTGGCCTAAATTTAGGTAAGCTGCAAGTGGAAAAAGGGTTGAAGTCGACTGCGTATGACAAGATTTAGTTTTCCACTCATCAAAGTATTGTGTTAAATTAGGTGACCTGTAACTGTTAATGGGCAGGACCATGGCATCCAGGAACTTAATAAGATGCTTGCTTGCAAGCATTGATTGAAGCATCCAATGCCATTCTGCTGCCTTTAATTAATTAGTTAAAAGTTAAAGAGATTATCTGCTTTTATGGCCAAAAAGAATAATATTTTAGATAAGCTGCCACTGAGAAAGGGAAGCAAAGGTGCTTCAGCTGCTTCCTCAGATGCTTGTGAGTTGTGTATAATCCTCTCAACTTTTTCAGTGTCAGCAAGACAAACAATCATGCTCTGAACCTTTTTACTTTGGTGTCACCTCACTATCATTATTGTATGTGATACTCATGACATACTCCCATGTTTCTATTTTCTCTCCCTTGCATCAGAAGTCTTGATCAAGAGCATGAGCCCATAATTATGATGTAGTTCTGTGGCCTCGCACCATGGTTTATAATTAATTTGATGGTATTCACAAATTGAGCTTGAGAAAGTAGCTAGTTATATTATTGAGTACTTGAGCCAAAGCAGGTTGTCAAGTACTTGTGTTTGTCTATATCTAAAAAAAATCTTCCAGCTTGAAAGTGATTCAAGGTGCCAGTAAGGCAGTAAGTAATCAAGAATTCAAGCCAACAGATTACGAGGAGCCGATAAATTGCTGGAAAAACAAACCAAATCAAACGAAACTAAAATTGTAGCCGATGTCCGCTTTCGGTGCACCAAAAGCAGGAAGATGTGATTAGCCCAGTGAGGCACGTGCGTCCATTGACTGTGAGGGCGACCACGTGGCAGAATTACAATGTGCGCAAAGCTCTTAACTTTATTGAGGGTGAGGAGGCGCATGTTAGCAAAGCTGGCAAAGCCAAAGGACAACGATGAGTGGGCCAACTTCTACTTGGAATTGTCTGGGTCTTCGCTCCCTGGCATTTTATTCGCTTGGACTGTCTTCCCAACGCTACTCTACAGCGCGTGACGAACACGGTCAAAAAAGTTGTATGCAAGTTTGGCTCGCTTGCTGTAAGTTATTTATTTATTTAGATCATCGCAGATGAGGCGGGACTCGATGCAGTGATTGGATGAGGAGGATACTCTGCATGCGTAGAAATGAAATCACGAAGAGGGCCCCAGTTATATATTTTATTAATTGGACATGAAAGGGGATGGGGAGATAAGAGTAGGGTCACGAGTCGCGTGAATCAACGGCTGACAGTATGCGTGGGTCAAAAGACACAACTCTCTATAATGTCAGTCAGACAGAAAGCAGAGCGAAGCCGGCCAGCCTGTTCCCCACCCTGCTCCTTTCAGTGGCTCCGTAAACGGACAAACCTTTAAAGCGAAATCCCGAATCTACCCTGCAATGATCATACGTGATGTGTTTGTTCTGTAACCCACGTGTCAAGCTTCCAAATTAGTCAACCCTAATCCGGTTGGACCCGCTGCTATCACCAACCGCTAACCGATGATTTCGGTTCGGCATAAATAATCATATAATGCGATGGGACCGACGGGGTTGTTAGGATTTAAGAAATCATAAACTGGTTTAAACTAGTTCGTAACATAAACAAGCAACTGAACAGGAGATTGGGTCATAAGATCATACTTTTATTCCCATGTGGACACAGTAGATGAATGAACCGAGTAACTTGGAGCATTTCAACGCTCTGGCCGGACCTTAAAATCTAGAATCAACAAAACATTATTAATGGACGAATAATAAGAACAAAACAATAATGTTTTGGCACTATACAAGAAGAAAACAAGTGGTTGGAATTTTTAGATGATTATTTCTTCAATGAGCAGTTGGCCGCATTGCAATAAAGGATAAACAACTAATCAAATTTTACATCAAAAGAAGAAAAGCCATGTGTTAATGGACACACTACACAGAGCGTTTGTCAGCCAACAGACTAGTTTAAAAAGAAAGAATTATAAATAAAAACTCCAACTAATTCCATCAATGGTCACTTCCAATCAGTTCATGGAACTCCCAACTTTCACCCTCATAAACAATTCAAAACCCTCCCCACCTGTTAAAATCATGGCAAAATAAAAAAAAAATCAAAAAAATGAAAACAGAAAACACAATTAAATGGCCACCTTAATTCCCCCAGTCACCTGCGCACTTCCAACACTAATACTTACGCAATTAGTGCACAGTTCAAGGACACTCCCAGCTCGTTGTTCCTTGCAACACTTCTGGATTCTTTTTTTGTTTTTTTTTTTTTTTGTCCTTCCATCTTTTAACTCACACAAGAACGAAATTTTAAGGTGTGAGAGCTGTAGGCGGAGTCCGTGATTCAGGGGGAGGCGTATGGCCGTCTGATCCTTTCGAGGGATCATCAGACGATTGCCGTAATCCATCATCAGTCTCACCCCTATTCATATCCTCAATCATGCGTACCACCTCTTGCATAGCCGGTCTTTGATCGGGAACAGTGGATACACAACCCATAGCAATTTGCAACAATTGAACCATTTCCTCTTCAATGTTGTGATATCGCATCAACTCCACATCAAAAACCTCAGCCGTCCACTCTTCACGTACCACGGACTGGACCCATCTAGGTAAATCAATACCTTCCTCACCCAGCGACGCCTGATTAGGTGCTTTGCCCGTTAATAGCTCTAATAACAATACACCGAAACTGTACACGTCGGATTTGAATGTGACCTTGCGGGTCTCGACCACTTCTGGGGCACGATACCCCGCCACGCGGGTGGGCGGAGTCGTGTTACCGAATAGCGGGTTCAATCCGAAATCGGAAACGCAAGCATCGTGGTCGGGTCGGAGCAGGATGTTGGAGGCTTTTATGTTCCCGTGAACTATTTTTCCTGACACGTGGAGGTGGGCCAAACCCCGTGCCGCACTTAGTGCTATTCTCATCCGGTTGTCCCAGTCTAGCGGGGTACGGCCCGAACCTCTACTCCCTGTAAAACGATTTACCGCAAGTTCGGACTATTAAAACATAATTTAAGGGACATGCCGTACAAAATTAAACAAAAAAACAGAATACAAAGCATCCATAAAGTAAACATGTAAGACTTGAGAAAGGTTTATTAAAATGATGATGTCGGTGGCGCCATGTTTGATGGTCATTGGAGTGTGTTGCAATGTTGGTGGGAAGAAGAGTCAGTAAATTAGACCAAAACGACAACTATCTGGTGCGTGCCGCGTGCTGCGTGTGCGTTACTCACACTCTAAGAATGTTTGCACAGAAGCATAAACCGAGCAGAGGAATGTGCTCGGTGCTCCTCCTCCTGGTGCTGGCTATAAAATTATGAACTCTCCGTTTTTTTTTTTTAATTTCTTAAATGGGTGAAGAATTTCCCATTAAAATATGCCCACAAAACTCAAAATAATCTAAAACCTAACATCATTTTACATATTCTATAATCACAACATTTATTCCCTAAATAAATTTATTGAATTTAACAATACTACCATAAAAAAATTTCCAGGACCCAAAACAGCTGGAAATCCACTACGGTCAAAGCACACAAAAAATAGAAAACAACAAAGATAATGCGGCATTTTCTAGTGAGGTCAGCACATTTTGAAAAAAATGATAAAATCTGCAACGAAAAAAACAAAAAGCAAAAACAAAAAACTTAAGATTACGAAAGGCAATTAGCGGACAGGAGGGGGCATTACCGTGAAGGAGAGCGGATAAGCTACCGGCAGGCATGTAATCATAAACAAGCAACTTTTCATCTTTAGAATAGTAAAAAGCCCTCAAAGGAACCACATTATCGTGCTTAATCTTGCCCAAAACCTCCATTTGCATCTCGAACTCTCGTTTGCCAACGGCCACTTCTTTAAGCCTCTTCACGACAACAGTGGTTCCTTCTTCAAGCACGGCTTTGTAACTCGTCCCAACGCTTCCTTTACCCAAAACCTCGGCTGAAGCCCTCAACAAATCCTCCAAATCGAAGCTATAAACCCCACCTTCAAAGAACACAAGCTTGTTCCTATCAGCCTCGGCTGCCCCGCCGGTGATATCATCTTTCGATGACGAAGTCCCCGCCTCCATCGCCACCGCCCGCGCCGTTGCTGCCGCAGGGGGTTTCGGGGCCTTCCCTGGCCGCTGACGACGTCGTTTTTTAAGACAAAATAACAGTAATAACAGTAATAGCACAATAAAGACTGCGCCTCCAACCGCAATGCCGACAATGGCGGCCGTTGAGAGTTTATTAGACTTTTTATGGACTGGAGCTACTGGCGGTGGTAACGACGGCGACGGAGCCGGTGAAGGGAAAAACGGGTTACACGGTGGCAATGGGCGACCACATAGATCTAAGTTTCCGGTGAATGCTGATTGAGGGAATTTTGAAAGCGTTGCAGGGATTGAGCCGTTGAGATTGTTGTTTGAGACATTGAAGTCTCTCAGATTAGCTGGGTTGATGCTCGGAAGGTTGCCTGAGAACTTATTGTTCTCCAAGAACAAACCCGTTAAGTGTGTCAAATTGTTGACATCGAACGGGATTTTGCCGGAGAAATTGTTGGAGGAGAGGTCGAGCCGAGTTAGGCGAGTCATTCGAGTCACACTCGCGGGGAACACACCGGAGAACTGGTTGCTTTGCAAGTAGAGGCTACGAAGGAGTGTTAAGTTTGAGAAATCGGAAGGGATCTCACCGAAGAGCCGATTTGAGCGAAGGCTGAGAACTCTGAGTTGACTCAGCTTTCCTAGTGTGTTGGGCGGAATGGGACCCACAAGGCCGACGCCCGGGAGGCGAAGGCTGTAGACGAATGAGCGGTTGGCGGCGCACTGAACGCCCACCCAGTTGCAGGCGGAATCGGAGGCGTTCCATTGCACACGATTCTCGTGTGGGGTTCGTGAAAGAAACGCAAGGAGAGCTTGCTTGTCTTGAGTCGGCTCCGAGTTCACATACCCTATCCCACCACCACAACTCAGTAACAGAAAACAAATTAACCGCATTAACGCTCCTCCCATTGTGATGATATCAGTTACCGAACCAAAACACACAAGAATTAAAAAATAAAACAAAAAAAAGAATGCGGTTGTTTTTGTATGAAGACTATAATTTATACGACGGTTTTGATTAGTGCTTTGAGAAAGCTATTCTGTAAAAAACCCAAAAAAGCGATTTTCCGATGACACTCCATGTGAGTGAGTGAGAGAGAGAGAGAGAGAGAGAGAGAGCAGATTTTATTGTGAGAGACGAGGGCTAGTGAGAGAGGGTTTTGTATTGTGCATTAGGTACCCGAGGGCAGGGCGCCCAAAAGGTGAAAGATAAAGCTCTGTGAAAAAACAGAATCAGTCGACCAGGCATCAGTGAAAACTTTTTTTCGTTTTTCTTAATTTTTTATTATGTTGTTTTAGGAAATAATTTCATTCTTTTTTTTTCTTTTCCGTTCACTGAACCCGCGCTTCAAGCGCGTGTCACTTTGTTGATTTTGATGTTCAGCTACCCGCATGTGAGAGCGTTGGTCACTGCCACTTACGTTAGAGGAGCGTGGGATTGGCGAATGGCGATTGTTATATAGATTTTGTAGGAGTGAATCGGCCAAAGCCAAGCTCCGAAAGGCAAGTATGATCTATGTAAAGATCACACGGTCTAAATTTTCCTGATCTATGTAGTGTTCCACTCTCCGGTAGTTGATGGTTCTTAACCGTTTGATGGATGTAAAATTTGGGACTGGACGCAGATTTATTACAGTTGCAAATTTATGGGTTTGACTGGTAAAAGTAAAAGTTTTAGTTAAGCAAATTTAGGGGTGCTGTTGATGAGAGAGTGATGACACATGGCAAATAGTGTAATGCTGGCGCTGCCGAAGCTTAGCTGGAGAATGGTCACTGAACCAAATTGGCAAGCCAAGTGGAGCCTTGGAGGGACAAACATTGGTGTTATAGAATGATTGACACTTGTTTTTATTCATTGTTTTGGTAATTTTGTATTCTATAGTCTACTTTATGTTTAATTTTATTTAGGTTATGATTAATTTTATTTAGGTTATGATGTTCTAGAGTTTGTTTTAATTCTATTTGATGGTAAGCAAAGTTTTATACTAGGCTTAATATGAGCATATATTCAGTTATTTGCCAAAGATTGGCCGGCATCTATAGCATACCGAATATAGTCTATACTGAGTTATTATTTATCACGAAAAGAATTTTTTGTTCATTCTATGATGATACTTCTATGTGGGAGGAATTATTTTTGTAGATAAGAAAAAAAAATTGTTATTGATTAATTTTTTTAATTGAAGATTTTGCAAGTGAAGATGATCTGATTTATTACAAACCCTTCAAAGCGAAGCTCTAAGAAAGCACAAAATGATCAACTTTAACCACCGGAGCTAGTCCCCACGCAATGATTCATCAGACACAAGTTTAACAAGAAAACCTTGTTATTATGCTTGTCCATTAACAACCACATTACTACCAAATTGTGTGTTTGCTTCTTTATGATTTGGAATCAATCAATCTACTCTTCATTGCATTAGGATTTTACTTCAGAAAAAGATTTACTTTACAACCAAAACCCATTTTAAGTTTTTCTCCATTGCTAGAATGAATGATTGAATGGCTTTAAAATCTCTTTAGTAAAGGGCAGTTCATATACAGAACAATGCTAGAGCTAAAGAGAATTCAAGAACCATATCTATTTCAGAACATATGGAAAGGAATTCAATTGACTCATGAGTCATTTGGTGACTGCCCACAATGTTCATACTTTGGGTTGTGGCAGTCATTAGTGGTTGGATTAAGCTTTAGCAAATAATTGAACAGTCTTCAAATTTACTTCCAATATGTACCACAACAATGACAAAAAAAAAAAGTTGAATTCTAGGTTCTCACATTTATAATCTTAACTCTTTCAAGCACATCAAAAAAGATGTGCAAATAGGAACATAATCTCCACTTTACATTATGAATTCAGTCATATGGAGAGAGAGACAATAATAACAGTTTGGAGCAAACAAATAGATCACAATTAAAACATTAGGTCACAATTATTTTGCAAGTTTGCTTTGACAAAAGGTGGTCCATATGGACCAATTATGATGAGCACATCTAAAAATATCCACTAGCTTATAACCCATTGACCCATATGGTCCCAAATTGAGTCCCGGGTGCTCATCAATTTCTATCTTTTAATGTGCATAAAAGCATCACTGTATCTACCACAGGCAGCAAGACTCAATTTCACTTGCCGACCAAACTTTTCGTGCGAGGAGTAGGCACTAGCTAGAGACGGAGATCTGCTAATTTTATTTTGTTGGGTCAATCAATTGAGTCCACAGCTCAAGATGCGTTTAGCTTAATCTTGAGAATTTGAGCCCTAAATCTTTTCCAAACCATTTTACCGTTAGAAGACACTGCAAAAACTCCCATCATTTTCCATTGGAAAAAAAGGGCAATGCATGAATAAAATACGATAGTGGCTACGGCGAAGTTATTCCACCATAGAGTATTAATGATAACTGTTAGATTATATTAGTAAATATAAATTTGATATTTATATCTATGACCGTATGGTTATCCATTGTAGGTAGAATGGTTGAATGAACTCAAAAAATAAAATATCACTGCAAAGTCTAAAACTAAAGAAGGCTTACAATTACAAAGAAGATCAAATTAATTAACTATTGAATTGAGTTGCCGCAGGGCCCCGTAAGGTTTCAAATAGTTTGAAGGCGCCTATTAAGTTTCCAATGCAAGTGGGCAGGGTGGCTACTGCTTTCTTCTTGTCACTCATAATAGACAAGTTGCAAACAAACCTCGTACAACTTGTCAAGTCCAATTTCCAAAATTCTCGACAGAATCCATGGGCTGTAAATGCCAATCACCTGCATCCAAAGTGAAGATAGTAACAAGTAACAGCGCCATTGGCCTTCTATTCCAACGGTGGGCTGCTGTCCTCAACACTCTTTTTTCCCCCTCAAATTTTAGAGTAGGAATAGAATATTTCTCCATACACATTTTTAGTTAAGATAGATTTTCTACTTATACTTAATAGACTGGAGCTCCATTGAAATGTGTAATACATGTAGATTTTTTTTAAATAAAAGAAATCTACAAGAGGAGTCTTTTGAGAAAATACTTTTTAAAATAGAAGAACATAGCCAGAAAAATAAAGCCTGACAATTCATGGCACAAATTCGAGAGACCGTAAGTGAGGCCCTTACTATCATCAGCCACATAAACAAAGCCCTACAACTTTGCCTTATGCAGCAGGAGGCTTAGAACAAAAGTGGTGCGATACTTTTTAATATCTATGGGGTCAAGACTCAAGGGAGCCAAATTTCACTTGAAATATTAAATTAAATCAAAAGGGTTACCAAATGAGAACCATTTTGAGTCTTCTTTGTTGACTCACTAACCTCCTCTCTTTATTAAATAATTTGGTAAAGGTAAACATCTCTATCCTAACTTATAGGTGGAATGAATATTCCTCTCGTATTTATAGGAATAAAAATTTAGGCGGTGTTATAGTAATTATAATTTAGGTGGTATATATATCAATAAACTTGTATAATTATAAAAAAAAAGCCAAATTTTATTGTTTTTATTTTAACTTCTAGAAAGAAATTAATTTTTGAACTGATGAAAGGGAATTTCAATGTAAATGATCAATAATTGAAGGAAAGAGACAGCACGTTGTATTAAAAGAAGAGAGGCAATAGAGCTTTTTCAAAAGCTGATCATGTACCCATACGAAAAACGTTCACTTGCTCTGCTGGAGATTAAAATGTGAAATAATCAAATAATTTAAGGGGCTAGCTAGCAACTGGGGTTGCCGCCTGGAGGCTAGGGCAGCCATGCATATTTTTGGCACAATCAAAAAGTCAATGTTGCTCAATGACTTCTAATTTTATGGCCAAGCCACCAAGAGCACACCCTCTACATTTCTTATATAAATTCTCCTTAATTTTTTAAATTGTCGAAATAAATAAAATAAAATAAATTCTTTTATTTTGAATGAAAATTTAATCAAGCACTTAAATAAATTATTCTTTTAATACTTTAACCTAATTTCATAATTTACATATATATTTTAAATTTCCATTAAATTTTTTTTGAGAAACTTGAATGAATTTAAAACTATAGACATAGAAATGATGCAATAATGAATTTAAAATAATTCAAGATTTTAGGATTTATTATATTTTATAAATAAAGTTTTAAAATAAATATTATTTTTGGATGAAATTTATTAAAAAATAATTTATTTTAATTTATAAATTGGTATTTTTTAAATTAAACTGGAATGTTTTGGAGAATAAAATCCAAAAGCAGTGTCATAAGGATTTTTTGAGGATTTCCCCTCTTAAGACCAAGTGTTTTGGTGGCGACACCTTCTGTTTTGTTGGTTCATTTAGCATTAATCCTCGTCCCTCTGTTTAGCCCGTAGCTCCAGAGCAAGCAGGCCTTTGTCCGGTCTTGTCATACGGATTCTGTGCTTCGTTTGGTTAAAAGCCCAGACCATAAGAGATTTATTCAACCCATGATTTTTTTTTTTCTAAGTTTCGGAAAAAAAGAGCTTGATAAATTAGAGGATGAAGTTATTATAATTGAAATTTTAAAAAAATTGTTATTTGCTGATTTGTGTCAAAGTTTTGAGCAAATTATTCAAGTTAAACTAGCTTTAATTAGAGACTTTTAGAGTAATACTAATCATCTCAAGAATTTATTAAAAATATATAAATAAATAAGTGCATATCGTATAACGATGATAATTGGACTTCCGAATAAGGAAGACTTCTTGCCAGCCATCTATTAATGTTAAAACTTGTCCTTAATTTTATTGTTAGGCTTATGCTTATCAACTTAAACTTTGGTCAAGCAATATCTCTAATAAGCTAAGGTTTCAAACTTTCATGCTCACTTTGTGCCAATTAAAATTGGATCATATGTCACCTAAGGGCCAATTAAAATTATCTTTTACAGTCGTTAGATTCTTACTTGGTTTGAGTAACCTATATATGTATATAAAGTTGGGATTAAAAGAGTTGATGTAACATCACTATTTCTCATCTTTTTATATTCTCTGTTATCTAATATATTGGCTGAGATTAAAAAATAATTACATTACAAAAGATTAAAAATAGAAAATGAATAGAAATTAATTACAAAGATTTGGTTGAGAAATTAAAACTATTACATCACTCACATTGTTTTACGTGTCTCTTTCTCTTTTTATTTAAATTCAACAATATGTAACCATTAATAATAATTAATTATGAGTTTTGAAACATTTATTTATTTTATTATGCCAGCAATTTGAGAAATTAAAACTATTATAGCACTCACATTGTTGTACATGTCTCTTTCTCTTTCTATTTAAATAAATTCAACAATATGTAACCGTTAATAATAATTAATTATAAGCTCCGAAACATTCATTTGTTTTATTATGCTAGCAATTAAACTTTTATGGCTTAAAATACATCAACTAATTAATATATGAACGAATGTTCATTCATCTTCCCTCAATAATGCCACCACTAGAGACTAATTTTAATGTCATAATCTCATATTTAATTATGCAACCTTTTTGTTTAGTGTATTTTGGCTTCTTCAAACTCTTTAAACTCTAAGTATTTAAGATTTATTATATTTGAGTTTTTTTTTCAAATATTTAATCGACATCCTCTTTAGAAAAATTATTGTGTTTTGATTGTTTGACTTATTTGAATTTTTAGTACCGTGTGCTTCACAAAGAACTCTTTTTTCCATGAGTTAAACAATGATGGAGATAGTTAGATCATAAGGGTTAAACTTTTTTTCCTCAATTGTTTTACACTTAATGTAATTTTTTTATATACACATAGGAAAATCTAATGTATGCAAAAATGAGGAAAAATTTAGTCACAAGATTTAGGCACACATTGAGTGAGGGTTCTTTGTACAGTGTCAAGAATTTGAAAGTTGTTTCAACTACAGGCGACTACGAACCACTTTCAAATCAGTATAAGATTATTTTCTTTATTATAACTTCGCTTAAGAGGTTAAAAGAAGGAGTTGTTAAAATTCCGATCAATAGATTCTTCCAAATTTGATTGATTTACGTGCAAATGATAACAAATCCTCTCATATATTTATCTTAATTATTAATGTTTGTTAAACTTTAAGTGTATATTAGAAGTTATTGATCCTTATGTTTTAACGTGTTTATATTATTTTTCCACAATATTACAGATGTTGTGAGAAGTTTATATGGTATGGGTGATATAAAGATCGTTGTAAATGGTTGGAGAAAAAGAAATATATAAGTTTTAACAAATTAGTTTATGTGGTGTGAGTGGTATTGAGATTGTTGGAGCTAGTTGAAAAAAAAAAGAAATATAAATTTTTTAACATTTTAGTAAGTTGAATATAATAAAGAAAACTATAACTAACTTTTTTTTAGTTATTGTTTTATCATAAGAATGGATCGACAATTTAACTTCACTAATCTTATTAGTTATTACCTTATTTTTAATTTTCTTTTTCAATGAATACACATTTGCTGAAGAAAAACAGTTAAAAGTACAATGAAAATGTTATAGCCCTCTGAGATTATTCAATGTATTCACAAGAAAAATTAATTAACAAATATGTTATAGGCAGCTCAAGCATCTTCTTATAGATGCAGTAGAATAAACAACAATACTTGGGGGTTAAAATAATTAATGTAAAAGAAAAAAATTAATGAAAATCACTCTAAATCCAATTGGAATGTAGAATGAACGACCTCAATTCCCTGAATTATTGCCTAAATATTTGTTCTAATTCTTAAGATTTTTCTTTTCTTTTCCTCACACCCTTCCTCTTCATAAACACAAATAAAAAGGTCAAGTGGTAATATTAATAGTGAAATAGGGAATACAAATATCAGTGATTTGGAATAAAAAAAAGTAACCAACTGTATAATAATTTAATTCGAAACTTTCGAATTTAATGATAATACAATATTCTTATAATGAGTTTTTCTCTTTACATTATTAATTTTATTAATTTTTATGGATAATTTAGTGACAACAAATATTATTTTATGAGAAAAATTTGAGAAGATATTTATAAAAATAATTTTTTTTTCAAAACCGCTCGAAACACGATTTTATTTCATAGTTTGATATACATAAGTGAATTATTTTGAGTGCTCAAAGGAGAGAAACAGTAACAGAGACGGACAAGAAGAAGCAATTAAAGAATGTCTTTAATGAAATAGATTTAAGAAATTAAAAATGAAAAGGTAATGACATTTTGCGCTTTCAGTTGGGTTGTAGCACCCTGGGCCCTACGGTTTTAGCCGCTTTACTATAAAAAAAAACAAAGAAAAAAATATCAATTTCTTTGAGGGAATTTTCCTCCATATTGTTAAAAATTTTAATTAATTTCTTTTACTGCCTGGATGTCAAAATTATCGAACATCACTATTTATAAGGTTATAAGCATAACAAAAATGCTAAACTTACAAGAAAAAAATTTCATATTGAAAATCCTAAATAAAATGAAAAGTTATTACAATTGTGAAAAATAAATACTAATTCTAATCCATGGCAAATTTTAATCTTAATTCTAATTCTAATTGAGTTTTATATTTACAAAGAGATTTTTTTATGAGTAAAATTATAAGTTATCTCTACTTAAAATAACAATCCTTAATTTACTCCCTAAAGTGTGAAAACATTTATAATTGATCAATCTCCTTTATTGTTAAAAAAAGGATAAATCCATTATTATCCTTTATAAATTGATTATCTTTAAATCACTCTTCTTATTTTAAAACCATCAAGTTACTCTTTCTTTTACGAAGGAAATAAATAGGTGTGGGCAATGGCTTAATGATTTTTTTGTCTTTCTTAATAAAAATAGAAATAAATTGAGATTTTTAAATATGAGAAAGGTGATTTAAAAATAGTTAATTATAACCAATTAACCTAAGAAATAAGCAAAAAAACTATCAACACATACACTCTATGTAACCCTCATATCTTGAATGAAAATAAAAGTACATTGAAGTTTTAACATGTCTCAAGATAAGTTGAACTATTTTATTTTCTTCTTAAAGATGAAATGAAGTTTATCAATTTTTAATAATTCACACACTAATTATAAAATCAGGATAAAAATGAAAATCGGTTGGTGAAATTCAACAAAATTATATTTTTAGTGCACAAATTCGCCTGTAAATTATAAAAATCAATTAATAAATTGTACACGAACTTTGACTGGGGGGGCTTGTTGGGATCATTTTAACGGTGGACACTTCGTTAGTCATCACATCCTCGATATCACTTTCTGTTTGACAGTCGCTTGAGTCTCAGAAGACATTGGAGCTCACTCGCTTAAAGCACAAACGACAAAACGACAGTGGACTAGTGAGAGTCGTTTTGAATGAAATAGCCATCAGCCATATCCGTTACCTGGGTGGATGAGCCTTACGTTGGTTTGTGTGGCTCATCGGTTTCCACGACCCACAAAACATCCAAACAAAAATCACAAGCCCTGTCACCTTGGAGCCAACTTGTTACATCTTCAATATCTTCTTCTTCATTTTTGTCCCATATTTCCCATTTTTGGCCTAGTGAATCGTTCTACTTACAACCGTTCTCAATGGCGTCCATGACTTCTAGATTTGTTGCTAAATATTGTACCAATTTACATGCTTCTGAGGCTAGTTTTAGACCAACAGGTTCTTCGATTTTAGTCGGAAGGGCGCAAGCTCATCTGGGTATGTTTGATTTCTGCTTGTTTACGTTTTTGGCTTTCTGGGGTAGTTTTTGTTTGCTCATTACTTTATGAGTTCTTGTTCTTGTTTTTGTTTGTTTGTTCGTTTCTTTTTTTTTTCCATCTTTCTTTGCCTCGTTGCTAAGACTCTTCAGTCTTTACTTTTAAGTTTACGTCAGTTATAACTTCTATTTTCTGTTCATTTTAATGCTCAGATCTAAGAGGTGGATTATCAGCGATTGATCATGGAAAAAGTTTGGCAATTGAAAGCAAGCCCCAAAATCACATTGTTGCTCTTGCAGCTCCCTTCTCAATCATTCAAAATTCAAGGTATCTCTTTTAGACCAAGTGATTTACTATAGTATTTGTTAGTTTAAAAATGAGTATTTGTTTGCCAAGGTGTTTAAGCATTCATTTGCTATTGAAGTCACATGCCTGATCAATGTCATCATGCCAAGTGGCAACAGTGAACTCTAGTTGGTGATCATTAAGAAATTATAGTCCATTTCAGCAAAAGATGCTATAACTTGCACCTTGTTATCTTTCAGTACAGTAGGAGAGTAAAAGAGTAGCCTTCATCCTAGAATTCTACCCTTCGTTAGATAAGGGGTAGATCCCTCTTTTTTTTTTTTTTTTTAAATATGGTTTCTATCCAGATAACCAGTTTGTTTGGCTGTTAGGTAAAGTAGCTTAGTCATAGTCTAACCATGTTGTACCCCTCTGGTGTGAAGTACATGACATAAAGGGGTAGATCCCTTCTTCTTTTTTTTTTTTTTAAAAATATGGTTTCTATCCAGATAACCAGTTTGGCTGTCAGTTAAAGTAGCTTAGTCATATAGTCTAACCATGTTGTACCCCTCTGGTGTGAAGTACATGACATTGATGCTACTTGACCTCAATTTAAATCGAGCATTAATTTTTGGGTTCCTTTTTTCAGGCATTGCTATTTTTATTTATATTCTTAAAATTCA
Organism: Citrus glauca; assembly: GCA_029633175.1. NCBI lineage: Eukaryota > Viridiplantae > Streptophyta > Magnoliopsida > Sapindales > Rutaceae > Citrus > Citrus glauca. Next base: position 7,180,763 of record JAQOOD010000001.1, read on the forward strand.
TTGTCTTTTGCTGTATAATCATGCATCTGTACTCCAGTACACATGACAATAGTGATTTAATTTCTATATTTAGGTGCTCCCAAGTTTTGTGCAAGGCAGCAGCAAATGTATCTGGAGATGTTCCAAGTAAATCTCCCGGTGGAATGAGCAAGTACGAGCAAATAATTGAAATTTTGACAACACTTTTTCCTGTGTGGGTATGTCTTTCATTTTGTTAGTAGTACTTGATGGATTTCCAGCTCATAGTCCAAATGAAACATTAGTTTTTGCGTAATCGCTGTTGCCTTTTTATGGACAGGTCATACTGGGCACCATTATTGGCATCTATAAGCCGAGTGCGGTAACTTGATTATCTCTTTGTTTTTTCTTTGGTTAGTTACGAATAAACCACTGTTTAACAAGCTGGTTATTGAGTTTTTCCCACAGGTAACATGGTTGGAGACAGACCTTTTCACTATTGGCTTGGGTTTTCTTATGCTTTCCATGGGGCTGACTCTGACCTTTGAAGATTTCAGAAGATGTTTGCGGAATCCATGGACTGTAAGGGGCAATCTGTTTGAATAGTAATTACTAGCCTTTTTCTAAAATTGAGAGCTAGATGGTGTCCGTTTATTTGTTTTCATGATTAATACTGCCTAGAATTATTTTTGCAGGTCGGTGTTGGATTTCTTGCTCAATATTTGATCAAACCTATGTTAGGCTTTGTAATTGCAATGGTATGTTTGCTTCAATGTCCTAAGCATGAATGTCTCATTTCATATTCATTGATTTCTTCTTATTCCAATGATATATTGTAATTCTTGTTGAAATCATAGTCACTAACATATATATCTTTCATTTTCAGACCCTAAAACTTTCCGCACCCCTTGCTACTGGTCTTATTTTGGTCTCATGCTGTCCTGGTGGTCAGGCTTCAAATGTTGCTACCTATATATCTAAAGGAAATGTAGCACTTTCTGTTCTTATGACAACGTATGCTTCAGTTACTTTCGTGCTTGAAAATCCTTTTTTCGGGTTGATAGTCTCTGGATGATTTTTCTTCTGTTCAATGTTAAGTGCTTTGGTGTCATTTGATAGTTTAGAGCCACTTGTTGTATCTTTTAGGCATTAATCAGGTGGAAAATCTTAATTGGTGCATTTAACCCTTCTAGTTTTTATCTTTCCCCCACAAAAGACAAGCAAAAGACACTTTTGACATGTAAATTGCAAGCGTGTACTCTGTACATAAAAACTGATATGTTTGCCAAGCCTTGATGCGCATTGATCAGCCATAATGTTTGAGGAAAAATGGGAAAATGTCATTTTTTTAAAATCTCTAAATCCATTGAGGTTATAGTTTTCTCTTGATTTATATTAAAAACTAAGCTTTAGTTGTGCAATTATTTGTGCATCCGGCAATTCTTTGAAGTATTGGTGACGAGGAAATTGATATGTGTTTGTGCATTCATTCACTGGCAATGAAAGAATGACAAGAGGATATTCATTTGGATGAATTTCAGGTGTTGGAGTTTGGATAGAACCTGATTTTGTGGATATAGAGACAAGTAAAACTCATGTCATAACAGATGTCCTGACATCAGATGGGTACATCGGGAAATCTAATATGTGCCATTTGTGTGCAGCGAAGTTGTCAAGTAATCGCATCACGTTTGTTTCCAAAATTATGACTTTATCAACTTTAACGAGGAAAAGAAATTCTTTTCTTTTTGCTTTTAAGGATGAAATTGAAATTCAAGGTTGAGAAGGAGTTTCTCTCTATTCTCTTTATTAAAATGCAAGAGGATGCAGAATCTGAACTGTTAGTAAATTCGGGATCTGGTTGTGAAATTTCCATATTTTGGTCCAACTTGAGCTCAAAACTATGGTCATCTGACTTTCATTGACTTGTTTACCCAGTAAAAGTGGTTATAGCTTCTCTGAAATTTTCTTATTAGGCATATCCATCGTTTTCATTCTTAGCTCCAGTGGTGTTTTGTAGATTATTGAGAGTTTATAAATCTAAAGTTTCATGAGTCTTTTGCTTAATTTCTGTAGGTGTTCGACTATAGGAGCTATAGTCATGACTCCACTTCTAACTAAGCTTCTAGCTGGTCAGCTTGTTCCTGTAGATGCTGCAGTAAGTAGGACAAAGTCCTATAATTTCTTTAATATATAACCCCCAACTTTTGTGTAGCATTAAATTAACAAGCAGGAAGGAACCAGTGTATTTAATCCACTTATTCTGACATCTTTCCTTTCGTCTTCACAGGGGTTGGCTATCAGCACTTTTCAAGTCGTGTTAGTACCAACAGTTGTTGGGGGTAATTAGTTTAGTTGTACTGTCAAATCATATATCTGCGCAGAGATTTTGACATTTTTGTAAACCTGATACTGTTACTAGCTAATGCCAATCTATAACTCATCTGGTTATTGATAATTTGACTGTGAACTTCTTATTTATGTGCCAGTGTTGGCGAATGAATTCTTCCCAAAATTCACTTCAAAGATCATCTCCGTGACACCGTTAATTGGTGTTATTCTTACCACCTTACTTTGTGCAAGTCCTGTAAGTTCTCTAAAAACTTTTAGAGAGAAACATAATGATGAATTCAGAATTCTTTATGTATTTAGTGATAGTTTCTTTACTTGGAAAGTACTGATTTTGAATTGTTATTTTCAAGATTGGGCAAGTTTCAGCTGTCCTGAAAACTCAAGGAGCACAACTCATTTTTCCAGTGGCACTCCTTCATGCTGCTGCTTTTGCTCTTGGTTATTGGTTATCAAAGATATCTTTTGGTGAATCCACTTCGCGTACCATATCGATCGAATGTGGGATGCAGGTGTGTATCTGTTTTGTTAGTATTTTTGTAAATTTATGAAGTGAGATTTTTCGTCAAGCTCAATGGTGTGTAAAAAACATAGATTTATGTTGCTTAAATAATACTGAAGGAACCATTTGACTATTTTCAATACTTGTGTGATTTTATTACAATTAAGATTAGTTTTAGACTGGAGATGGTAGAAGTTTCATTTAGAAAGTTGGACATTCTTAATGTGCACTTCTTGGATTAACTTGACTAATTTAAATGGGCTCAGCTTCTATGCCTTTCTGTAAATTACAATTGACCCTAAAGAGAGTACCCTTTGAATGGCCTGTTTATAATAGTAATGAGAAATAGTTGTTTGTGAACAATATGCATGCAAGAGTGGGGTCTGGCAGTGGTCATTACTTGAACCATAGTGCTTCGATGCCAATTGTTCTGGACTGATAGTAGAATTTACCTCTTGTGCCCGTGAGTTCATATACCCATTAAGATATATGTTTGTAGTTCATTATCTGAGATGTATGGTCATAACATTTTACTACTGTGATTCATTCGTGACTTCGCTTCTATTATTTGTCATCCAGAGCTCTGCACTTGGATTTTTACTTGCCCAGAAACATTTCACAAATCCCCTTGTTGCTGTCCCTTCTGCTGTTAGTGTTGTCTGTATGGCGGTATGGCCCTTTTACTTGTAGTTTTTAAATTTTTGTTGGTATGTTTTATATTAACTGCGTTATCATGCCTTACAGCTTGGTGGGAGTGCTCTTGCCGTGTTTTGGAGGAACCAACCTATTCCTGTAGATGACAAGGATGACTTCAAAGAATGAAACTCTTGAACCTTTTTCTATTTTCTCCACAGCTTTCAAGTCCTAGAAAAATTATGCTTCTTTTAGTTTAGGACTTATGTTTGCCTCCACCATGATAACTTCATTTGGTTTAGTTGGTTTAGTTTCAGGGAAAAGTTATGGATTCATTCCACATTTCTTTTGGTCATAAGGTATAAACCCTGACAAGTGGGAACTGAAATTGGAAGAAATAATCAAATAATAGATAAATAAAGACGGCAAGTGCCCCATCACCTTGTAAAAATAATCTCGACATTGAAGTTTATTTTATTCTAGTCTTTTTTTTTGTTGTTGGGGGGGGGGGAAGCTAGACATGTTGTATTCGTATACGTTTAAAATCAAAATCAATTATTCTTGTTCGTTCAGTAGAGAAAATAATGCCAAACATGAGAATCGGGGGTCAATTATTTTGCAGAAAAATACATAAAATCTCACTGTCCATCTATTTCTGACGATAGGATTAATTGATGAAACAGGTACAGCCGGTGCTTTCTTGTATGCCAAGGTAAATTTCCATTTTTATTCTCTCTCAAAAGCTTGATCATATACGGCCACATGTCTGCATGCCATTTTAGTGTTGGCCAACTGTTGCACCGAGGAATGAGGACTGCACTGCAGGTGGAATTAAAAATGGAAAAGAGAATTTTCAAAATTTGTCTCATCAGCTGGCTTGAGCACTAAAATAAAAAAACTACAAGCGAATACCCCACTGAATTCACCGCACTGAAGATTGACGGGGGCACAAACAAGATGTCAAAGATCGCATTGTCTCCCTTTCATTGATCTCTTTCTTCCCTGCTCTGCTTTTGCAGCAGCTGAGCCCTATAAGTCTTTTTACCCCAGCAGCACAACAACGACACAGCCATACTCTCGCTGCAGCAACTGCTCTTCAGTTTTTCTCGTTGCCTCATTGGAAAAGTGGCAAAATAATAGTTCACCTATTAATTAAACTCCCCCATTAGCAGGATCCTTGGGTTGTAGCCAGAGTGCAACCTCTTCTTCTCTTCTTTTTGTTTTTCTACCTTTCTTTTCTTTTATCAAGTAAAAGTAAATTTCATTCCAGCAAATTTGAGGACAATTACAATATGGTAACACTCTGCCGACAATAAACAAATAACGAAAATCTCACCAACCAATCATAATAATATACGCATAAATGTGATGAGATGTGATATTCTAGGAGCACCAAAGATATTCTTAAATAATAATATACAATAGGATAAGACCCCTAGGGCCTACGACTTAACCTAGCATTTTTTTAATTGAAAAAATAAGTTAAAAAATTAATTTAAACTTTACCTACGTTATATTTCGTATATTTACCTTGTTATATCTGAACTGTTTTGATTGATACCATCAATTTATGAACATATGAAAATCGCTATCGTGGCTTTTGCTTCACCCGTGGGCATTTTACTGTGATCAACAAAAAGAAAGTGGAAAAAGAAAAAATGAATAAGTTCTTTTATCTTGATAATAAAGTAGGGTACTTTAGTAGCCGTCACTCACCAACCTTCGGATCTTCAAAGCTCAAAAGTCGCCTCTCTCTCCTACTTTCAATATTTGCTCTCTCTACTTTCTGCGCCATTCCCAATCAGCCAATACCATACCATCGTCGTTTGAGATCATTTTCATGACCAAATTTATACCCCATGCTTACCAAAAGAATTCAATAAAGTTGGAGCTTCTGTTGTGTCTAAAGAAAGAACTGTACTTAGTTTTTTTGTAAGTGTGTTATACAGAAATATTATTGGTATTATAATTAATATTTATAATTATATTATATAATTAGGATTATCTTTATATATTGACACACTAAAGTATATGTTTAGATATTTTAAACTCCTTCTAATATTCAAAGAATACTTACTTCATTCACATTTCGTAAAAGAGAGATTGCCTTCACTCACATTTCATAAGAGAGAGACTGTCTCCATTCATATTTCGTAAGAGAGAGATTGTCTTTATTCAATTATATTAATAATTGAGAAAATATTGAAATTAATTCCATAAAACTTTTATGTTGATAATTGAGGAAATATTAATTCCATAAAATTTTTATAGAGACTCGAACTATTATACTCAATATTATAAGTATAAGATTTTTCGACCAAAAGCGTAGATATGTACTGATTCTGGCTCAACGATTTCCACTTCTATGACTATTTGGAGGTTGAGTGAACAAATATTCATGATCCACACAATACGCCAACAATTATTAAGAAAAATTAATCCAAAAAAGACATAGAATCGAATTCGAATCAAATTCTCTGGACTCACGAATCCGAATATATTATCTTAATATCAGGGTGTCAATACGTTTTCTAATCTCGCATGATAATTTAAAATCATGTGACTTGCAAATATTGCTCTAAAACTTTGGTACCAAGACTTAAAACAACTGATGAGACTAAGCTAAAACCAATTTAAAGTCTCCACAATTGTTAGACCAAAATTCGTTTTCACCAGTCGAAACAATTTCTAAAATCAATTGGCGAAAAGGGCACATAATGAAGAAAACAGTTGATTATTAGAAAACTCTGAATATTATTTCTTTCAAAGAAAGCGGGTTTTAATTAAAAAAAATATTTCCCATTAAATGGAATTATGGAAACTTAACTTTGACCATAAAAGTTAAAAAAAACTTAATGCCAGCTGCCCTGTTATTAAAAGCTGACAAAAAAGCAGAGCTCAAAGCAAAACAAATTTGCAGCTCTGGGCCTCTGGTTGCGTGAGCTCTTGCACTACTACGGAGAAGAAAGTTGAAAAAATTATTTTTTAAAAAAGGAAGAGAAGCCACTGGAAAAATTAATATTAAACACAGGCCATTGTTTCAAGTGGAAGTTCTTTTAAAAAAAAAAAAAAGCAGCAAGAATGTTTTATTCTTATTGTTAAAGCTAATATCCGCAAAACCGTAGAGCATGTTTTAAGATTCTAACTGAAGAAGAATTTTCAGCCGACATTCTCAACACTCACAGCTTTAAACATTTTCGCTCTGTCTTTCTTATGCTCGTACAAGAATCATGTCGCAAAACAACTGGGAAGCTGATAAAATGTAAGTGTTTTCAAACAACTGAAAGATTTTGTTTTATTTTGCTGTTTTTTGTCATTAAACTTTTCTGGGTTTTTTGTTTAGGTTTGTTATCTTTTAGTGGGTTTAATATTTTCTTGTTCTATGGTTTGGGTATGTTTCTTTTTTCTTTTCTTTCTTTTTTTGTATTTTTGTGTGGGTTTGTGCTTTGTATTCATTTCTTAACATTCGACTCTGTTTTTCTTGTTTGCTATTGATAAAGTTTCGAACTTGTAGCAAACGGATGGTTGTTTTGGGCTCTGGTGTTGTTTATTAGTTTTGGGATGCTGGTTTGTGTAAAAATTTGGGTTTCTAAGCTCAGTTTTTGGCTTTGATTTGTTATGGATGTTATTACTTATGTCTTTTTTTTTCAGATGTCTTTGCTTTGTATCCCGTTGTGGTTTATATTCTTTGCTTATTTCATCTTTTTATTTTGTTGTGCTTTTTGTTTTTTTGACAATGATGGAATTGCCATATGATGATGCTAGGGCATTTTGTTTGTTCTTTTTTTGGGGTGACATTGAATTGTATCTTGTTTCACTGCCTCTTCGATGATGCTCTCACAAAGTCTTTTTCACTTTTGCTTCATTTAGTATTTGCTTATCCTCAAATTTACTGGTGATTTTTTTTTTTTCATTTCTTTGGTCATTAGGTTGGATGTATATATATATGATTACCTTTTGAAGAGAAAATTGCATGCTTCTGCCAAGGCGTTTCAAACTGAAGGGAAAGTATCTACTGATCCAGTAGGTATGATTATTAAAAGAGAATTGCCAAAGAAAACAGTTTTTATAAATTGACATTTCATTGATATTTTTGCTACTTTATGTAATGATTCTTTTTGTGTTTGAATGAGCTCCAGCTATAGATGCGCCCGGTGGTTTTTTATTCGAATGGTGGTCTGTGTTCTGGGATATATTTATAGCAAGGACAAATGAGAAGCACTCTGAGTCTGCAGCATCCTACATTGAGGTGGGTCGATGGGATTTCAGTTTGCAGCTCATCTTCCCCTATTTGATGCATAATTAATTATGAAAGTTATAGGTTACTTAGAAAGAGAAACTTGATTCTATTTCTAAATATACGCTGGATTGAGAGTGTGCTGAAAATCATTTATGTGAAGTCATTACATTGTTTTGTGCTGCTATATGATCTTGCAATTTAATTATTAAGGTTTTTGATGAAACTGCAGAGTCAGGTGATTAAGGCTCGGGAACAGCAGCAACAACAGCAGCAACAGCATCAAAAGCCTCAGCAGCATCAGCAGATGCAGGTTCAGCAGCTCTTACTGCAGAGGCGTGCTCAGCAGCAGCAGCAGCAGCAGCAGCAACAGCAGCAGAGAAGAGACAGTACTCAGCATCTAAATGACACTGGTGATGATCTGAGACCTGGCTTTGCAAAAGCCTTCACAACAAAAATGTACGAGGATCGATTAAAAAAGCTTCCGTTTCAGAGGGATTCCTTGGATGATGCTACCATTAAGGTACCGATTGTGTGATAAGTTTATAAATTGGTTTATCTTTACTTGCTGTCTTTGACATAACCCAATTATTTCAGCCAAGATTAAGTGACAATATGACCCAGCTTTTGGATCCCAATCAAGCCACTTTGTTGAAAGCAGCTGCAATAGGCAGCCAGCCTTCAGGGTATTTCTTCTCATGATGCTATCAAGAATTTCACGGTTAAGTTTGTCGGTTATCTATGGACCGGGTACTTGCTTTGGCCAGTCCCTAATTTGTAATTTGATAAAAGCCGAGTTCCTTGTTTGCAGGCAAACACTGCATGGTACACATGGAGTTAGTCAGCAAGTTCAAAGTCGGAGTCAGCAACCTCCACTGTCAACACAAGTAAAAATATTTTTTTACCCTACCCTAGCTTTATCCTTGTAATTCTATCTTTCATATCTTATTCTGCCCACGTCTTGTTTGTTGAAACAGGAAGTGAAAACTGAGATGAACCCTACGATAAATCCTAGGGCAGCAGGTTCAGAGGGATCATTGATTGGAGTTCATGGTATTAATGGAGTTTTCTTTCTTTGTTAGTTACCTTTTTTTTTTTTTTGCTATTTCTAAGACTATGCTCCAAATTGTTACAATTGTGGTTTTCCAATTATTGTTTCTAAAAGTAATCATTTGGTGGTAATTATCCTTCTCTGTGGAAGATAAACATGTTCCGTGATTATTCATATTTTCAAGTACAATTGTTGGTATCAGTAATTGGGCCATAAAGTTTCAGTAGATGAACCCTTAGTATGGTTATTGTAATTTGTGGCGTATAATTGTGAGTTGTTTGGAGCTATATATTATCACCCTCCTTTGGATCTTGCTTTGGTAGGATCAGGATTTGGTAATGGTCTTCTATATAGAACTTAAATAGGAGTCCACCGATGTGAATTCATATCTGAAATGCTTACATCACTGGTCGCCGATGTGAATTCTTATCTGAAATGCTTACATCACTGGTAATTTAATTTTAGTGGGGATCCATGGTTTAAGGTTTCAATCCTAGTCTTTGGCATCTGAACCCATAATCAAATTGGTTGTGTGAGATTTTACTTCAAATTTTAAGCTTTTGAGTTGTCATTTTGGCTTAACAGTTTTTCTTGTGTTTTTTAAGGGTCAAATCAAGGTGCTGGCAATGTGACTCTGAAAGGCTGGCCTTTGACTGTAAGTATTTGGCTTTATGTGATATGATTTTATTATCACCATCTTACATAGGTTATTCAACTATGAAACACTAACAGTGCTACAATGATTAATGAGAGATAAAATTTTTAATTTTGTTTGAAATTTCTTAATGATGCTTAAAGTACACTTTATCATAAATCTGTGTTTGTTGATAAGTTAATGATGGCTGTACTTACTTAAAAGTAAAATTCAGTTAAAAAATATTCAAATTAGAAAGCAATATGCTTGACTTGTGAAATTTGAATTGTTAATTGATTTCTGTTCTGTTCCATGACAGTTAATTAGACTAACTAGAACTCTGGAGCATGGATTACTTTGATTGGTCTCCTTGTTCTATGATTAAAATTTCACAAGCATTGTCAACAGCATTTAATAAATTAGAATCTTTTGCCTTTGTTTTTGTGATTTATTGGTTCAGTTATAATACCAAATATCATTAGGTGTGCATAGTGGAAGTTCCTTTTCTGACAGCATCCCATGTGTATTAGGGACTGGATCAGTTTCGATCTGGGCTTTTGCAGCAACAGAAATCTTTGACTCAGCCCTACAATCAACTTCAGTTGCAACAACTTATGCTTCAGGCACAGCAGAATTTGGCGTCTCCGTCCGCCAACGATTTGGAATCCAGAAAACTGAGGATGCTTCATAACAGTCGTAATATGGGTCTTGCAAGGGATGGCTCATCAAATTCTGTTGGTGATCTTGTGTCTACTGTTGGATCAGCTATGCAAATAATTTCCCCTGGTTTGCCTCGTGGAGATAATGATCTGCTAATAAAGGTATCATATTCTCTTTTGTACTTGGAGAGGATTTAATATTTCAGTATTTAATTTTCCTAATATAGTCTTAAGTAGGCCTTATGGCTTTCTGATGTAAACTCATAAAGTTGACTACTACTCAGATACAGCAGCAGCAGCAGCAGCAGCTGCTGCAGCACTATTCCCACCATACACTTTCAAGCCAGCAGTCTCAAAATTCAAATCCTCTCCTCCAGCAGCAAGATAAAATTCTTGCCGGTGGCAGCATGACCATGGATGGTAGCATGTCTAACACTTTTCAAGGAAATGATCAGGTTTGCTGCTATTGCTTCTGGGCTCGTAAATTATATGAGCTGCATTTCTTTCTAGTTGTCAATCCTTTCCTTATTCAACCATTGTATCAGCTTTTTGTACACTTAAAACTATATCAAAATGTTGCGAATGGTTATTTAAGTTAATACAATCCCAAATTAATTATAACATATTTATAAACTCTAGTTCTTTCTGAATTCTGGAAGTTTATGCCTCTTCTATGCGCATTGCATTTCCTTATCTCAGTTCTGCATAGGAATTATTATTACTCTCGTTTTTCTTTTTATTCTCAAATCCTAATATACCCTGAATTAGACAATGAATTTGACCGGAATTTGAAGTTGACAGTCTGGATAGTGATTCAAATACATTTGCTTTGTTTGTTTTAAGGCATCAAAAAATCAAATTGGGCGAAAGAGAAAGCAGGCAGTGTCATCTTCTGGTCCTGCTAATAGCTCAGGAACTGCAAACACTCCTGGACCAACCCCAAGTTCTCCCTCATCACCTTCTACTCACACACCAGGAGATGTAATCTCAAGGCCAACTTTGCAGCATAATGGTGCCTCCTCTAAATCTCTGCTGATGTTTGGTTCTGATGGTATGGGATCACTTACGTCAGCACCAAATCAGTTGGTAAGCAACCTTTTATTTCTATAGGTATTTGTTTATCCTCTCTTACTTTTGGAATCGTTTGATCAGAGAAGTCATCTGCCTCCTAATTTGTAACATATAAAATTTAAATGTAGCAGCTTTACTTGGATGAGTAAAAAACTTATGAAGGGAAAGCAAATTCAATGAGTAAAATTAAGGGATATGAAGGATTTCTGGAGCTGCTGTCATGAAATAAGTTTCATATCAGCTGAAATTGATAGCATTTGTCAATTTTATCCTCCACGGTAAATCTGGGTTATAGATTGCAATGTACAGATGATTAATAACGGATTATTGACTACAAAGTCAAATCAAATAATGACCCGTTTAAAAAATCTAGTCTTATTATTCGGTACTCATTTTTTTCCAAGTAGAAGCAAAAGTAAGCATGTAGAGGTCATGGAACTCATTCTTGTTCGTATTTGATGTTTTTCGTGTAATTATTAGATTTCTCAGATGGAATTGTAATTAGAACTCTATTTGATAGCGGGTGATCATTGCAGAATGACATGGACCGCTTTGTTGATGATGGATCCCTGGATGATAATGTAGAATCATTCTTATCACCTGATGATGCAGATCCTAGAGATCGGGTTGGTAGGAGCGCAGAAGTCGGCAAAGGTATGATTTATGCTGACTTCTTACATTGACGTGTGCTTCAGAAAATTAGCATTTTGGATAAAATTATGTTTCATAATTATGCAAAATGATTCCTACGGTTTGACAATTTTGCTGTTACATTAGGCTTCACATTTACGGAATTTCAGCTTATTCCTGCAAGTACAAGTAAAGTTGAAAGTTGTCACTTCTCGCCAGATGGAAAACTTCTTGCCACTGGTGGATATGATAAAAAGGTTAGATGGGTTATTGCAATTGTTAATGAGTTGTTCTTTGAAAGTTTTAATGATGTTTCTTCTGAGCAATGCAAGATAGTTCTGTGTTTCCAGAATGACAATGTCAAATTCATTTGCTCAATGATTTTTGGTGCAGGCTGTGTTATGGTGCACGGAGTCTTTTACGGTAAAGTCTACACTTGAGGAACATACTCAATGGATAACTGATGTTCGTTTCAGTCCAAGCCTATCAAGGCTGGCTACATCTTCAGCTGATAGAACTGTCAGGGTTTGGGATACTGAAAATGTCCGTAAGCTTACTTTCATTTGTTGTTACAAGTGCATATTTGTTTCTACTGCTATTGGTTCACGCTTCTTTACACCAACATGATCGCGATGAATTAGTTAGATTTCCTTGAATGTGCGTTGCTTATAATAAATATTAACATGTTTTTGGTTTGCATCTCTCTGAATAGTGACATGTTCAAGTATATGCCTCTTCCTAGTTCAGTGACTTTTTCTTCTGCATTTCTCAACTTTTTCCATGATATTATTATAACTTGGCTGCCTTTACATCTTACAGTAGGTTCATTTTTGTTGCCCTTTCTCTCCAACCCCCCCCCCCCCTTCCCCCCCTTTCTTAAGTCATATGAATGGAAACAACTGCAAAAGAGAATCCGGCAACTGCATATAACACCCATGCAACTGCAAAAGATGTTTAATTGAGAAATAAAACTTTGGCCATGATTTGTAGGTAGGTAACTTATTCTTGATAGTCTTGATGTCTCAGCAGTGATGAAAATCTGCTTATTGGGTTTAAATTTTGAACTTATGATAGAAATTTTTCCTTATTGTTCTATTATTAAGATATAAGTCGTAAAGGGCTTCATGACTGAGTATTAATTTGTCCAACCAAACTGCCCCTCTCTTCCGATATTGCTGGATGATGGTAGATGATTTTGCTTTGCAGCCTGACTATTCACTTCGTACTTTTACGGGTCATTCTACAACTGTTATGTCTTTGGATTTCCATCCTAGTAAAGAAGACCTTCTCTGTTCTTGTGATAATAATAGTGAGATACGATACTGGAGTATCAACAATGGTAGCTGTGCTGGAGTTTTCAAGGTATGCAATTTGAGCTAATCATCTTGAAAGGATGCTATATATTGAATTCTATTTTTAATTGTTATCTTCTGTTACTCAGATTTTTTTTTAATCTTTTATCAGTGTCAGAGTGGTGCAACCCAGATGAGATTTCAACCTCGTCTTGGAAGGATTCTTGCTGCAGCCGTAGAGAACTATATCTCTATACTTGATGTAGAGACCCGAGTTTGCAGACTTAAATTGCAGGTCAGCTATAGCTAAATTACATGGAAAATTGGTAATGATGGAAGTTATCGCAATTCCTTCTTTGTGCTTGATAGGACTCCTACTTGCAAAATTGCCTCACTTGCCTGATCGGCAATAATACATGATAATAAATGGATGTTATATGCTTTGAACCCCTTCAAAAAGTATGTTGAGGCACTTACACCTGTATTGGTCTATTTATTTTGTTTTGGGTGGAACTGTTATAGGGTCATAAAAATCAAGTTCATTCTGTGTGCTGGAACGCTTCGGGTGAGTATCTGGCATCAGTGAGTGACGAATTAGTCAAGGTGTGGGGCATTGGCTCTGGCAGCAAAGGGGAATGCATTCATGAGTTAAGCTGTACCGGCAACAAATTCCATAGCTGTGTTTTCCATCCCACATTTCCCTCACTATTGGTTATTGGCTGTTATGAGGCAAGTCATACCTCTAATGCTTTTCCTTGCGGTTTAATTCTTTGTTGTAGCTACCAAGCATCTAGTTAAGAAAATCTACTCATGCATTCATATGTGTCAAAGTATGTGTATGTGTGTGTTTTTCTGTCCGCAGGACAGTCATGCATGGTCGAAAATGCAAGTTTTACAACTTGGGTGTCTTGCCAGCGTAAAGTATTTTAAGAATATATATTTTAAGAGAGAGAGGTCATTTATTTGGATTACTGGTCTCCTTTAACATTGGACCAGAGCTGAATTAGAATTATGTAGCTCAAGTTGCTGATGTGCAGTTTTCCTTTCAATGTGTTTTTTAATTTGTTTATATTTTTATTTATTTATTTTTTGCTGCTGCTAGACTTTGGAGCTCTGGAACATGACTGAAAACAAGACACTGACTCTGAGTGCACACGACAAGCTTGTATCATCTTTGGCAGCATCAACTGTTAACGGTATGGTAGCTTCAGCTAGTCATGACAAGTGCGTCAAGATCTGGAAGTGACTTTGCTCCTTTTTTTCTTTTTTTGATTTAATGACATCACAGCCAACCTTATCGTCTACGTGTATGTATCCAATGTCAGATTTCTCAGCTTCTAACAGTTACTTTTGTGGTTGTCCATATTAGTTTAATGTAGATGTTAGAAAATGGGGGCTTTTTGATTGTATTAACATACCCTGGCAGCGAAAAAGGTTTTGTTTCAAAGCCGCCTGTGTTCTGGCAGAACAAAACTTGATTCGAATGTTTGGGGTGATGGATGGTAGTGATACCAGTGCCGCAGATATTGCGAGTCTGAATACATATATGTAACAGCTTTTGTACAAATTTTTGTTGATCAGGAAAATACAATATATATATATATATACATCCTGTTATTGTGACGGTGACACTGCAGTAAAGTGTTTTGAGTACATGAGTCTTATTATGGCTCTGTGATAATGATTGTGGATCAATTGTTTGGAAAACAAGACATTGCTATTGTCCTCTTTACAAGTTTACACATACGTGATACGTATATCCATCAGCAGCTTGATGCATCGTATCTAATCAACTCAATCGCCTTATTAAAATGAGTTGCCTTAGCATCAAGATACTCTCGCCACGTCACCGGGCGATACAGAATCGGATGATCATGATCAGTCAGCTTCACTGACGGCGATATCTTGACATCTTGAGGTGGGCCATAGAAGTATGCTGTTGATATGCGATGACGTGTGTTGTTCACAAGCGCACGGTGGAGCGCACTCTTGAACCGACCATTGCACGTTATCTGCATCAAATCACCAACAATAACCACAAGTGCTTCGGATACTGGGTGCACTGGCACCCACCCAACATTGTCTCTATAGACTTGTAGGCCACTGGTGTTTCCCTGGTACAAGGATGTCAGCAGTGATGAATCAGTATGTGGGGCTAAGCCCATGGCCCGGTTCGGGTCGGGACAGACCGGGTACGAATTCAGCTGAAGAACGCCATGTGGGCTTTTGCAGCCGTATTTGGGCTTGAACCATGCAATGTCTTCTTGGGTTAAGCCCAGTGACCTGAACATGAGGCCTAGTATTTTTTCAGCAAGTCCCTTAAGCTCCTTTTGGTACTCCACCATTACTTGGCTGCAGGCAAAATCGAAGAAATTACAACCAATGATTAGCAGTTTAGCACCAGCAGCAAGCAAGTAGTCATTGATATAATTTTTGAGGCCCTCAATTGCATAACTACAATTTTTCAATCAATCAACAAGAGGTGCAATGTGTCACGAACGATACATGCCCATGTCTTGGATATATTTAGCAAAAGGACAATAAATACACAAATTCCATGCATGCGGTGGACGGACGCTACCTAATGCTAGACTTTAGGGCTAAGGAATGGATATTAAATTACTATAGCTTTGTTCCATAGCAATTATAGAAAAGAAAATATAAGTATAAAAAAAGTTGATAATATACATTAAATATAACTTTTAAATTAAAAATTTGACAAAAATAATAAAGGTTTTTAGATTTTTTTTGTCATACAAGTTTTAGATTAAATTAACTTATCTCTCAAGTCATAACAGCTAACATGTATCAGATGTTTTTGGTCTAACTTCAATACCAAACCAGACCTAAGTACTTAATTTTGGGAAAAAAAAAATTAAGGGTCAAATGAGGACAATTTCATTAAAGAGTAAAAGGTTCGAGAAGAGCCCTGTGTGTAATTTTTTTTTTTTTACTGTTATTATCTAAAAAGGTAAGAAGTAGGTAAAGTCGAAATTAATTTTTCAATCCCTTACCTATCCAGAATTCGAACTCAGTGACCAACTAAATAAAACCCCAATTAGAGTCGTCCTTGGGGCATCCAGTGTCCAAGTATTTGAATAATAATAAATTGAAGAAATAATGACATATATCCAGTGGGATGAAAAGAAAAACGTAAGAAGATTAAATGCTAGAAAAAGAACTGCAAAAAATAACGTCAAATTGGCCTCATTTATTGTGTTTATAGTTAAGTAAAAACAGGCCTGCTGTGATATTATTTTTGTCTGAATGTGATGAAAAGGCTGGTCGGTTGCAAATTTTTTATCTCAAATAATATGATATTCATTGATTATTTTAATTTATTTAATTCTTATAAAATATTATTAATTACTTAATAAATAATACATCATTTAGAATTTTAAAAAAAATAGGATGACTATTATTGTGCCTAGAAATTTATTAATGCGGTGGCAACTAAGACAAAAGATAAATGGATAAATCCAGACTTCCATATTCCAGAATAACCTAGTTTGCTGGGGGGATATGCTTTAGGCTACATGTATATGTAATAAACTCTATGATATGATCGAGCTGTGTGTGCAGCACGCCGATAGTAATTATTTATAATAAACTAATCCAATATGTACAACGCAAAGATATTAATTATTTATAAGTGGGGAGATGCAAGCAACTAACTAATAATACAATGGTATATCAATCCAAGCTTAAGTTCGGGAGAATGCTGGTTAATACGTAAGATGCATCTTGAATTCTCGATGGTGGAAGTTCCTAGGAACCCTAGTCTTTGTAATAGCTACGTGAAAGAGAATGAAACTGCATGGCGCATGCATGCACTCCTTTATGGTAGTTTGTCATCCATCACTTTTACACCATTAATATGCTCCCTTTTGATTACGTACACGTAGCTCTATCCCAGTTCCCTTCTAAATCGGTCACATTCTACGATTCTACCACGTCATTCCTTAGATAGTAACGAAAGACTTTTGAATCACTAAAATGCCCCGAGGGATTTTAACGAAAACGACGCAGATATCCTTGACATGGCTGGACGCTAGCTGACTGACAAAATAAATAGACAAAACAAGAACTGAAGAACTTGGACATGCTACAGGACTTCGGAGCTAGCCATGGCAGCTAATTCATTGTTCGCGACCAAGCCATGTGTCGCCATCGACCTCGTACATCCACTTGTCCCACATTCTTCGAGTACTAAAACTAATCTTTCTACATACCAATGTTAGTCGTTATTGTTTAGTCTTTGCGCTTGGGGCAACGACCGTTGAGGTTCTAACCGAGGGCATCTATTAATTGCTAGTTGAAAATCATTGATTTATAATATAATCCATGTCATGTAAATGTAAATACTGATTGCTTTAATCGGTAAACTATCTTACATGAAACATGAGGCTCGGAGTAAGTTCAAATTCTACTCACTTGAAGGAGGAGAAGTAGCTAGGGTATGTTTACTGTTGAGGTTGGACGGCTATGATTTTTAAGTTTTAGTACTAAAATATTTGATAAAAGTTAACTACTAAGATTTAGAAGTTGAGTTGATTTAATCTATCATTTGTATGATGATAAACACATAATTTCTTTAGTAATTTTTGTTAAAATTTTTATTTAAAAATCGTATTTACTAAAAACTATTAAAAATGTATAATTACATTTTTCTTTAATAACTATAACTTAAAAGTACAATATTTTAATACCATACAATGCCTTGTTGCCTTAGTTTCCAATGAAGCTGTTGTTAAAGAAATAAATAAATAAATAATCCTCACTAAAATGATGAAGGAATGTGAAAAATGATATAAAAAATATAGCGAATGTCATGTTCTGTGATTAAAGATGATAATATGTTATAGTGGAGTGTCTCAAAACAAGAGTTGGAATAAGATATAATGGGGCATGTAAATATATAGGGAGATTGTCAATTTTTCTTCTACTGAAATTAATATATATCATTTATTATCTTACTATTTTTAAATAAAAATTAATAAAAAAGTTTAAATAGTAAAAATAAGAAATATGTGTTTTGGTCTGTATAAAAAATTTATAAAAATAATTTTTACTAATTTTTATTTTATTATGTATATATATATAATAAAAAAAATATTAAGCAAGCAACCTATTTACTTCTCCTTTCCTTTAATTTTTTTGTGTCAAGAGATTTTTTAATATTATGAAAACAGTATGCGATAATTGGTGTATATTAATATAACTAGGGTGAAAAATGAAAATCTCTCCAAATACACACACATATAAATAATATGTGCACCATGTATAAATATTTTGGCACATACCAGAAATTGATGTGGTCATACTCATGTGGCCAAAGTTGGCGAGCATGATCAAGAGGAGAACCCATAATTGTGAACCCTTCAACCCACATGAGCTTTGAGAAGAAGGCGGAGATGCGAGGCAGGCCGTAGCCTGTGAAGTCCTCCGGCGACCGGCCAGCTAGTAGCTTTTGATTGGCGGGCAGTGCAAATAGCCTCCTAGTTTGGAACTCAACTTGGTTAAGAAGTTTGATGGGAATGCCGTGGTTGGTGACCTGAAACGCACCCCACTTCTCACATGCCTGTCGTATGAGTGTTGCAGCCTGAGGGCAGCCAAGGTCAATGACCGGCACAGCTGTGTGTGTTAACGGGTCGGCCATCGGGTGATCGGGGAGGGTCCAGGCGTGGGAGTCCGGTAATTTTTGGGCAGTCTTGAAGTCTAAAGGAATGATGTGTTTGAGATGAAGAGGGTTGTTTTTGTAGGATTCGGACACTGAATTCATATTTTGGGAATGGAGATTGCTAATGCAGGAGACTCTTGGTTGTGCTTTCTAGCTAGCCAGCTTAGGCCTCAGTGAGTTGTGTGTTGTATTATAATTAAGATCAGAGGTAAAGAGAGAGAAAGGAGAGGTCTTTTCTTGAACGTTGTCTCTTGGTGGAATGGGAGGGAGAGCTCTCGACTCTTGTCTTGTTTATAACTGGCAGTAAGTAGCTCAGAATCCTTTTCTTGAATTCTTGTCTCCATTGTCACTGTACATGTCAGATACGTGCAACAACTGTAACAAGGAATTGAATGTTAATTTTGTCTTCTCTTTCTCTTTTGTATCAACTCTTAACTAGCCAGTTTCTACCTCTCACCGAATTTATAGTTTGCACTTGTCTTTAATCGATGTCATTATTCACCCTTAACTTGTTAGCTTATGTAAGATTTTAGGTCAAACAATGTTGTCGAACATAACTAATCTGTCTTATACCAGTTCCATTGCTGTCATTTTTGTGCAAATTTTATTTTAATGTCTGGGCTCACGTGCTGTCCTTTTGATTATCCAGTTATGGCTCTCGTTAATACTATTTTTGGGCTTATGCTTATGGTGGTAGTTAGTACCAATGGTGGCAATATCTGGAGCCCGGCCCCCGCTGGCCCCCACCACACAATATTTGTGTAAACGCATACCGCTTTAAAAATAAAGAAAAGAAAATTCACATTATTTCTTTCTAATCTTAAATAAAGAAAAGTTTGGACAATCAATGGGTTTCATTTTGTACCTATTTTATTTATTTTAATATAAGTTTTTTTTTTTAAACTATGTTTCATATTAACCTAAATTTTAACCGTTTTAAGGTGAAAAATACTAAAATATCAACAAAATGATTTTCGCTTCAGCATTTTTTTTCTTATTTCATACAAAATTTTAACGTTTCAAAATGATTTAGTGGTGCTCCTTAAATTTACTAGTATGATCATGTTGTCTCTGCAACATGATGACCACCAAATTTTTGCTATTTACATGTTGGGGTGCTAAGAAAATTCTTTGGTTTCATTTTTAAACATTACATTATATAGGTCATAAATTGAATATCTAAATTATATCCTCCGTATTGTTTAAGAAAGATGTGAGTAATTAATGAACTTAAAAGGATTGACTTCCCTTACAGTGGGTTACAAACGTGTACACGAAGTTCAAAGTAAATAGTATCTTATAAGTGGGCACATCATTTCAATTGGGATAATTTTTAAAAATTTCCCCTAAAATTTGGACTTATTGCAAATAGATGGCGAGAATTCGTTTATGTGTAAAAAAAAACACTACATTTTTGCTCCGTTTGTTTGCCGTTTGGGTAGTTGTGGGCATTGTTGGCATTTCTCAATAAAACAAATCTTTTGCAACTTTCGTTGCCTTGAGATCAGTAAATAGTCATTTCAGTTACTAATGTTCTGACACAAATAAAAAACAAACTTGCAAAAAGAAATTTGGTTTCATTGCAAACAATGCATATCTTTGCTATTATTTTTTTTTAATAATCTTAGAAACAAAAAACGAAAGCAAAAACAAATATGACCACCACCATCATTATATAAAACCCTAGATACAAAGACGATTTCTGATCATCACAGAGGATTACCGAATTGATGAGCAGCAGCTTACAGTGGCAAGATGGTGGTAGATAGCTCCATAAATTCTGCTCACTTGATTAATGTAAGAAATTCTACTCAAAACTGAACAGTCTGCACTTAACTTATCATAACTTACTGTAGATAGCTCCAAGTTTAGATTAGTAAACTTTATTGGAAAGCTAACAAAAATATGTTTCCAATGATGTATGGCTCGAAATTAATTCGATCTCATGCAGTACAATTTAATTCCCAAATATGCCCCTTCTGCACAAAAATTCTGCTCACTTGATTCATGTAAGAACTGTGATGTGATGATGATGAGAAATACTGTGTGTTATCTGTGATAATGATGAGAAATGTTGTGATGAAGTATAAGGGAAGAAGAATGACATGTTGAGAAGCATAAATTGTTTCTGTGTGCTGTGCATAAGGCTTTAAATTGGTTTACAATCTTATAAACAGCAGGGGACTTGCAATATGATTGTTGGTTTGTAATTGTCATAATGAAATACTCTCTTTATTTTGTTTTAAGTTTTTAATTTTATCTTTCTCGTAGAAACTTTAAGAAAATATTAATAATTTAAAGAGGGTAAAATAATCATAATTCTTACTTATAATATTGTAAATCTTTGGAATTAACATGGATAAAATTGTCAAAAAATATGATTTGTACTTTTCGCGCCAACAATTTCAGCTTTTTTTAATTATGTCAGTCTACAAACTATTATTAAGAGTAATATTGTCTTTGCACAGTCAACTAACGGTCAATATAAAAATTAACTGATAGTAAGAAATTTTTTATAAATAAACGAATTCTCACCATCTACTTACAATAAGCCTAAACCTCACGGGATGTTTTGAAAAATTACCCTTTCAATCGGCATCAAAACAACTCTAAACCGGAAATGTGCACATGATTAGGATAGTGAGAATATAGGAAATATGTGAGTGATGGGTTTAATAGGGGGAATCTCCCTTAGACAAGCAAGAGGCCTTTTGGCTGTGTGAAGCAATACCAAGAGCAAAATAGTGAGGGTGAAAGACACATGCTACTAATTTTTTTTTTGACATTGATAATTTGTATTATAAGGATAAAATAATTAATTTAAACTTAGGTTAAAGCAATTTTATTGGTCAAGAATTTTAAGATTTTTTTTTAAAAGATGGATTTAATTAATTAACTATCCAACTTCATCTCAACTAATGTGAAAGGATGAAGTCATGATTTTATTTTATTTTTTTTAGGTTGGGCTAAAATTATTGTTAGTAAAAGTATTATTTATGTGATTTTAAAAAAAAATATTCCTCAATAACCCAATCACAAGAAATCTCCGCTGTAACAAGATACAAGAAATTTATACTCTAAAGCTTGTATCCTATACAAAAGCAAGTGAGAAATATATAAAGAAGAACAATCATTTAAACTAGAGGTTCGATATAGTAGTCACATGGCATATTGAACTTGTTTGAAAAAATTTATAACGTGCATTTTATTGAAACGTTTATCAAAGGATAAAATAAGAGTAAGAGAATGTATAAGAGTCGTTATTATTTCTTTTTTTAAGAGTAAAATATTAAATTTCCAGAAATAAAATTGAAAACTGATTTGGCTCGGAACTCGAATAAATTCTTGAATTGATTGAAAGAAAGAATTATGAAAGGAAAACAAAAAGAACAAATTTTTTTTGTGAACCGAAGTATTAAACTAAATTATTCTATTCTATCAAAAAGTGAACATGGGATGAGTAATCAAAGTATTGTAATTTCAAGAGTAAACTAATAAATAAAAATTCAAGTACTTATTGGGTTTTAATTTTTTTTTCTCCCTTTTCATCAAATTAGTGTATATAAACTGTGAGAGTCTTAGACAGAGCAAAAGGAAACAAGGTCTAGAGTCCAGACTTAAGATGGACAAATTAAAAAATATAAAATAACAATAAATAATTGACAAAGCAAGCACAAGCACTGCACAGGATTCCATTCCCTATGGTGCCTCGTGATAAATTATAAAGCCACATGAGCAATCATTAACCAGAAAGACAAACGAAATATTATATTTGACAATGATGGTATATGAAGATGCAGAGATTCGGCACATGCATGCATTGGCCCCGACAATAATGCCTTTGTTTGAAATCCTGCAATCATATGAATAGAAGGAAAAAGAAATCTCATAATTAAGCCAATTATGGGAATGTGATTTTACAAAATTACGACTTTATTAAATAATCTATATATATACTGAAATTACACTGCTGAATCAAATACCGCCTGTTACACATTATTGTATCTGCTGGACACTTGAATAAATGTTTTTTCACAGAATTCCAGGTACGCTCGGGAATATACTATGTTGCTGCTATACAAACTCCAACCCTCTCTTAAACTTCATTTCCACGAGGAAGCTGATGAACTTGCTGACTTTGTTCTCATAAAAATGAAGCCACCTTCACCTTGTCATCTCTTTTGGAACTTGAAGGCTTTTATTGCATAAGCAAATATCATTGCAAAAATGGTGGCAAAAGCAACCACCATAGCACCGGCTATTACCAAGAAATCATGCCTAAACCCAAACACATCCTTCAGTAAGTGCTTCACAGGAACCGAGCCAGTTCCATCTGAAAGCTTCACAAGTTTATCGTTGTCACCAAATTGTGAAGTCTGGAGGCCGTACAGACTCCATGCTATCGGGTTCGCCCAGTAATACCATCTCCAGTAAATGGGAATTCTCTGCAAAACAAGTGGAGCACATTATCGTACTTTATAGGTGTATGTGAGAATGAAAGGCAACCCAACCCACGGGAAGTAGATTCCACGATTGTGTATTTGGATGAAGATCATTTTTCTGGAGATAATTTTATTGTCAACACAGTTGACTACAAAGCCTATGGTCCATGTACATACTGCTATACAAGTTTAGGCTACTGGAACTTTCAACATGATGCTATCAGGTTATGTTAATAAAATAAAATGAAAATACACAAGCTGTTCTAACAAAATATGATACCACACTAAAAATAAAAATGGTAACTTAGGTACCTTGTGGGCAATCATAAAGCCGCTGAAAAGGTTCCAAAGCATATAACAGGGAGCAGCAATAATGGCAGCCACATTATGATTTGGTGTGATAGCAGTCGTCATCATGCCATAAAAGGTGAAATATAGCATGGTAAAGTACATAAAAAATATGTAAGAAATAAACTTCACAGCAGTCCACTCAAATGAGGCCATAGAGTAGAAAATGGAGGAGTAAATAAGTGCCTGTCCAAACACATAAGGGAATTCAATAACAACCTGCATATATAAAGAAAGAAAAAAATTAGTGAAGTTTTGAGTATGGAATCATTGCGCTAATAAAGAGGTGGGGAAAGGAAAGAACACAGAAGCAGACCTGTGCAAAAGCAAAAGGTAGAGCTGAATACATTCCAGCTGCTCTCTCTCTATATGAAACATATCTTTCAACAGAAACGACAGGTTGAACAGCTGAGGCATTGGTAATTCCGATGAATAAGACGGCTACATACATGGATCCCATGGCATTAAATAAATCTTGTTGGTTCTCTCTGTATGAATGAACATTCAAATGTGGAAGAGAATTTAGTGATACAGACTTCTGCCCACAGCAAAGACTATGTCTAATGAGAGACAAGGGAAGCGAAGCAAATAGAGAAATGAAACTGATGGCAAATATCAAACTCTTGACGTCCTCGGTTCGTGGACGAATATATGCACCAAGGGAACCAAATAAAAAGTGAGAGACTGCAGCTGTCTATTACCTACCTTTTTTACAAGCTTTTGACCTCATAGTAATTCATGTGTAATTACGTGATGCTAAAGAGTTCCAAAAATGCCCAAGTATGATAGAATATCTAGGAGGTTCCAGCTTTAAAGGAAAACTTTAATAGCAAACCTTTTTGCACCAAATTTCCAACATATTGATCCAAGCATTAATGAGATCACAACAGTGTAGAAAAAGCGAACTGCTGTATATTGTGGGTTCCGCCAATAAGATAGGTTTTGCTTTCGCAGACAAGCTAAAAATTGGTTAGCAAAAGACTGAGAATACTTGGTTGAAAAGTTCAATTTTTTGGAGCTAGGACTTGGCTTGCTTAGACTCTCAACCAATTCCCTGTTACGTCTGAAACATAGCAAGATAGAATTGTCAGACAAGGGAAAAAGAAAAAGAAAAGTGTTGAATGTAATAGTGAAACCAAACAGCTGGAAATTCCCCTAGGACATGCACATACTGAAACAGGTTTGATCTTCGATAAATTTCCGCAAAATCAACACCAAGACGACTTTCTTCAACTGGTGAAGTAACCTCAAGCATCCAAGCAGCAGGATTATATCTGGGCCTGATCTTTGGCACTCCTTCAATTGCCTATAGATGCAAAGATTTGCAGATTGATAAGATGAATGTGAACAACATCACGATGGATTTAACCAAAAAGTATCTGACAATAAAATATTCTTGGAGATTTAAACATGAATGATTCAACCTCAAAATATTTGATGAGTTCGCAAGACTTAGAACCAAGTGGACCAGCATATATAAGCTCTCCTCCGCGCTTCATAAACAAAAGCTACAGAGAAGATTATAACTTCAGGAGAGTATCAATGAGATCAAAACATTTCAGAAGTATCAAGTACAATGATAAATTATCTCAAAATTTTCCATCCACGTAACTGAATAACAAGCCTATCAACTAACAATCAGACAAAAAGTATTGGGTAGCTACAACAAAAACAGGGACATAAGCTCGTCTGATTTCTGACATTTGACGTGTCAAGAGAGAAAACCTTATTAATAAAGATCTCTCCAATTCTAAGAAAAAATACCTCATCAAACGATTCAAAAATGTCGATGCTGGGTTGATGGATTGTGCACACAATTGTTCTCCCAGTATTTACAATGTTCCTAACAGTTCTCATCACTATTGCTGCAGCCCTTGCATCCAACCCTGATGTAGGCTCATCCATGAACACTATAGAAGGGTTGGCAACTAGTTCAACAGCAATTGTCAATCTTTTACGTTGCTCTGTGGACAAGCCGTTAATTCCTGGTAGACCAATCAATGCTCCACTTAAAGATGTCAGCTCCACAAGTTCCATCACTTCCTCAACAAATGCCTGAAAATTTCAATCAATGAGTTAATCTTAGCCAAGATACATAAAATAGAAAAGAGATGTATTTAAAATTACCTAGCCAAGATACATAAAATAGAAAAGAGATGTATCTAATATTACCCTTTGTGTCTCCAATTCAATTTCTGATGGTAACCGCAGCCAAGCAGAGAACAGAAGTGATTCCAGAACAGTCAAGCCAGGAGAGTGAATGTCATTCTGCTCACAATAACCTGAAATTCTAGCAAAAGTTTCTTGCCTTTTGGGATAACCAGATATATATATGTCCCCTTCTATGATCCCGCCAGTTTTTCGACCTGCTAAAACATCCATGAGGGTGGTTTTACCTGCACCACTAACTCCTACCAATGCCGTAAGCACACCAGGTCTGAATGCTCCAGTGACATTAACCAATAGCTGCAATCTATCCTCTAATACGCCTTCTTGTTTCAATTCCTGAGGAGATACTTGGATCAGATGAATAATATTTAAATATTTAAAGTAGCAAGTTGGAGTAGAACATTGTACACACCACAGGGACATCTACAAAGTAATTGATATTGCTGAAGGCCATAGAAAGTGGTTGAAATGGCAGAACCATGCCTTTTTGCTTGAAATATTTTCCTATCCAGAAGTCAAGATAAGTGTAAACTTTTCAGCATCAAATCTTGATGTATAAAAAGGAATAGAAAGTTGAAACCCGATGTATATTGCTTTTTACAAACCATTTAGCGAAGATGAATGCTGCAAGTACTCTCTCAGTTCGATAACAACATTTTCACCTTTCCTTCTCCTGTCTCTCTCCTGTAGCTCTTTCTTGGAGACAACAGCCTGTTGCTTTCCCAAAGCTGTGAAACAGTAAAAGCATAACTTAATGCAGAGTATCTTTCTACTAACTTTCTTTATTACCAGACACAATAAAGGAGCACTGTTTGCAGAATGAGATCACTCACGGTTAAGGTAGCTTAAGAAGAAAGTGAAGAGAGCATTAAATAAAAGTGTATATCCAAGCATGGCTCCAACACCGATCCAGTACCAGTAGCTTTCTGGAAACAAACTGCGTTGTCTCAATATTGCCTCTCCTAACGAAAAGTTGGAGTTCCCAGCTTTCTACATATGAGGAAAAATACAACAAGAGTTTCAACATATATTCAAGAAAACAACAGGTTGAACTTTACTTAATTAGCAAAATATTAGCATTTATGTGTAAATTTTGTCTATTGCCTTAGATCACTAAATTGAAATAAATATTTACATTAATTTTTCATCTGATTACCCTTTAGGCACATGACTTGAATCAGGCCGTAAAGAAAGACAGAATCCTTAAAACCACCAAGATTCCACTGCAAATGATAATCGACTAAAGAAAAGTGACGCACAACATACAGTTATAGCCAAATTTTCTTTAGCCTCTTCTCAAAGTGAAAGCCAAAAGAAACATCTCAGGATGCACTTCCACAAGCTCTAGGGTTTAAAGCCATCGGAACTATGTTTCCTAGCAAAATATTTCATCCCACGTTGGACAGACCTGACCCAAAATGTACATTCTTGAAAATCATTATTGGGACAGTCACAGATGGGGTGAAAGGAAGGAGAAAATTACTTGACTTGTGTGGTAACCAGAAATCAGACAATTCCAACTTTGAGTTAATATGGTCTCAAGATGATCACAAGGTTTTCAGTAGAAGACTCCCAAAAGCTATCAACAATTCGATTGGGTCAAAGCATAGTGTTTGACAAGGCTACACTGTGACTCTCATCTAATGGCTTTATCAAATTGTTCAATTCGAAAAGTCAAAACAGCATATACAAGTTGTGAGCAAGTGTAATTGATAATTTGACATACCAATCATAAGTGTTATACATGTCATGTCTTTCCATTTTGTATGTGTAATAGTTCGCAAAACTGAGCTACTTAGTACTTACATTATAATTTTAAAAATTGGTTGTGCATTAATTGTATTTTTCTTGTATCATATTATTTATTGGACAATATGTTGATGTATTGTATGTACATCATATTTATAAGATCTTAATAGGATACAACGGCACTCAAGGTCCGGAGGTGAAGAAGGAAACTCATTTAACAATACTAATCAATTGAAACAATAGTAGTAGCATTGATGCTCTCGGAGGTATTCAAGCCCCATAAGCAGTCATTTAATGATTATGCTACTCATTTCAACTACCTGGTCATTCAACATTACTGTAAACCATATTGATGGATGAAAATTTGAAATTTCAAAAGCACCCAAAAGCTTTGAAGCAAGATGCATAGATGCTTATATGATATGCTAAGTAAAAGATTATACTATGTTACCTTATCCCAAGAATGCCCAAGAAATTCATTCACTGAAGCTGCATTTTGGGCATACATCAAAGGAGAAACCCAGAAACCCCAGATCCACCATTTTGGTATACTATCTGCCACAGTGATTAAAAAAAAAAGAATAAACTTATGAAGACATCAGCAACTAACCATGTAGATATTGCAAAATGGCAAGTTTTACCTCTTGAAATGATGAATCCTCCAAGAGCCATGACCACCAGCATTGCGAAAGATCCAAAGGTATTGGCAACAATCATATTTCTGCCCAACGATCCAATTACACGGAAAAGACCTATAGACATCTGGTGCAGAAAGAAATATAACAAGAGTTGCCGGGAAAATCTGCAATAAAAAATTCGGATCATAAATCCTTTTGATTTCAGTCATCATCGATTGCTGAATTCAATAGAAGCATAATATGTACCTAACAACATTAGGATCATATCCAATCACATAGTATGTAACAGCCACCCAAAAACCAGACTCTATGAGCGATGTTGGAATGCTCAAAGCCCAAGAAGGAATTGTATAAACCCAACTAGGATAGAAGTGCAAGTCTCTATGCTTGTAAAGTACTGGGAGCTTCGCCACCAACATTGAAACCTCAGTAAAGCCATTAAAGAGAATAATGACCATGGAAAAGTAAAGTGCTCCAAGGTACAAGCCACCATCATCAATTGTCTTATGGTGCATTGTTGTCCGAACAAAAACAGTCATTGTGATTAAGGCAACAATAAGAAGCTGCAGAACAGAACACATTAGGGAAAAGTTTGCATTAGCATTGTCAATATAACAGCAATAAAAATGGTCTCTTAGGCCTTGTTTACCAAATACAGACACTAATCCACTCGCCAAATTAACAGAGTTAGTAAACTTACCTGAATAAATTTGAAAACGTAAATAAATGAATTCCGTTTCATCAGTAGCAATTGCCAGTTAAAGCTGGTTTTGAGAAGCTCACTCCTCTTTTCACCATATTTAGAAGTTGACAATGCTGCTGGATGATTAAAACGTCTGTCAAAAGGGACAGCCAGTTCCTCTGACAAATTCTTTCCAGTGTGATATGAATGAAAAGCTTCAGCAAACTTTCCTGGAGATATATATCGGTATGGAAGGTAAGGGTTGGACCAGTATTGTTCTTGGTCCTTCTTTGACGTAACCTGTATTCAGAATTTTTTTAGCAAACTTTTTTTTTAAAAAAAAAAAAAGGAGTATGATGCATATGAATTTACATACAATCCTTGACCACTTACTTCCTGCAAGAAGTCTGCCACATTCTTTCTCTTTGGACAACTAAATCCCATAGATGCAAAGAAATCAAGAACAGAAACTCGGGGTCCCTGGTATACAATCTGACCTTCAGACAAAAGTATAACATCATCAAATAACTCATAAGCCTCAGGAGCAGGTTGAAGCAGAGAAATGACAGTGGTCCCATCAAGTGCACGGGTAGAATGCTTAAGATATTTGATGATTTGATAAGTAGTTGAACTATCAAGGCCATTTGATATTTCATCCATGAATAGTACTCTGGCTGGACCAACTAATAATTCACCTGAAATCAAATAATTGCTAAATCAAATCAGCATGAATAAAAGCCAAAAGCATTTTACTATCAGTAGAAGGTAATATACATTGCCTGCACCTGTTGTCAGCCGCTTCTTCTGGCCTCCAGAGATACCTTTAAGCATCTCGTCTCCTACCAATGTGTCAGCACAAGTGTCCAAACCTAGAATCTTTGTCAGACAAACATTAGTGCTTCAGAAGTTTAACAATTTATGTTCATTTAACCATTTATGTTCATCAACCCCTTATAAGCGACAGCATCACCCTAAAGTTCAGGTACCTATTTAACATTAAATCAAATCAAATTCCATTCGCTAGCCAATTCCCCGGGGGGGGGGGGGGGGTATCCTCCATTGGCTAACGAAATACTATTCAAAATGTTTGATGGGCCAATCCTCAGTGGTCATTCTTCAAGGGTGTTAGTTACTATTAAGGGATGTTTAAGGCCACAGTCACAAAAGGAGTGCCAAATGTATCCAAGAGCAATCAACATATAGAGAGTACCTTCATGATGTACTCCACCACAAGACTAGTCTTCTGACCCCCCAGTGCAAATGACTGAAAGCAAAAAGTGTAAAATTCAGAAACTCTCAACAGAAATATATATTTTCAGAAAAAGAATTAGTCGTCCTTCAATTACCTTCATAAATATATCAAGATCTTCATCAGGTTTTATCCCAGCCATTTTTTCTCTTCTTGCAAGTTCCATAATCATATCTTTTGCCAGAATTCATAGTCAGCAACTAGGAGAGCATTGCTCTTACAGATACAAATTACTTTCTGGGGCTTACCATATTTGGATCCAACACCTTGACACCGTCCTGCAAAATCCAGAGTTTCCCGTACTGTCATCTCTGCCACTTGCCAATCCTGTTGACTGACATAAGCAGACGTCCTTGGAGGAACAAACTCTTTAAACCCGTGTCCATTGTATGTAATTTTCCCTGAGACCTTTTAAAAAATCAAAGTGCAAATATATTACAAGCAATGAACAATCAGACAAGGAAATGTTAGCAACCAGGTGTCATATTTTAAAACATGTTTAGCATCATTCAAGAAAAGCAAAATCTTAGTACCTGTAAATGATGTCCGAGGCGCCCAGCAAGAGCTAGCAATAGTGTAGTCTTTCCTGAGCTCGGAGGACCCAGCAACAGGGTCAATCTACAAATAATAATTGTACCTTATAACACAGATACAAACGTGGCCAATAGTTTTACGGACTTGATCATGTCTGAAATTACCTCGAAGGTCTAATAATCCCACTTAAGTCATCCAAAATTGTCAATTTGCTCCTGTTTCCCCGATATATCCGCAATTGCCTCAAAAGACCCTGAACAACAGTCGAACCGGCAAATTAAAAATAAAAAATAAAAAATCGATTTATAGCAACAAAACAAAATAGGTCATTGTGATTAATTTACCTCAGTCATGTTAAAAATAAAATTGGGAATGGTTGGTAGCGCTCTACTTCCAAGGTGAACAAAAGATTCAACTGTCAGATTCTGAAATCGAACCTCAATCTTTGGAAGCTCCAAATCAACTCTGTAATATTCTTTCTTCTTCAGTCAGTTATCATCGACCAAACAAAGTCTCAATTCGATTATTTAGAGCTAAAAATTTCCAAATGTAACTCATCGAGGAAGTGAAGCTGGTGCACAACTAAAAATAAAACTTAACATGCATTCGACTTGCCAAAAAAAAAAAGCATTTTGATTCCACAACTATTTTATTTATTAAAATGGAAAATAAGTAGTTTAAAAACAGTGTTCGTTGAAATAAGTTATAAGATTTTATAAGTGTAAATTGAAAAACAAAAAAAAAAATCAAATTCTTAACGTCGAAAACACAAATTCAGCTTCTCGTTTTTCAAAAGCTCAACGCACTATCAATAAACCAAAAAAAAAAAAAATGAAACGATTCATTACGCTTCGCATCTCTTTCTCATGCGATCAAAGAAGCGCTCCGGATCATCTTCAACAGCATTAACCAACCGGTCCAACACAAGCCTCTGTTCCTGAACCGCCAGCTCACTCACATCGACCTCCTTAACGTCACCGACCACGTTCTTGAAAATGCCACGGCGAGCTCGAGCGTAAGTCGGCAGCCGCTCAAGCGCCGCCCACCTCAACGCCTCCTCGTCCTCAACCTCGTCCCTAAACGACGACGTTCTCGAAAACACATTCTCCGCCGAGTTCCACATCCGATCTAATTAATTATCACAAAACAAAGCCACAGAGAAAAGAGAGAGAGAGAGAGAAGCAAGTTGTAATGACGTTATTAAAAGTAAGATCACATGTAATGTGAGCTACTAGTGCTGCTACTGCTGGTGCCAGTGCAATGTCTACTTGTATTCAAGCATGGTAGTTGGGCTCTTCATTAATGGTGCCTCATTTTCTCTCTCTCTCTCTTTCTACTAGTCTTTGGTTGTTTATCAAATTAATTCTTTTTGGAAAAAGTTAGCTTTCTTTCATTTCCTGTTACCCGCAGTTTGTTTCTCTTTTTCTCTCGATGAAATTTCTCTATTTCTTGTTTCCGTAAAAGTTTGTCGTTGTTATGATACTTTGCGGAGAAGCCTCATTAATGGCAGCGGGAAAGACAAAATCTGGAGGGTTTTCAATCGTACACGCGGTGTACATAGAGGCGATGGCACACGCCACTGTTATTTGACACGTTAGGGTGACCTACGCGTGTTAGGAAGCATAAGGTCGTCGCGAGTGGGAGTAGGGTTTGTATGGAGATTTTATTTTTGTTTTTGTTTTTTTGAGTAGGGGGAGGATTTGAATTAAACGGTTGGGAAAATTACCAAAACCAAAACGAGGTGGATTTATATTTTGGTTTTTTTTTTCTGTTTTATTATTAAATTACGACAGGGTGATTGGAAGTTAGAAAACGGCGGATGATGACTGATGCGTGGTGAGAAGAGAAGAGTCATGGACTATTACTTTTATCTTTGGTTCGAGAAAATATTGAGGCGAGGAGAAGAAGGGAGAAGACAAAGAAAAAAATAAATTATTTGTTTATCTAAACAATAAAAATAAAATTAATTTTTTTCACTCATTTTCTCTATCCTTTTTTTCTTTCCATTCCTTTTCTCTCTTATCATTTCTTCCAACCAAACATCGACTTAAGTAATCGTTGAATGTCAATGTGAGGTCTTGGGTGACAAGAGTCTAATTGTTATTTTTATGGATTCCATAGGTTGGCTAGAATGTATTGTCACCGAACTCATATCAAATTTTTCTTTTTTTCTTTCTTTGGAAAAAAAGTTTGATACATTCTAAATATTTAAAGGAAAATAAAATTTTATGATATTTAAAAAAAATTAAATATCTTGATTTATCAATAGATTCAATTAAATTTAATAAAAAATTATTTTCATCTTATAATTATCATTATCTATCTCCCTCCAACATACAGTAAATATATTGAATTACTCATTTTATCCATAAATTGTTAATAAAATTATGAATATCTCCTTATTTGTAAGGGTTGGAATCTTGTTGTAGAAATTCGATTTAATATCTTATTTTTCCCAATTACTCATCTTCATATTTTAAAAGCGGATCATATTCTCTATAATCTGAATTACAATTAGGAATGAATTTCGTCTCCTTCTTTACTATCTTCACATTCTACTTCTCCACAGGCTTTGATGGCTCCAACATCCACTCTATCTTCATCCAAATTTGATCCACTTTCATCATCAACAAGTGTTATGCCTTCATTGTCACCATCAACGTTTTGGTAGATTCCAGAACAAGCAACAACTAGGCACGAGCAGCATTTGAGCACAAGTAGTTGGGTCTGCGTGCAACAGGTTAAGGAATTTTGTGAAGGGTTTGTGATTTTTTTTTTTATGGGGAGCAAGGTTTCTAGTTAGTAATCAAATGAATTTTACTATTTTAGGTTTGTGATTTTTGGAGGAAGGTTTTTGGCCAATGCTTATAAGATTGGCTTTCTTAACGTGGCTCATTTGACAACTCAATACACAGATGTCACGAGTCTAAAGGCATAGAGTATGAAATCTTTTCCCCGTAAGCTGGTTGTATAAAGTTTGTTGGTTCATACAGGCAGTGTGTTTAGGGAGCTTTTGTTAGCTCCGGAAGATAGCCAGAGCCAGCCAGTTTTTTCATTAAATAGGCATGGTAAGTCTTCAACTATAGAAAAGTAGTGAGGAGAACTAGTAAGAAATGTGCTTGCCAGCCAATTCGTGACGTGGGTGGTGAGCCGAATTCAAACCCTCATGGGGATGAGAATGTAACATAAATTTATTTTTTTATTCTTCTAATTTTTTTATATTTTCTAAATTATTTTTATTCAAGTCATAAATAATTTTATTATTTTAAATGTCATTAATAATAATTATTATTATTAAATTTTATTAACTTTATTATTTTAGTTATTAATTATTATTATTGTTGTTATTGTTTTCATTAATATTATCATTATTAACAATAAAAATAATGATAAAAATAATTAATTTATCAGTATTAACAATATTATCCTTATTGTTGTTGTTATTATTATTATTAAGTTTTATTAACTTTATTAGTTTAGTTATTATTAATTATTGTTAATATTATTTTTTATTAATAATAAAAAAAATAATGATAATATTGTTAATAATGATAAATGAATTATTAATATTATAAGTATTTTGGTAAATTAATTCTCATTCCTATTTATTTTGTCGAGTAAACACATCAATGCCATTTCAGCACATTCTCATTCCTATTTAGTTTTGTCAAATAAACATTGAAATCTCATTCACATTTACATGAAGTAAACACACAATTATAGTATTTCCTTACAAGTTATTATGAAGAAAATGTACCATATTAACCTTTTAAATAGTTAAACAAACCGAATTCATTAACAAATTGATATTTAAATGTCTTTCTTAAGATGTTAGAGAGTTTTGTACCCTTTTTTTTCTAAATATTTGGATGCACCATTCCTTTTTTGTTTTTCTTTTCGAGTATGTTATTATGTTCGTCTATTTATTGAATGGTAAATTTTAATATAATCCACTTACACCCGTGTACAAGAGGGAAAGTGCGGCAGATGTTTCCTATTTTATATATAAAAAAAAACTCAAATGTACAAATGCTTTAAAAAAATTGAATTTTTTTAATTATACATAAATATGATTCGAAGCTCACTGAAAATGCAAAAATATTTTCATTTAAAATTAAATATTTTCATTTAAAATTAAATATTTTCTTGACTACTAGCAAGTACTTGACTAATTGACTCATCAGCGGACCTACTACTCTACTCAGACCTATTCTTACACACTTAACTTCTCGACTCAGGCTTAGTCAAAACGGAGTTGACATTGTCATGTAAAATGATAATATTCACCCCAAGAATATTGACAGCATCCGAGGGCACCGTGTTTTTTGATATTTTCAAGCCTGGCCTGGCGATAGTTTTTCTCTTTACATTTCTTGTTTGTACGAATAACTGCTTGGACGTCACCAGATTCAGACCATTAGACCTCTTTGCATGCTGCCCGAAACATAATCAACTTTTTCCTGTCTAAGCTTCTTGATTTCTAGTCGTTCTCACAAAAATAATAAAGCGCGCACACACACACATATACCAATTTATCCAATTTTGCTTTTGCCTGAAATTAATACAAGAAAAATAATACATGAAACTACGCCGTTTTCATGTCCCAAAATTAAATGGTTGGCCACGCACATCACTTTCCAAAATTTATCAAACCACCTCGCGGTCCGTCCCCGGCAGCTTGAAAACGAGAACACACAATTTAATTATCATTTTTTTGGGATAAATTATTTCTTTATTATTTTATTTTTGTTGAAATTTCATGTAACAACAAGAAGTTTTAATAATGGACCACCTACCAGGGGTGGATCTACACAACGCCCAGTGTGGGTAATTGACACCGCTCAATAAAAAATTTCCCTTATTTTTCTATTAATTTTTTTAAAATTTCTATGCGAGTGGAGGCTAGTTTTTCAACAAATTTTGATATTGGGTTCAATTTTATGAATTTTGTGTTTTTACTATGAAATTAGAAATCTTTTAAAAAATCTATGGTGAGAGTCTACTTTTTTTTAGAAATGATATAATCATAAATTCTTATACAAACTCATTTTGTACAAAATAATGTGACATGATTAGATTAATTGAATTAAATATCACTTGACCCACATAATTTATTTTTATTAATTTATATTTTCATTCAACCAATGAATTAATATCATGTCAGTTTATATAAAAATTTATAATTGTATCATTAAGTCATCTTTTTTCTGTTGAGCTAGTAAATGACGATTTTTAAAAAAAGTTAAAATGAGAAAATAAATAAATTACCTATTATACTTTGGATTAATAAAGTGCAAGCGCCATCCGGGCCCGAGAAAGTAGCTGTTGGAATAATTACAAGAAAGATTACTTTTGGTGCAGTCAAAGCACCGCATTCGCCAAAGCAATCTCCACAATTGAACGTCCCTAATCTTTTTCAAAGTGGTTGGTTAATGGGATGAACCAAAAGTTCGGTGGTTCAAAGACTCGGCAAAATTCTTTGGTGGTTAAATGAAGTTTCGACGAAATTGAGACAAGTGTAAATATTACTTCTCTTAAATTAAATTAACTCGAGCTAAGAAAGTGATGAAATTACTCATGTGACATCAGCAAATGGTTAGCGCGTAAAATTATTCAGTGTAACAATAAGAGAATTTTTTCAAGAAGACATCTATTTTAATACTACTCACTATGAAGCACGTTTACACATAATTTATATTACTACCAATAGATTGAGTGTGTGTTTATTTGAAGGTTTAAAGAATCTGAATGAAGGAATGAGAATGAAATTTATATTTATTTAGCAAAATATAATTTGAAAATAAGAATAAAATGTGTGGGTCTCACACAATTTGAGAATAAAGATTGAAATCTCATTTTCATGGAGAGGTTGAGAATGAAAATGAAAAATGAGAATAAAACTCATGTTTATTTTTAAATTCCTCTAACTTTTTCATATTTTATGAATTACCTTCGTTTAAATCACAATTAATTTTTTTATTCTAAATATCATTATTATTATTATTAAATTTTATTAACTTTATTATTTTAGTTGTTATTCATTATTTTTTATTTTTATTAATATTATCATTATTAATAATTTATTATCATCATCATCATTATTATCAAAATTTATTAATTTTATTATTTAAAATGTGATGATAATAATAATAATAATAATAATAATTAACTCTATTATTTTAGTTATTATTAATTATTGTTATTATTATTTTTATTAATATTATCATTATTAACATTTACTATTATTATTAAATTTATTTTTTTAATTAACATCATTTTTATAATAATATTTATACATGTATCTAGTTAATAAAAATCACATTATTTAATACTATGATATTTTAGTAAATTGATTCTCATTCTCATTTCTTATTCCCATTTATTTTGCCAAGTAAACACATCAATGACATTCCAACATATTCTAATTCTCATTTATTTTTGCCAAGTAAATATTGGAATCTCATTCTCATTTCAACATATTCTCATTCACAGCTCATTCATATTCCACCTCATTCTCGTTACATAAAGTAAACACACCATTAATATA
This sequence comes from Citrus glauca, assembly GCA_029633175.1. Taxonomy (NCBI): domain Eukaryota; kingdom Viridiplantae; phylum Streptophyta; class Magnoliopsida; order Sapindales; family Rutaceae; genus Citrus; species Citrus glauca. Next base: position 7,217,817 of record JAQOOD010000001.1, read on the forward strand.
AACAAGTCAAATTTTCAACAAAATTATTTAAGGTTCGCTTTGAGTGAAAATTCAATGAGATTTCATTCGGTGAATTAAAAAGTAAATTTGAGACCTATACACTAAGCTTATTTATTTTCAATTTTTATGTCAAATAATTTATTTTTTAAAAAATAATATTATAAATCAGCTAGAAATAATAATTTTTCCCAATATGATGGGATGCCACAGGATCTCATCTTATTTAAAATAAAATTAAGATATATTTTTATCTCATAAAAAAATTTAAAAAAAAAAATATTTTTTTATCTTACTTATATATATAAAATCAGAGTAAGACTGATAAATTTCGTCTCATGCTATTTCATTACCAAGCCTATAACCAGCAGATTATTTTCGTTTTTGTTTATGAAATTTCCACTTTCAACAGCGAGTTTCGTTGGATATGGTGAGGTTATTAATTGTGACATTATCGTAGAGACCCCACACCATCTTCCTGTAGTTGGCAGACCATATATAGCGAAGCATGATTCACAAGAGGATTTAATGTAGGCCATCTTGGAATTAATTTGTCATAATTGTATATATATGAATTATGGGCCTGAAATTTTAGGTAATACATTTAAATCATAAAAAAAGTCGATACGTCATAAATTTAAAGTAGCATTGGGCTTTATCATCAAACTGTTGCGGCTAGTTAATTTACGGACATGATTTTTTTTTCTTTTTAAGTTTTACTTTCATAACATCGGGGAGATTCATTCTAAGCAATGGGAGGATAACCTAACCAATTCAATTAAGAAATTATTGGCGACATAGCTTTTATAACTTTAAAAATATGAAAAAAATACATAATTTTCTTTTTTCTTCCTTGACAATTGATACAATCTTTTTTTTTTATTAGCTAAGATTATACAAGTTATTATTGCCTAAAAATTTAAATTATGCATAAGTCTAGTCCATAAATTTTTTTGTATATTGCAAAAGTTGATTTGACTTTACTGGTTCGAGTTTTTTTTTTGTGTATTTTGAATGTTAATTTTTACAAAATATTTAAAAGTAGATTCGGCATGTTTTGGACATATTTGTATAAAACTATGTTATTATATCATTGATTTCAGAATGTTTAAAAAATACTTTTGATTATAAATATTAGTAAATTTTTAATATATATTTTTTAAAAGAAAAACGATTGGCAAACCCAAATGGCCAAATTATAACCAAATTAAACCAATTTAAATCCTGAAATAATAACTTAATTGGTTGACTAGAAGTAAGAGGTTAATAATACATATATAACTATATATATTTAATTTGGAGTTAGGGAGAAATGGGGGTGCCATTTTAGATACATTCACAAAGTTGAAGTAATGAAAGTATGAGATCAATCCCAATTCTATCCCATATCTACAAGTTGGATAAAATAATATCCCAATCCTATCTCTTTATTTTATTTTATTTTTTTGAAAAGAAATTTTTCATAATCTTATCTTACTAAATATCTTATTTTATCCCATTATCTTGAACAGTTTCGAATGTAAATAAATAAATTTTAATTTTTTTCTTTTAAAGATCATCATAATTCAATATAGCAAAATTTTTGAATAAATACAAAGTATAATAATTAAATAATAATATAATTTTGGCTATATGCATTTTTTAATACAATTTTATACTAACATTTTTTTAATTGCTTGTTTACTTCTTTTGCATATTAACATTAAGATTTACGCTTCAAAAGTTATAAATTTGGACAGCAACCAACTTCAACTATATTAAAATATCCAATAATTTAATAATATAATCATAAATCAAATCAACCGAAATGGATGCAACATTAATTTGAGAAATTGGCATAATTCTGAAAGGTTACTACTATTATTAATTATTAATTTTAAATTGTAGCTTTTGGCTAGCAATTCACTTTCTAGTTATGTTACTTTTATTATTTAATTTTATCCTTTATATTTCAACTTTGATGTTACATAAGTTAAAACTTATAAAATAATTAAAAATTTGAAATAATTTTAAAATTATATTATTAATCGGATATACAGGACGGGATGAGATTTATGATTGGTTATTCTTCTATCCTACAAATAAAGACTAGACTTATTTTTTATTTTTGTCTCATTCTACTTTAATTTAAAATGTAAAAATATATTTCAATCTCATCCTAAATGAGACGGGATTCTGTAATATCTTATCCCAACATAAAAATTTATCATCTCTAAATGATATTATTATTTTTCTTTATTTTAAAAAAAAAAGGGAAGCAGTAGGGTGCAGGCTAATTTTTTTTTTTTCCTCCAAAAAATCCCACTTAAATGACCTAAGCACAAAGAGAGCTACGTAGCCTGTGCTAGTGGAGACCAAAGCCTAAAACCAAGATACAATATGTTGAAGTTCTAGGTCAAACCTAAGCCCTTCACCCTGTACCCCACTTTTAGGCTTGTCTTGGGCCAACCTCGATGAAGTCATGCATTTTGCCAACCTAGCCACATTTGGTTCTTAAGGCCAAGGTTAAACCTAATCGTTCAAAAACCAACTAGGAGAACAGATCAATTTCAATCACATCGATCAAGTTTAATCTAAACCATTTAATTATATTGATTAAGTTTCTGAATGGTGCTATTTGCACCACCCCTCCTCCCCTCTTCCTCTCTAATTTTGTCTCAACAACCCCCCCACTTTCTAGTTTATTTCTCTTATTCCTAAATTTGCCCTCATTAGAAATTAAAAAAGCATTTATTTTTCTAACCTTCTCTTTTTTCTCTCATCTACACATTTTCGCTCTCTCTTTCAACAATTACTAATATACCCATTTTCGCAACCACCAAATCCATCATAGATATTGAACAACATTTATGAGAACACTGATTTGAATGGAACCCAAAACAAGAACTCAGTGCCCAATTCCAAATCTGCCTTGCACGCCACTAAAATCTCTGTCTTGCTGTCTGGTTGTGAATCAATGCAATGAAAGTTTTACACGTCTGCACCATAAGCATAGCCGTAGGTTAAAAGTGGTTGATGAACCAAACTTTGCTTTTGTTTAGAATGCAATTAAAAAATGAATCATGAGGTGTCGTTATGCTTCTTCGATGGTTGGAAACAATTAGACAATGGCTGATGGTACAGGCCTTGCTAAAGGAGTGTTGACTTATTATTGATTGAGAAAAAAATAATCTCAATTGCGATTTGGCTGGTTCTCTTTGTTTGTTCTTGGGCTTGGTTGATTTGAGGATTTGTTAATTTTTTTTATTCATTAAACCATTTGTTCCTGTGTGCAAAACATTAAAAATAATTAAAAATAAATGTTTTTCAATATTATTAATGGATTTTATTGCGAAGAAGTTGAGTATTGTAGAAAGTAAGAGTTGCTGAGATAAATAAAGAGGGTTCCAATATCACCACTCTAATTTCTTTGCTTTGTGAATTATTTAATTTAAAAATAATTAAATATCTTGTAAATTTTTTTAGAAAGACTTTAATGAAAGCGTGTCTCGCCTTAAATTCATCTCGGTGTGATGGTGTCAAAGGTTTAGTAAGCAAACCTATGCCTTGAGCTCATCTTGCTTGTGAATGAATGAGTGAACATCGAAGATTCAAATGGATTAGTCGTGTTCATTTTATTTTTAATTTTTTAATTATCTTCATTCTAATCTTCTTTTTGGTCAATTTAAGCAGTTAGTACTCATGAAAATGCGCCGACAGTAAGTGAAAGTTGATTAAAAGAGGAGCGTTATGAGACTCGTAGCTATCAAATGACCCATGATCGTGAAGTAGACATGCAAAGCCAATAGCTCCAGTAGCGTGATTCCATGTGTGTGAAGCGGTTGATATCTCGTCATCTCGCTCCCCACCAGCAAGAGAATGACATGAACATATGAGATGGACAATTTGGGTTGACCGGTGTTACTCGACCCACCCACCCACCCACACACACGCACACGTATTTCTTTTTACGCCCACTCATAAGACGAGCCTCAGATGAGGGAGCTTCATTAAAGCAATCGTCGAAGAATGGGATGAACAAAACAGAGAAAAAAAAATGGGGGCAAAAGTACACCCTACCCCAATGTGGGAGTAGGTATAGGTACAAGAATAGGCCAAATTGTTGGCTTTTGTAGATTTCAATTATTAAAGCAATCGTCGAGCCATTGGCCCCATAATTTAAATAGGTTATTAGCTTTATTAATTGTAGTAAACTACTTAATTTTTTTTTTTCACATAAGTAATTATGTAAAATATGCTTCAATAGAACTTTAGTAATGCTCAAGGGTCTAAGAGGTGAAAAGTGTAGGCTATTTAGAGAGTCTGGCATGGCTTTTCAGATCTGATTCTTACGTACTGAAGCATAATAGCTCAAGCCCATGTTAAAACTCAAGCTTGACTCTGCACTGGCCCAAGTTCGTAAAAGCTTCTAACGCCCACTAAAACTCTTGAAACAAACATTTTCAATTTTATTTCTTAAATTACGGTCAATTTAAGTTATAAAATATAAATTCATATATTAAAATTATCTATTTTTCCATAAAATTTTACCTCAAAAAAAAAGATATGTTTCGTTTTAAGTCACATCCAAATCCTAAAATATTAAATTTATTTTAAATTGTTATTCTTATTATAATTTATTTTTATTATTCTAAGCTCTCATAATTTTTAATTAAAATTTGAGATATAAATAATAAAATAGAATGAATATAAAAAAAATCTTAAAATAATTTATTTAATTAAATTTTTATTTAAATACGAAATAAATTAATTTGTGCTACGTTATTTAAGTGAATTTAATTAAAAGCGGGGGGTCTGGCGAGGAATTTTGAGGGGGTTTTCAAATGGCCTGCCCAAAGTATAAATTTACCAAAATCAAACGCACGCGAAATCACGATCAGGCGCTAAAATGGAAATTTGGGATACATCAACAGAGGCTGTCATCGAAGCCCTAAGATCTAGAGGCTGGTGTTTCGGTAACATCCAGGAAGTTACAGCCATAACAGCGATAAACTCCGCTTTGATCGATGATAAAGACCCGCGTAAGGTGGCCGATTCTACTGAATCCGAGCTCCTTAATACGGACCTTAAATCCATCGGAGGCAAGTCCTTGCCCGACGCGACCCGAAAGTTCTCGCATATTCAAGGCCCCATCGTTCTCCAGGCAATCTCTCCTTCTCTCTTGAACTTTGCTTATAGCTTTCTGTTTGGCTTCCAATGCTTGTTTCTTTTTGGGGGGGGGGGGGATTAAGTTTTATATTTTATTCATATTGGCTGGACTGTTTTGAATTTCATTTGAATCCTTTCTATTACCTTAATTAGGTAGCTTCGGTGAGGGACATATCCAGGAGCAGTATCGAAGAATTTTCTGGAAACCCAGGTAGCAATCGCCTGCTGAAATTAGTTCTCACAGATGGGCATATTGAAATAACTGCGATTGAGTACTCTCATATACCTTCTGTCCCTTATGACATAGTTCCTGGTACCAAGGTATTCTTATTTTCATGAAGCTTGCTTTTTTTAATGGTAGAATGATTTATTTTCGGTCATTTAGTTTGTGGAGTATGTGCATATGTTTTTGGTTTCTGAAAGCAGCACTTAAGTTGCAACCTAAATCTACTTTGTAGTGATTGTTACTTTTATTTATATAGCTGGATCATGGTTGACAGGTCCGTTTGGAAAATAAAGTTCCGGTACATAGTGGTATAGTATGTTTGAATCCAAATGTGGTTACTGTACTAGGAGGTGTTGTTGCATCACTTCATGAAGAATGGCAGATGAATAGAAAATACTCGGTTTTTTCCCGTTCATCTTTAAGGCCATCCCAGGAAAGTGGTGGTGGTGGTCCTCCTCCATTTGAGAAGTTCCAGATTAGGGCACCTTCACATCAGTTAGCTCAGCGTGGCAGATTCTATCATGGTAACATGTGCTTTCCACAATGTTTTATTTTGTGTGTTTGCTAAATAGGTCTGCATTTCACTGTTTCCACTGCAATAGCGGTTTTATTTGCTTATGGTTCCTTTTCTTAATATTCTAAAGGTTTTTTAAATATGACTTACTAGCAGGTAGTGGTAGAAAAACAAAGTTGAATTTCTCCACTAGGGTAAAATGTTTGTTGCTCGATAGATCGCCGGATCAACCAACATTTCTACAGATCAAATATCTGGCATCAATAATGACAATCAGTTTTATATAATTGTCGTTTGCATTTTTTGTTGCCCATAACATGGCATGTGTGATGAAAAAAAGGTGATCATTCGCAGATGATTCTGAGTCTACAGCAAAGACCAGTGAGCCTGTTGCTGTGGAAACCACTGGAAATACCAAAGTTATGCCAAGCACTTCACAGCAGACCACTGGTTTGGAAAAAAATAACTCAGTTACTAGTCCGAAAGTGGCACGCGTCAAAGAAAGAACTGAAGAAGACCCAAGCAGCTCACAAGCAAGACCAAAAGAAGGTGCAACTGATTATTATTTCAATTGAAACTTTCTTTTCTCTCTTTATAAGGTGTTATATTGCCTAATGAATTCATGTAATTTTATTGCTATGGCATTAAGCAATAGTCCAGAAATGCAGATTCATGGGGAGAATACAGGAAATCATTATGATGCCTATTTGTTTGTTTATTTTCCCATTGATGGTATATCTTTTACAAACAAGAAAGGGTAATTTCTGATATTTGTAAGGATGGAGAGGGACCAAATTTATTTGCATCTCTCATTGTACTGATATGAATATCATTATTACTTAGTTTTTGGAGATAGAAATCTACTTGTAAGGGTAAATCTAGTACATAAATTCATTGACAGTCTTGGATCAAGACAAAATGGGTGGATTATATTTGTTTGCTATTAGAAGTTAATGTTTAATTTTGTATTTCTGGGCAGTTGTTGAATCCTTCCCTGTTCAAAATCAAGCGGCTTCTCAAAAGCTCCTTCAGAAGATGAGTACCCCTAATCAAGACAATCGACATTCCAGAGTTCGAAGATATAGGGGGAAGGGAAAAGAAGAAGAGCCAGCTGTTTTCACCCTAGAAGAGTGGGAAAAGAGAAAAGCTGGGGCGAAACCTTTTGTTAACCATAAGCTTCCAGATACGAGTAACGATGAAGATCTTGCATGGCAGCTTCAAAACCAACTTGATTTGGAAGATTCTCATGTTAATATCCTTTTGTCTTTGACTGTTATTGTTTTTAGTTTCCAATGTTTGATTTTGATGATTTCCTCTTTGTTCAGGAGCAGAGCGGAATGCATGACTCACAGGCAGAGAATATCAGAATGAGCATGTTTAGTTATGAAAGAGATGATAGGGTTCACGGGACAGAAAATAGAGGCAGAGGAAGAGGAAGGGACAGAAGAAAAGGAAGGGGGCGGGGGAGGGGGAGGGGATGGGGGAGGTTTGATTAACCAGTTGGCTCTCCTCCCTATAGCTATTTATCTGTATGTTTTGTTCTTTTATCAGCTGCCTTCCCCACTCCCACTTTCTCAAGTGTTTCATAGTTATGTTGAAGTTTTGGAGTTGCATGCATGTACTAGCTGCAATTACTACCACTGAAGCAGAGACATTCCTTTTAAAGAGCTATCTATTATTGAAATGTTTATTTTGCTTCAGTTTCAGATCACAATGTGATATTTACAAGTTTTGTAGCATTAGTACAAGTGTTACATCTATGAAACACCATGATGTTTCCTTTTAACATAATCTTACAGATAATTAAAATTTTCATGGTCTCATTTTCTTATCTAAATGAGTGTCTGGTTGAAAATTTTTGGACTACATTTTTGCAATTTCGTTTTGTAAAATTTTTGTTGCATGGCACTAACTTATGCTCACGTAAACCTGGTAGTTTATGCTTATAAATAGTGAGACGTGAACTGAAGACGGTTGCGCTGTACTAGCGCCTGGCGTGCTACTCAGCAGATCTTTACTGCAACAAAAGCATGCTGGAATGGTAGCGTCAGCATTGGAGGCTGAGAATTTATTGTGCTGAAATCTTAGTTGAAACTTCCTTGTTTGACCGGTAGACCTAAGCTCCGTTGGCACAGGATGAAGTATCAAATCCGCTCCATATAAGTAATCTGCTCTGATGGGCATTTGGTTGCTATCCATTTTGAGTCGGAGTGTCAAATGGCTCGGGCTTGGTTAAGCCCATGTTCCTTAAAAGGGCCCAGGCCCTCTGCACGGATGTCCAAGTTTGGAGGGCTGACTGGACTTGAGCTTCCATATTTTAAAAATAAAAACTTAACAAAATAAAACAAAAGATAAAAAGTAAAAACCTATCCCACAACCAAATCTACGGTAAATATAATTTTAATTAAACAAAATAAAGCAAAACCTAAAATCTAAACTCAGAAGACCTAATCCACAACAGCGGCCGCCCTTTGCTGTTTGATGAAATAAGTTTTCTAATTTTGTGAAAAATAATGTTTAAATGTCATATTTACTGAACTACAGCTATAATGAATTTTTATTTCATTGTTAGAGCTTTTTCTTTACTCAGCACCACGATACTAATGGTACCCTTACATTATCACTGAAAAGCTATTAGAATAACATTGATTCGATATTCTACATTTTATAGCTTACATTTTCTTGAAAAAATTGCTAGCCTACATTGCCTCACTTGAGGGAGAGAAACTGTTCTTGGATCGTTAGAATCTTCACTTACAATAATATGCACAAAAGGAAAAAAAAAAAAAAAAACAAGGATCCTCTCCTGTCAGGGGTGAAGCTGTGAGGGGGCTACTTGAAAAAAATTAATTAATTATAAATTTACTCTTTTTAAAAAAACTTATAGTAAAATATTAATATATAACTAATAATTATAGTCAATGTCTATTTTTTCTAAATTGAAAAACTCACCTAAATCCCTGACTAATCAATTCAATTATCCAAAGTCTAAATTCCAAAAAACTTAGCTATTCAAGTCATCAAGTTGCTAACTCATGAGTGATGGTCAACATTGCTGCACCCGCATGCTCATATTATTTTTCAATTAATTATTAGCTTATACTTTTATCAATTTTTTTGATAAAATAATTAATAATTCTCTAATGTATTATTATCGCAGACAATATAATTCAGATATAATATATAAGTTTGAAGAATCAGTCAAAATTTCATTGATAGTGTTTTTTTATTTACATTGTACAGTTATAGTTTTATTACTAGTTTTTTGCTTGCCTAGTGTATTTTAATAATTTCATTTGTATAGAATAATTTTTTGAGAAGTAATTGAATTTAAAAAAAATATAGCCCAACCCAAAGTATAATCCTAGCTTCTTCGTCACTGTCTCCTGTCCCCTCCACCACAAACAAACACCCCCCCCCCCCCCCCAACTCCCATCCTCTCTTTGTGGAATGAGTAGTTAAGCTTGAATTTGAATTTTGATGTTGACAATTGAAGTCGGGTTGTTTCACTTTATTTACAACTGAGTCAACATCTCCCTCCGGGCCCGCCGCCCGCTTTTTTTAAGATTTGGAATTCTAAGAGAGACTATGTGAGAAAAAAAAAATAAGAGAAGATACTAATTCAAAAGGAAAAATATAATTCCATACGGAGAGTAATGCTGAAATTTACAAAAATTTGGATCAAAGTCACGTGACACATGATGATTGATCAATGGTTGATACTCTATAATTGTCATGCTGATGGTTCAAAAGGAGTAAAAAACAAAAAAAGGTCGACTATAATGTTTTTTGTTATTGATAACAATTTTAACATTTTTGTTTTGTTGTATATGTTACTGATTTTTTTATTGTTTATTTTATTGGCAACAACGTTTTATTGTGAGAAAAAAGTCTAGTGCCTAGGGATGGCCAGATCTGAATTAAACTTTTGATATCCGGATGCAGATAATATCCGCATGGATTGCGGGCTATATTTTTTTTAGACTATGTCTAATTATTATTATTAGTGTCTTAACTTTAAAGTTAATGAAGATTATGGAGTTAATTATGCTTATATATTTAAAAAATTTCAACTGAAATTTAATTAAATATAAATTTTTATTATAAAAAAATACAAATTCAAATATATGATTTGCCAGATGCACTTACATTCGGATCCGTACGGATTGTGATTTTTAAGATCCAGATTCACATTTCTTAACATTTAGATTTGGATCTTCCGAATCTTTACAAATTCGGGCCGGATCCAGAGTTTATTGCCAACCCCACTAGTGTCGGATGCCCAGTGTAGCATAGCAAAAGACAAAACATGTAACAATTATCGATTTTTTAATCACTGACATGTATTACAAAATTAAAAGTCTACACATATTTACATGAGACATCTATTAAAACCGTCTATATTATGTAAATCAACACAATCTAAATTTCTTTATTTTTTATTATATTATACTCTTAGATTTGTATTTTTTATTGCAAATTTTGCAAATTATAATGGGTAATTTAGTATCTGCAAAACCAAATCAATTCAATTTAGAGGCATTTTAGTCTTTTCAATTTATAACAACAATGTTGTTTTACTTAACGGCAAAAAGTAACAGAATGGGTGTGCAGTAATAATTGTCAAAATAAGTGAGTGTGCGGTGAAATATGTTAAAATATTTGAGTAATGGTTAAAAATAACCTGTTTTTAATAAAAAAAACTTATCACTTATTCGCTTGCGCCACAACCGTAGTACTACAACACTATTGCAGGCGTGGAGTGTGATGTGTGGTTAGTTGAGTTTTATAAGCAAAAATAGAAGAGAAATTATAGAATACCTCATATGGATTATAAATAATTAATGCATGAGGATATTTATAATTAAATTTAATATTATTATTATTTATATAATAATTTTTTAAAATAAATACACACATATTATTATATTATTTAATATTTAGTAGCTCATGTGTATTCTAAAACTTCTCAAATCAATTTTCAGAGAGACCCACAATATTTTGAGACTACCAAAACTTTTTCAATATTGAAAGGCAATAAAAAAAAGGACAAATCCCCACAGTCAATATTATGGGTGAGCAAAAAAACCGTAATATTAAAAAAATGAACCGAATCAACGATTTTTTCTAATTCAGTTCAATTTTTATTTTAAAAAAATCAAAAATACTATTTGTAAAAAAAAACTCAAAATATCGGTTCGGTATTCGGTTCATTTAGCTGAACCAAAAAATTGAATTATTTTTTTATTTTATTCAAATCAAACATGTGTTAATAATTTTATTCAAATCAAATATGATTTTATTCAAATCACACATATGTTATTTTTCTTTATAACATTATAATTATGTTTATATAGATAGAGCACTGGAGTTTGGTTATGTATTTTAAAATTTTAATATTTTATATTTTAGGAGTATCTTATTAATAGTTAGTAAGATATTAGTGATAAAATGTATTTTGAATACTTTGTATTTATTATTATTATTTATAATAAAATTAAAATAAATTAATTATTGAAAAAAATTATTACATTCATAAGACTTAATGGGTTAAAAATTTAAAAATTCAAAATAAATCTAATAGACCTAAAATCAAAAAAATTAAACTAAATCAAACCGAACTCAAATAGAACTGATTCAAAAAAAACTATTTGAATTCAGTTCTTATTAAATTCTTTAATTTTTTTTATAAAATAATCAACTTAAATCAATTCTTACATAATTTCAAACAAAATCGAACCGTACGCACGCCTAGTCAATATTGAAAGGCAATAAAAAAAAAAGGACAAATCCCCACAGTCAATTAATCATTCATATTTCCCGTCCAAAAGCATGTTCTGTACTTCCCAGTCAGTGCTTCGATTCCTTTCCGCAGACGGACAAAAATGGAAAATTTTCTAAACCAAACGTTAATCGCCGTCTTAATCTCTTCTCTAATCGCGCTTAGATCCTACAGAAGAAAATCTCTCAACTTCTCCGGCGCAGTCTCCGGCTTCATTGTTATGACTATCCACCTCGCCGCTGGAAGCAGGTTCGTTTCCTTGCTTTTTGTTTCTTTCTGATGTTTTTTATTTCCAAATTTTCTTCCTTTAGTTATCAAAGTCTTTATCGGTTAATGGATTTTAGGGTTATAACTAATCTACACGTGCCTGTAATTGATCTGAAGATTCGGAGCTTTATTACTTGTTTTCTTCTTCACTTCATCGAAGCTTACTAAGGTTGGAGAGGAGAAGAAGCGACGCGTTGACGCTGACTTTAAGGAGGGTGGTCAAAGAAATTGGTAACTGCCTTTTCACTTTTCGCCTTGCTTTCTTTCCTTCATCTTGCGGCATTTAAATTTAGAATTTTAAGTTGTTTATAGTACATTTCTTTGTAGTAAATAAAAGGACTTAGCTTCCGTTTGGGGCAGCTGCTCCCCGCGTTTTATTATAAGGGATATTCCCCTAAAATATAGGGTGGGGAGCAGCTGCCCTGCCTTAGGCGCCCGCCCTATTTGGTATTGTTGATTAATGGCTTTTAATCTACAGCTATTAAGGCAGGTGTCATCTTTTTTTAAACTACAACTGCTGCCGTGGGAAAAAGTTTGTAATTACAAAGAAAAGTTAATAGTCAGATAATAATTTTGACAAAAAATGGTAAAGGTATTATAAGTTTTTCATCATACAATCAGAGGATCAAATCAACTGAGCTTCTAAATTTTAGTTACTGATGTTTACCGAACACTTTACTGTGATAGCTTTTAAACTATAGCTGCCCATCCTCGATAACAAAAAGTGTCTAAGTGTTTAGATTTGTTTTCTAATGGGGAATTCGTGGTTTGTTATTTTCAGGATACAAGTGCTATCCAATAGTGGTATTGCAGCAGTTCTAGTTGTGATTGTTTGGAAGTTGACTGGACAGCAGGACAAGTGTTTGGACTCGAAAGAGTTGCCTCTTGTGACGTCTCTCATTGGCGGTATTTTAGGCCACTACTGCTGCTGCAATGGGGACACTTGGTCTTCTGAGCTTGGGGTACTTAGTGATGAGCAGCCTCGATTAATCACAACTTTTAAGGTTGATATTCTCTTACTTTTTGAGTACTTGTTCAACTTACTGATAGTTTGCATCGCATTCCTATGACATATTCCATTGCATTCTTCCATTTCCTTTCACTCTGCTGAAAGTTAAAGAGCATTAGTTTGTTAATGTTTCTGTGTCTTCTCGTAGCATGAGGAAGCTTGACGCTCTGTATTCTTCTTGTTAAAGGGGATCTGCATGTACCACTCTCTTATTTTTAAAAGTTCCATTCTAAAAGTTCTTTTGTCATCTGTATGATGCTATTACGCTAATGCTTAAACATGGACTTTTTGCTGCGCTGCATGCCAGATCATAACTTTAGCTGACTTGAATCTAGGGCTGGATGATCAGTGAATCCTTGTTAATTATTATCAATTTCTGCTCCTTGTGTTCTTTCAAGGCCTGGTCTCTCTTAATAAATCATTATTCACCATTTCTCTCATTTATCAAGTGTATATCTCTCCTGAGTCAATATTTTCAATATTTGCTGTGCTATATTGGAAATTTGGAATTTGATTTTCGAGATTCGTAAGTCTTCAATTAGTAATCATGACCAAAAATACTTGACGTGGTCTAGTTAAATTTCAGAAGTAGTGAATATAAATCTAATCTGTTTCCTACATGGTTTTCAGCCTGTTCGGAGGGGCACAAATGGTGGTGTAACTAAAGCAGGACTCCTGGCAGCTGTGGCAGCTGGCAGTGTCATTGGACTGACATTTGTTCTCTTTGGATTTTTCACTGCAACATGCACTCGCGATATAGCTCTTAAGCAGTTATTGGTGATACCTATCTCTGCAATAGCAGGATTATGCGGAAGTCTCATAGATTCTCTGTTAGGAGCAACACTGCAATTCAGTGGATTCTGCAGTGTCCGCAACAAGGTAAATGTCTTGTAAAATCTAGATTAGCATGAGCTTTGTGTGAATGGCATACATCATCATAACTTGTGCATACTGCTACATTTTAAGGCTAATTTGGTAATGCTATAGCTTTTAAAATAGTTGTCGTTAGCTGTGCTGATAATTAGTTGTGGAGAGAATCAATTAAAATTTTGATAAATTTTATTTTTAAAAGTATTGTAAGTTTTAAAAGTAGTCTCGTATGTTTGTAAATCTTACTATTAAATTGTTGTAAGATTGCAAATATCTAAGTTGATAAAATGTTGAATAAAATTTATTTACATATTTATAAATATATATAAAATATTTTTAATCGTGTATATATAATAATTAATAATTAAAATAAATATTTTATAATATTAATTTTTTATTTTTGTTATCTCAATATAATAGGTGATAATAGTAGATAATGGTAATCTCTATAAATTTAATGATTTTATTTGCTATTAATAAGGATAATTTTAATACTAGTAGATAATGGTAATCTCTATAAATTTAATGATTTTATTTCCTAGTTTTAAGGATAATTTTAGATTTTTATAACACATATATGGATATGTATGAAATTTTATTATGTATGAAATTGATTTTCGAACTCAAATATTGAAAAGTTAGTTGTTTCTTATATTTTAAAATCTGCAGTACGAAAAGTAGTTTCTAGGAAACTTTTCAAATATTGAAAAGTTTAAAATCTACCAAATACTAAAATTAACTTTAAACTTTTCAAAGACACCTTCGAGTCTTCCAAAAACAATCCTACACTGGCCTGAGTGTCTTTGCAAATTCTAAGCTGCATTTCTGATCGCTGATGCAGATTGTGGGGAAGCCTGGACCAACAGTGAAGAAGATTTCTGGTCTTACTATTCTAGACAACAATGCTGTGAATCTGGTATCAATTTTGCTGACAAGTTTGCTGACTTCTATTGCCTGCAAGTACATTTTTTGAAGCCATAACCGGAACTGAAGTAGCTGGAATATGGGACCGAACCAAAACAGCTCAGGTTTTGTGTTACTGTAATAAACTGTAAATCTGTGCATTTTTATGTATGAATCTAAAATCATTGGATCTGACCTAATAAAATACGTGCCCGTTTGGCTTTTTCAGAAGATCAATAAGAAAAACGATACTGCGGTTATGAATAATTACTCACATGGCATGAAGGCTGTTAATCCCTGGTATGTTCTACTCATTCAGCAAGTGAAAGCCAGATTTGTAAAACCACCGACGCAGCAAATCAAATAGGGACACGGTACAGAATCATTGCAGACTCTTTATTACATAACAATTTATTTTACTCATGGAAAGTCACACTCTTCCCGACAAAAGAGAAACAACAGACTGACTTATCACAGCTAGTGACGGAGTCTACTATGTGTATATTACATCTTCATCTATCATCAGACGATCCGTCGATGATGCTTCGATTCAAGGGCAGCAACAGCACAGCATTTCCAAGCAACACTCGCAGGTCTCAAAGCAGCAGAAACAGCAGCACAACGCGAACGCACTGCAGTTCATAATAATACCCAAATAATAATGGTGATGACACTAGAGTTCCTGTATATTACTTAATAACTACAATTGAAAATATAAAAAAAAATAGAAATTAAATAATTTAAGCATTAAATAGTGAGAAATAAGATGACACGGTTCCACAATCATCTAATTCATATCTTCTGTCAAAAATTAAACCATAATAAGGGGAAAAAGAAACAAAGGCTACGTGTAATAATTAAAGCGAGGTGTAAATGAAAAAGAATTGAGACAAACCAAGCGTAAAGGCAGCCTCTTTCTTCATGGCGCCTGCGAACGTGATCATAGTATGTGGATGGGTATGTCATTTCTTGATAACCCGATGGTGGTGGTGGTGCGTACATTATGATTGTGGGTATGATCTCCCTCTGTCTCTCTGTCCCCTAAAATTACAAGGATTAAGCAGATAATGAAGCAAAAGATAATATTCTCTCCATATATAAAGAGCGTGACATGATAGTGTGATGGCTCAAAGTAAAAGAGAAAAAAGTGTGGGATATTTTTCACTAGGTGCCAGGTGGTGCTTTCTTATTTCTTCCAAAAAAATAGTTCATTGGATTTTGTCTGGTCAATGCCATTTTTTTTAGGTCAATTCCTTAATGTTTAAGATTCCATGTAATTTTCCACAGAAAGCGAAACACTATCATATAATATGCCAAAGGTAAGGCTTCGGCTGGACAGTTGTCTTGAGGAGCTGACATCATTTGTGATTAAGAATCCATTTCCAACTGCCTAGTGCCAAAGTGGGCCAAACGAACAGGCAGCAAGCTCCAAGCCCCTTGGTAATACAAGCCTAAACCAAGCATTCTGGAAATGCCTGAAGGCAATTTTGCCAATGAATGAATATTCTCATTGTATTAGGATCGGAAATCGCCAGTAGTAGTAGTAGTATCTACATATTCAACCTCTTTCAGGGGATAGAAAAATAAGCAAATCAAACAGAGCTTTAGATAAATGAAACGACATATCAATACACAAGTGCCATCAGAGGAATACAAACCTATATCATTATAGCACTGCACCACAAGGCAACTACTCTTAACACAACATCTTAGTGTAGATACAGAAACCCTATTGGATTGGCATCCTAAATCTGGCCAAATTCAACAACCAACTTCAATTCCTGCAATAATCAGAATCTCCAGACATATGGTTGGTTCATTTCCCATATTTGGTGCTCGAGAAGCAATTAGCAAGCAACAGAGCATGTGGCCGGTTTTACTGGAGCTATAATATAATCAGCAGAGGGTTGGAAACTAGCTGCAGTTTCCAGGCGTTCCCACGTCAGTTTTCGCCTCTCCGCAGCCACACTCAATGTGGAATTTTCCTCCTCTAATTTCCTTTTGCAGACTTGCACTAGCTCTTCATCCATTTCACGTAATATTTTCCTTACATTTTGTGTCAGGTTAAGTACCGCTTGGTTCCAGTGATTCTGGGTGTTCCGTTCGAGAGCTGGGAAGACAAGAGGAATAATCACCTGTCGGTTATGGGTTACAAGATTAAGAATGTGCTCATTGTTCCATAGTAAGTGAGCTCGTTCAGCCACCTGAAAATAATAGAGAAGGAAAATATTTAAGTTCTCACTTATTATTCACCCATAACGACCCATCATATCACCATTTTATGTTGATTCATTATCTGATATTTTTATTAGGTCAGACTCTTCACCTTTACACAAGTAATCAAAATTTTCCTTTCTATACAATGAGGAAATATCTTCTATTAGAAACAAAAGAATGGAATTATGACCAGAAATAACAGTTGAACATTTTAATCCCATAGTTTCAAGTTCTTGATCATCAAATGACCATCATTTTAATCAAAGGGAACTTTGAAAAAAAAAAACACAGCAGTGCTAAAGACATTAACCAACTCTTTTATTAATAAGCATGCACATGATAAAGAGGAAGTATACCTGGTAATGGGAGCTGTTAAGGCAGCATCCTATGCGCCGAAAAAGTGGGACCATTATCTTTTGGAACTCAGCCATACTAGTCATTTCCAAAACCTCTTCTAACTCACTTATAAACATCAACTCTTTCTGGCTATTTGTCACCGGCCAATACTTCAACAGTCCCTTAATCGCATTTGTAGCCAACTTTGGGTCCTTATCTATAAACTGTACAACACAATATGTTAATTGTTGATGATAAATACCCACTGATTTGGGCTTGTGCAGAGGAATCAGAGCCCTGCATAGAAAGATCTTGTGCTCTTCTTTCAATGGCAATGCAAACCCACTAATAATACTCCCAAAAATCTCCAACAGCTCTGCAATCCCATTATGTCGTTCAGTTTCAAAAACAAAACGATAGATGATATTGCAAACTGCTTGTCGAATAAATTGCCTGTGTGCCATGAATTTCCCATATATCCTATGCAAAACTGTTTTCAAGCAGTCTCTTTCTCTTGGGTCCTCCGAATCAAAAAGGTCAAGTAATCTCACAATAAATAAATGATCTACATACTTCTTTGCCACCTTTACATCAAGAGAACTATAACTGACAAACCGAAGCAGTAGATCATATACAATCTGCAAATGTGACCAAGCAGGATCAAACATTGGTTCTTCATCTTCAGTTTCACCTCCAGTACCATTAGAACGACATTTAGGTGGAAACACTCTAAACAGGTTAAGTGAACACATTTTACACATTGCAGAAATAGCTGGTTCAGTGAACTTTGCAGATCCAGAAGAAACAAAATCAGCAAGCTCTATCAATGTTTGACGTTTAAGATCTTGTTCAGCAGTAACCTTATCTGAATCACTGAAATCAGAAACCTCACAGCAAAGGTTCAACTTACTGACAAATAGATTCTGCTTTTGAGTATTTGAAACATCTTTAAAAGACAGATGAGGCTCCACGGCCTCCACTCCAGCCATGATGCTGGAGGGAAAAACAGCTGAAGAGACCCGTTTGACAACACTCAAGCGACTTGAAAGACCGTTCCCACCATTTGTACATTGGCTTCCATTGCTGAAGTTGGAATTATTGCTGCCAGAATTAATCTCATCTAGTTGGTCAGATTTTGGTGACTTCCTAGGAAGTTTACTGAGAATTTGCTTGAGCATGGTGCGAAACTGGGAATGCAGCAATCTTAAGAATGCCTGGATCACAGATAACAGCGATGAATGAAACACACAAATAATTAAATAAAGGGGTCGGTAAGATTGCTGATTTGCTGTAGCAACACACTAGTAACAAAAATAGATACAATCTAGAATTTGTATATTGGTCAATAGCAGTTAAACAAGAAGAATCCACATCAACTATTTCGACAATATGGCTGAATCGCGCAGAAAGGGATTCATGCTGAAATTCTTCAAAAGCAAAAAAGTTCTACCTGAGACTTTTGAGGACACCGTATCTGCATATATGAGAATTCAGTACATATGACATGCCGCAAACCGAAGCAATTCTAACGAAGTGGATGCATTGTGAATCGACTACATGGTTTGTAAACTCAAGTAAAAGTCAGAAAATTGTGTGTGGCAAGGGGAAGACATAGAGAAACCTAATACCAATAAAAAGAATAAAGACCTAAAACCAGACTCAGTTCAATGTTAAGAAACTGTATATATGCAATTTATTGGCCTTATTTGTGTCAAAAGTAAGTTTGAGAGACCACTTATATATTTAGCTGCAGTGGAAATCTAACAACCACAAGAATAAGCAACCCCATCTATGACTATCAGCATTACCACATTACTTTACTTGAAATAGCTTTCCAGCCAGATACACTGAACCCAAAAGTAGAAACAGTTAAAAGCAATTGCATATAGCTAAAAAATAAAATCCAGATCAACAAAAATACGAAGGAATTCAGCTACTACGATCATAATCTGGAAAAAGAACCAGAAGCTTGGTATCAACAATGATCTAAACACATTAAAATCAAACGCTAAATTTTGCCATCATAAAAAGAATTGGTGAACTCAAATCGTGGATCTGGGAGAGTAATGAGACCAAGATAGTATATTTACTAAGGATCTAACCCAAATTACAGAACTTGAGACAAATGGACACAACCAAGATCTTAAATATCATCAACACACACTTCAACAAAACAGCCTATGCCACAGAATTCTACATGTAAATATAAAAAAAAAAATTGAAACTTTTTGCAGTGAACCAAAACTAAAGATTAAATAAGAGAGTAAAAACCTGTTCTTTCTTCAAAACTGTGAAGGATAAGACTAGTATGGAAGTAAGAGAGAGAGAGAGAGAGAGAGAGAGAGAGATTTAGCCAAAAAAGATGGGACAAAAAGAAACTCACAATTAAAGGAAATAGAAAAATTTAGAACTAAGAGGGCATTTTAGTAATGGCAATATGGAGGTGGATCTCCATGAAAGAAGAAGAAAGGTTTCTCGATTGAAGAGAATAAGAGGTGTGGCATTTTCTGAGAATTGCAGGTACAGAGAGAAAGAGAGAGTCACCAACAGGAGAGAAGCTTTTTATTTATTAAATAATAATAATAATAAGAAGAATAAAACGAGAAAGGGAAAGAAAAGAAGAGAAATTGAAAAAGTTGGTTAATAATTACAGAGTTTTGGGTCCCTGTGTTTGTAATGTCCAAAAATGTTCAGATTCTCTTTGGTTTAGTTGAAATAGATCTGCTTTGGATTTTCTCTTCCCATTTTGCTCCTACCAAAAACTTGGCAACTCTTTGTAATCGGTTATTAACTTGGAGTCACTTCACACTTCTCATTCAATAAGTTTATGGACTGTCAATCTGGTTCACTTAACTAAAACCAGCAACAAGATCAACAATGAATGCACAGACAGTAAATAAGTGCAGTAAATAGTCAATTTTTTTTAGGGTATTAAACAATAAAATGAAATGAAATGTATGTTTGTATGTATTTTTATGGGATTCCGTGCATGATATGCTAGAACCCAAATAATCAATGTGTATTATTAGGTAATTTTGAATTCCCATTGACCTTTGTAGCAAGTCAGACAAGTCCCAAATTTCAAACTTTCAGCTGCTTTCTCGTATCAAGAGAGCAACTGAGAGGCTAGTTTCCCAACTCAGGGGATCCAAGAAGCTTATTAAAATAATATTTATGACTAAAGCCTTTACTTAAGACCAATGAAAACCTCTTCTCCAACTTCATAGCAATGACAATTTTATAATAATATTAGGCGTTCCGACGTTTAAGTATCAATTTTTGAACAATATTGGGTATTCTAATATTTAAATATCAATTAATTAATGTAATATTTATTTATTAAATAGTAATTAAATAATTTTATAAATTATTAAATTCACCATTTAATAAATAAATGACATATAGTGTATTTAGATTTAAGTTGGAAATTAAATATTAAAATTCTCAACACTATTAACCTCTGCTTTATGATAATTTATGGGCCGGCTCTTATCTGGATTGGGCCAACCGTCGGCGGGTTCTATAAAATAATGCCATTTTTAGGCAATAGTAAGATGGAATTAATAATTGCTCATTCTCCACATGGCAGAAGATTGAGTTTACAATAATTATGATAAATAAATAGTACCAGTAACATTTTGATCATTGGGTTTTGCTGTCATCAAACGGGAGCATAAAAAAAAAAAACCAAAAGAGAAAACAGAGTGATTCATAGGAGCACGCATTTTATGATTATGAGACAAATGATAATTACAGACGGTACAATTTTCACTTTCACCAAACCAGGGGATTTTGGGTGGGGGGGAAAAAAAAGACAAAATTTGTAATTAAAGCAAAAAGAAAAATTACAAGCAGCTCCTCCGATACATGTTTCCCTAGCTAGCGCAGAGAGGGTGTGTGTGTGTGGGGTGGGGGGGGCGATCTCTGTCCCGTACATGCTAGTGTATTGTCACTTTCATTCATGGCTTGTCTTCTCAACTCGTGCTTGAGCAATTTGGTGGTGTTCTTGGAGCTGCTGCAATATTAACATTAACGTTTACCAGATCAATATACAAAATGACAGAAGATGGAGAAAAATTAATTAATTAATTAATTTCCAATCCAATTTAAGCTGTAAGGACTCCAATCAAGTAGCTAGCTAGGAGAATTTATATTTACCTAATCCCACAGCCTCTGAGCTTTTCATTAATCGGATTCGCTTGCATGATTCGACGAACATTCTGAGCATGCATGTAAAAATAATATCATCATCAACCACAACATATATACATATAACCATATACGGCTTAATTTTGGAGTATCTATGAAAAATGAGCACCAAGTTTACACTCGTGATCGATGCCCATTAGAAATTGCTTTACTTTGAGGTTAGTAAATAAATCATGAAAATCAAACTCTTTAAAATCGGATTAGAGATATATATTTTGAAAAAATAAATTTATTAAAAAATAGTATAATATTTTAAAGTACGAAAAGTCTGAAAAATCTTTGAAATATGCAATTTTAAAACTTAATTTCATAATGTTATTAAACTCCACGATTTTAAAATTTTTTTGAACTTTTTTATATTTTAAAATCACGGACAAAAAAGCCACTCCCCCTCTCTCTCTATATAAAATTCTTAAATCCGTAAATTTAAAGTATGAGAAAGTTTAGAAAAATTTTAAAACTTTACTGTTTTAAAATATTAATTTTATAAAATGTTAAAATAATTTTAAAATTTTTTCAGACTTTTTATTTCTTTAAAATTTCAGACTAAAAAATTATTAAAACTACTATATATATATATATATAGAAAAGATATAAATAATAGAGTCCAATGATTTCACTTACTTCCAAGGAACATCTCCAACTAACATCCAATCATCGTCCTTGTCTTCGTACGTTGGCACATATTCCCTCCCATTCAATGCGCCCGTTAGCTTCCTCTCTTCCATATTATAATCACCTAAAATTAAACAAATTATTCAATCTATGCTTTCAAACTTTCATGACCGCAACAGACTCTAAAAAATAACTCACAAAATGTTACATTTTTTGAACTGTGGATTCGAACTACATGCTATAACAACTAACTATGATTAAATTTCAAAATATAGATAAAACTGCGATTAGTATTAATTTAAATCTTATATCTTAAAAAAGTACAGACATATGCATCTGAGAATTCACGTTTATCTTTATATATAATAATTAATTACCACGGACAGTAAAACAGGTAAACATCTCCTCCAGAGCCCGAAACAGGTCTTGGTAGCTACCGTATATTTGCAGGTCAACTTTGCGTAGGTATGGTGCTCCATCCACGGCTACTTTTACAAGGTTGCTGCTGCCTTCTAATGTCTTCTTTCTGAACGATCTCACTGGTGGCCATCCAATTACTTGTGCCCTAGAAATTATAAAACCAAAATTAATTAAACATACTCTTTCTGTGCCTGTATGTATATAAATTAATCCTTCTCATGCTTATATTTTTTTTTTAAATGCGAATTTAAAATTTCACATCAGTGTCAAATAGTTTTCCACTATTGTAAAATGGTTTATAAATGTATTTTTATCATTATTTATTTAATTAATTATAACATCAAACTAAATCTGTATTTAGAAAAATACAGACATCCGTGTGTGTGTGTGTGTGTGTTATATGTATGGATGTATTATCAAATAAATATTCTAATTCAAGATCTTGGAATTCTTAAAATCTGAAAAAATTATTAAATAGAGCGATTTAATAATATAACGACGTTTAGTAAGATTTCTGGACTTTAATAAACTGTCTGGTTCCTCAAACAGTATTGCTTAATTATGATTCCAAGTGATATGACTGCTGAATGTTTAATGCGAAGACATATACATACATGTACATGCATTTAAGAAATTCCTAGTAATATGGCTGGGTTGCTGAAAACCACACACACACACAGTATATATACATGCATACACACACTTACTTGGCAGCTGGGTATTTTCCGGTACCGGAGACCCGGCTCTCCGAATTGTGTCCACGTGGCATGCTGATGTGAGAGGTACCAAGGTTGAGATCAATAACGGTCTCCATGAACCCTCGTTTTGTGCAGTTCTTCTTATGTCCTTGGGTGAAAGCAGGCGCCGGTGCCTGTGAACGGCTCTCGCCAGGTAATCCCAAAGTCAGTTCTGTGTCGAAACTCACGAGGCTAGTGCCGTCACTACTTTCCGGCGAGTCTACGGTTGTGTCCTGTGACATTTGCAACTTTTTGACTGATTCCATTGTAGCCGGCTACCCTGTTACGTTCGTTGTATTCTTCTGCTTGTGGATGAATGAACGAGCGAGTGGATGTCGAGGTTTTTGTACGTACAAAAAAGTTACGGTCCAGTGGAGAACCGCCACGTGAGGGGTCGAACCGGTGCCTGTAGAAAGCACGCCGTCAGAAAAGCAGCACGAGAGTTTGTGCCACTTGTCGATCCATAATCAAATACCAGTCAGCAGACCACCCTTTAATCAGTGCTTAAATCTTGTTATTGACGTTAAATTATGCGTTTTTGAGACATAATATGCATATTTGTCACAGCCTGTGTGTTCCGCTCTTCATTCAAATTGCTACAATTCAATAACATTTCGTTCACATTTTTCCGAAAACCGACAGAGTAATATAATTTTCAACGAGAAGGAATAATGAAGTGACATTTTTATCCTCGACCGAAGCCTCACAAATCGGTGATATAAGCGCATGAGATTACTGCCTTTCTAGTTAGTTTGGCCGAGGGTAAATATGTCTGGAAGGAATGAAATATTGTATAGGGGACAGAAACAAAAGATGTTGCAAGGTTGCGGGTCAAATTGAAGAAGTGAACTCATTGAGAGCCGGCCCCGACAAGCATGTGACGGGTGCTGGGGTGTCCCTCTCAGATTCATCGAATCATAACTGACTAACTGTTTGATCTTTTATAATAAAATAAATAAATAAAGATCCAAGAGTCAAGATTCATGAGTTGTTAAATAGTTACTTTTGATGAACGATGACTTCAAAACCCGCTGCAGCACAGCACACGGCATTCTGCACTGACCAAATAATCAGATGTGATTGCCCCTACACCTGAGGCCGCGAGTCATGGAGATGATCTCCACGTGGCATCGTATGATAAAATCTTAAAATTATTTTAGAAAACTAAACAATAGAAAAAAAAAAAAGAGTTAATCTCCCGAATAGATTAGCATTCACGTCCTTAACTAGTTAATTTAAATGCAGCCGTAGCGAGATCTGATATCTAGCTGCAGCCTGCAGCCGTTCATATACACATATGGCCTGATATGGAATAGAAAAAAAGGGTTATAAATTTAGAACATGGCCGTAAGTTTAATGAATCTTGTAATTAGCTCATTTTCATATTAATAATATATGAGATTGACAAGAAAGAGTACAATGTACCATCATCGGCTTTGCATTTAAATATTTAATATAATGCCGAATCAGTGGCAATTACTTATTAGTCTTTCATATGCACGCACCGGAACCAGATGTTGCTGCCTGCACTTTTGGGCTCATATAAGAGGCCCATTTTCGACCCATATCTATATTCCATGAAAAGAGGATGTGCAAGTAGCACCTCTAGAATCTCCTTATTAGATTAGACCCCGCACAAGTTACAATTTTTTTTTTTTTTGAAGTCACCTATAGTTACAATTTTATTCCTACTTAGATTTACGATATTAGACATTCTCATTAGATAAAAGGCAGTCAACGCCGATTGGTGACTTTCCGACAATGGTCTGAGTATCCGACGAATTTCCAGCGACGATCCGGCGAATTCAGACGGCAGTTAATTTATATTTCTATATTTTAAAAATAAATAAATAAATATGCTTATTTTATTAAATCTTTCATCAATTATTAATATAAAATTATTTATAATATTAAATTGAGAAAATAAAATTGTAAATAATAATTATTAACATTAAACAAATTAAAATATTAAAAATAATTTTAAAAACTTTAATTTTCACCATAAGAATAATTTAAATTCTTCCTTAGTATCTAATTCAAATTCTATATTATAAAAATTATATTCTTATACATTTTATATAAACAAATAATAAAAATAAAATAAAATTTAAATTACATTCCTCCTTTACATTTTTTCCTCCCAGACATCACCTTAAAATTTATAAACAAAAATTAAAGACGGTGATCACACAACACAAAAAAAAAACAAGATCACGTGTCCAGAGGCTGGCAGGCTAGGCATACAAGCTGGCTGATGAAAAAATAATTATTATTGGCAAAGTCGAAACACAAATTCATTTGCCTAACTCTCCCCGATTCTAACTAGAACATTAAAACCAAACCAAAAAATATACACGTCCTGTCCATCTAAAGGTCAAGGTAACATGAGGGAACCACCACCAACCGAAAATGTTAGGCAAAGCATAAGTGAATCTTGTCCCTCTATACAAACTCAGTCATCCTCAGCAGCTAGCTAATTGATTCGGCAATGCAGGGAGCGTGAAACACAGCGCAGCAAACGCTAATTACAATGAAACTTACAACCTTTTTTTTTTAAAAAAGAAAGAAGATGAATAAGATATGTATATATAGATATATATTTTTAAATATATAAGCGAACATATATAGATCCAAGAGCACACAGCATTCTACACGAGCAATGTGACACACGGCAGCGCAACCACCACACCACCACATCCATCTCCAAGAAACTTGGGTTTTAAGTGCTTTCTGCAGGGATTGGACCAACAGTCCCAAAGTTGTGGGCATCCTTTGGCCTCCATTCAGTCCTTGCTCTCAAAACTTCAGCACCTTCCTCTTGTCGGAGCAAGTGCTGGCACTCCACACTGCCCAAGTTCACCAAATTGCCAATGTCCTTGTCTGAGACAGCAGTCAGCGACTGCAACACACTGTCCCTTCCGCACTCCCTCCTATACTCCAGGGTCACAGATGCCAGCTGATGACTCTCCAAGATCTGCTGAGGAGCACTCTGCAACAAGCACAAAGTAACTATCAGACAGGAGAACAAAAAGACGAGGGAAAACATAATGGAACAAAAAACAGCCTGATATAGCATAATTCATTCTGCCGGATAAGAAATAATCTAAAATTTAGGCTTCAGCTCTGAAATGCATTATGTTTGACTTATCAAGTCAATTGTCAAGCATAACATATGAACACTACCAAGGCTTGTGAAGATTTAAACTTAACAGTGCAGGTCCGAGAGACATGCCATTTGACGATTAACGGTGTCCTTGGCCTCTATTCCTATCGATTGAAAAAATTGAAACTTGACACATTCAATCAAATCAGGAAAAAGACTCCTTATGATGCCCTGACTTACACAAGCTAGGGGTTCCACAGAGAGAAGAGAGCAGGTTTTATTTCGTCCTAGTTGTATGCATACTAGGGCTTTTGGAATAAGGGATTTTTAGAAAACCAAGTATAAACTGAATAGAAAATCTACCTCTAGGATCCAGCCAATGTACTTCACATTATTGACATGCTGGTTGACATCTAAATCACTCCACCTAGGCTGCAAAGTTTTGAAAAGAACAAGATATATCACAATAAAGCAACAAAAAAAATTACTGTGACCATTAAAAAAAAAAAATCTCACTTACAGTTAAACCTCTACGAATATAATCTGCAGTACTGTCGTCAAGTTTTGGTAATTTCCTGCTATCCTCATCGACAACAGGGTCAGAATTCAGAAAATACGGTTCAATTTCCTGACGAACTTCATCGGGCATTTTGGACAACCTCCTAGTCAGTTTATTCATCATTACCCACAGACTGCAGAAATAACATAAAAACTATAAATTACAATCATCAACTCCAACAAAAATAAAAAATAAATCACAACTTCGCTAACAAAATTTGTAAGAAAAGCAAACTTTTTCAACAAAAATACTATTAAAGACATTTCTGGTATTTGTCTTGAGAGATTAATAATACAAACAACCTAAATTATTCATGCTACCTTCCTTGGAACCCATAAACTATATAAAATACATAAAATAATGATTTCAGTAACCAGCAACCTACTTATAAAGAGGATATCAGAAAAAGGAACACAAAACACTAGAAATAAAACTTAACCAAAAAATTCCCCACCTGGTTGCTCTTGTTAATGTTTCACCTGTCTTAGCATTGCGAATGAGCCAATCACGCCGCATACCATTTTTTCCAGATGCACTAACCCAAGTTTCTACATTTACAACATCATTCCTGTAAGATAGACATAAGTCAGTCATTTAGACTTCAATTATCTTCTTCTTTCTTTTCTTCTTCATTTAAGTGATATCATCATTCAAATGCACAACAACGAAGAACTGTCCAGCAGAAGTATTATACCAAGAACACCAACAAAAATTAAAAAAAAAATCCAATAACCCAAAATCCAAAGATCCCAATAATCCCAAATGGGTACAGAAAACTTGGGCTTGGATGAAGAAAAAATAGAATTACAAGATTAAGCCATTCTAGCCTCATCCCATATATCATGAAGCTCCACAAAACTAAGACATACAGTTATCATCGAGCAGACCTTTTTTAACCTCATCTAATATAGACTATTACAATAGAACTCCTAAGCATTGAGCAACTCATCTTCGACTTCCAAATATATAGTCCAAAAGTAAAAGGTTAAAAAAAAAATTCCCTGAATTCTTAAGATGTAGCACTTGATCACTGTATAGTAGCAACCTTCAAAACTACTTATTCCATGGTAGGAAATACATAATTGAGATAACAGCTAATATATAGACATAGGCCTCTGGATATATCCATGGGCCAACTTCTGCAATATTGTACAAAAAAATTGCAGATGCAACTTAATAACCAAGTCAATTCTTTGCATCAAGGTAAGTCTCATCAATTTCACACAATAAGAACCACCATTCAAACCATATCATTATAGGCAAATGCAAACAGTAAATCACACAATTAAATGATGAGGTTGTCGGTTCTCAATGAATTGTTCCAAGAATTTTAACATTTTGGGTTAAATTGAGGCTTACCAAGTGGGATAGCGGTCTACAACAACCTGCATTCGAGTGACCACCCATATCAGGTTCTTTTTAGCCATCGCTGGGGTTGCACCAAAGCCAGCATCTAGAAGACCAGCAGTCATAACATGATTAAGCGCTGTTTCCTGTCGCAGATGTAAATACAAAAATAATTATGCCACTGGAAAGACCACAGTACGTACAAAAAATTAGCTATTTCACATCATACCAAAATAACAGACTATCATCTACCTGTAAATGATTCATTAATGTCTCTATAGATGCAGTACCATCAGCACCTATCTCATATGATCTAATTGAGAAATTTTGCCGGAAAATGAAACCATCCTGAACTATTTTCCCAATCCCAAATGGGTCCACAAGCATGTCAGATCGCCTTGGTTTCCAATCAAGCATCATCCACTGCTTCTCTGCTGCCAAGAAGATTGTTGTTATAGCAGCAAGAAGCATACTCCAGTCAGGTAACTGGTTAATAAAAGTCCTAGGAGGAGGTGATGACGTGGAGACATCACCATTCTTCAAACTTTCTGCTGGTGTTGTCAAACCAACCGAAGTACCATTTATCTTCGAAGGTGCTTGTGCATTAGCCTTAACCTGCAAACTCCCAGAAGAGGATTTTGACTTAATAGCTCCCAGATTAGCAGATCCGAGATTTTTGGTCTTTGCAACAGAATCCCCAGATGGTGAAGAAACTGGGAAGAACGCAGAAGCTGCGGCAGTAGCAACCATCTTGAACCGTAGAGTAAACCACAGATCAGGGCCCTAGTAATCCTGTGTACCACATAGAGAAAAATTATTAGAACACAAGGCATGCAAACATGTTACATAGATAATATGTATTGATAAATAATCATACATCAAACATTAGAAACATTAAGAGAAGACCATGAGCACATTCACAGCAAAACTAAGTACTAATTTCCTTCATGAATTCTTTTTCTGTTTAACATTGCACAGACGAAAATTTCACTATAAAGAAATAATGATGGAAATTCCAAATTTTGCAAATATTCATTTACAAATTATTTTAAAAACGATTTCATTCCATAATAATAAAATTTTTTAAAAAATCCATTCCTCAATTCAGCTAGGAAAAAAAAATTGCAGCAAAGTAATTAAAATTTCCTTATCACGAAAACACAGTAACAAAGAATGAGCAACCTTTCTAGAGACATTAATTAACCTCATGTAAAATGATGCGATATAAAACGATGAAATCAACCATTACCAATATATCCATAACAAACAATTAAAACTCAGAAAAAAAATTACTAATCAAAACAGATCTAACTGAGAAATCGCAAACACTAACGATCCTCTTAAAGAAGTCCATCGCCTACACAATTACAACAAACAAAAAAATAAAAATTAAGAAAGAAATTAGAGCTGCATTATGTTGTTATGATAACGCAACGGACGTTTCTAGATCTCTAAAAGCTTGTAGAAACAAAGACACAAACAACAAAGTGGAAAGCGACCTCGTTTCCCGGAAAACAAACAAAGCCAATCAAAACAGATAGATCAGAGCAGAAGATGGAACCAGCTGTTCAGCTCCGTACCTTAATTTTACGATTAAAAAAATAGCGAAGAAAATTCGGTCATCAAAAATTACACAAAACTGTGCAAAAAGAATAAACAAAGATGATAACAGCTCATTTGCTTCTTCAATTTGGATCTGCAAGCGAATGCAAATGCGGATGCTTCTCACTAACTTCTAGGGTTTACGATCTCTCTCTCGCCACCTTTTTCGTTTGAGTAGAACTTTTATCTCTTTTTTTTAAACATTATTTTGTTAAGTTTCGTTTTGAAAAAATCGAATTAAAGAGAAAAACAAAAAAGTAGAGAGAGAGAGAGGGAAAAAAAAAACTGAGATAGTTTCTAGGGAAGAGAAAGAGAAAAGATTTGGGGCCAGCGGTATAGTGGGTGACTGGCTTCCAGAGAGGCAGAGACTACTTTATATAGCAGCCACCTGTCCCTCCCGCCTCCCGTTTAAATTTCCATTTCCCGAACGTTTCTCCTCTTATTTACGTATTTGCCCTTCTTGTTATTTTGTTTTCCTTTTTGGTTGCCTTTTGACTTTTTGCGCCTTCCCCCCATTATTGTTGCTACAAAAATTGTTAGTAGTTATTAGGTGAATAAAATAGACCCGTGTGGTAAATTTTTAAGTGATTTTTACTTACCTCCCCTTAACTATCCCTAATCCACACATAGATGTATTCTATGTCTAACTTTATACCGATCTCCCTCGGACCAAATGTTTAGTTTGTTTGACTGTTGCGATCAAGAATAATTTTGTAACTTAATAAAATTACTTCAAATTTCTTGAAATTGGCTTTGAACATATGGTTAAGTGCACGTGCTTTCAAATGACCTTTAGTTTGAAGTAAATTATGAAAAAATATTCCACGAAATGTAAGTTCTAAATAATTTTACACTTGATGCAAATTCTAAAAATTTACTTTCATATTTGATTAAATGCAGGTGGTTTCAAATGGATTTAAATCTAAAAAGTGTAGAAAATCAGTTCAATTTTGGTTGAAATAGAGGTAGTATCAAATGGCTTTAATCTTGAAATTTCTACTTCAATATTTAATTAATAGAAATGTTATCAAATTGTTTTCTTCTCCACTTTTTTATTATAATTTTTTTCTTTTTTTTTGTCTACCATTATGTGAACTTAATAAAAACATCATGAAATTAAATTAAAAATTCAATTTAGTAAAAAAAATGAAGTATAAAAGAATAAATTCTTCAATAGTAAATGGCGAACATCATTAGGCAAAAATTTTTTTGATTCTATTTATATTGTCTCATTTTTATTTGTACATATTATAAAATAGTTGCTCATGCAAACAGAATTATTTTAGTAGAATGGTTGCATTATGTAATTGAAAGTGGGAGCTCCCTCATACTACTAATGTTAGTGAGGAATCTATTTGTTAAAGTGAGTAGAAGGTCACTTAAGTAAGATAGATTCTTCGTCTATAATTTTCATCAATTCAATATATTCATTCTAAATCTCCTCTCTTTTTCCCCTCTTTGATTCTTCTTCTTCTCATTTTCATTTTTGTTCAATTTTAAGCTGCAATCCACATGGTTTCTTCTTCAAGAAATTGTGCTAATTGATTTCCTAGAAATATCTAAATTGGTTATTTTCATATTTATAACATCAGTGTACTTTTCCATTATTGCTGTCACACTTAATAGCCAAATGCTTGGATCAGGGGAGGTCAGAATTAATGTGGACATAAAGTCCGTCTATTTGTGGGTTGGACGTTGTTGAGGGGGTCAGTGAAAATTACGTAAATTAATGTATCTACAATGTTTTTAGTAAAAGAAATAATAATCCGGTAAAGTGCTTCTTTTAAGTGATCCAAATTTTTTATTTATTATTATTTTGTCGAAAAAATAAAGTACATCTTTTAAGTGTAATTAATTATGTATACTGGGATGTTCTGGAACAAACATGGCCTAGTGTCGGAGAGAGGATTGGTTGTCCATTGCTGCAATGTTAGACTAAAAATAATAATCAAATTATATACGAAAGCATAATTGTATAGGGAATTAATTAAAATTCTAAAATTTTTTTTTTCTTTTTTTATGATAGTTGATTGAATCTGGGGGCTCCCTTAGTCTTATTTTATTTTTTAAGATGCGGTGGTTACACAAAGTTCAAACTAATCTTTTACTTTCTATCTTCCTCCAGGATTTGAATTCAAATAGACATCCATAAAAACTTGATTGAAAAATAATGAATTAAATTTTAGTAGTGATTCAATTTTATATTGAAATGAAATTTGAAAACGGGCGAAAAAACAAATTTCTGACTCAAATAATCAGTCAAGCCTTTGAGGACCACTGGTGTTAACTTTCAAGCTTATAAATTGTGATATTGGTGTTATAATCCCATGCTACTTAGGTTATGTTTCTATATTGGATAAAAGGTAGAATTAAACTAATTTAAAGGATTAAAAATAAATAAAAATATTCCATTTCAAGTTATATTTAACTTGGAATAAATTTCCAAAAAATTATAAGAGTCTTCCGACAAATGTGGGCACCGTTTGGGAGCATTCTCGCCAGACCAATAAATGTCGCAAGGGAGAAAAACTGGGTTTCTTTGGTGAAAAACCTAACTTCTCCCCTTGTGCCCCAAAGCTAAAAGCTATAACACACTAAATTTGCCCTTTCTTCATTGGGCTCCCTGGGGTTGCTTTGGAATTTTGATCTGGTTTCCTGCACGTGCCTTCCCACGGGCAATGCAATGCTGCCCAAAAAAAAAATGGAGTCCCTTTGGTGCTCCAAAGTAGCTTTGGCGGAATTTTTTCCATAATTCAAAGAAGAATTGATTTTTTTAGCCGACTTTTGGAATAAATTCCCAAAAATTATCAGAGCCTCCCGACGGCAATGGGACACCACTTGAGAGCACTTGTGTCGGCCCAAGGAATGTTCTTAGGTGAGAAGAATCAAGTTGCTTTTGGGGAATTACTTTAAATTTTAATTAAACATTAATCTCATTTCATCCGTGTCTAAATAGGACTAAATATCTTAGAATATTATTAAAAAAATTCTTATAATTTAGCTTTTTAAATATTATTTTTATTTATCTATATGATAAGTAAAAGAGTGAAAAAATAAATAATCTCCCAAAACACTCGTCAATATAAAAATAAATATATATTATTTTAATCGAACTTGTTTTTTTACAAAAATAATAACACTTACGTCTTTTAATAAATTATAAAATAAAAAATAATATAATATTAAATTATAAGCCCCAAATGACTCTCTAACTAAAATTTATAGTATATTAAAATTAAAAATTTTCTATTTTTTAACTTATTTATTATTATATTAAAGCAAAGAACTCCTACTCAATTATGGAAGAGAAATAATTAATAGTCACTGGTATTCATTCCCTCAACTTTTGTTGAATGGCAAGCGTCGCTTGAAAGCTGACCAACCAGGTGAATAAAGAACCATATATAAATTACATAATGAAAGTTGTTTTTGATTCGGCTTTTAACACCGCATAAAAGTGACAAGCAACCGTTACCGTGGTGCTAGAATTTCTTTCATCTTCTTCGCGAAGCATAAACCATAAAATCAAAATTGGACTTTTCTTCTTTGTGCGGGAAGGAGATGCGAAGAAACTGCCTCGATTTCAAAATTTGACAAAGAAATTATTATTATCTGGTCAAAAAGATTAAATTCCCAAACAGAAGGAACAAGAAGTAGCTCAACTATACATTATGTCTTTTCATCAATAAAAACATTATACGTAGGTCGTGTTGTTGTGTTGCGTATCATACACATAAATATTATCCATCACGTTGTGCATCTCCTAATATTTTTTCTAATCTGGCACGACTTTGATTTGCTAGTCAATTTAGCCAAACTTGGCCAACAAAATTTGGATCTAATTAAAAAAATATGGATCACAAATTTTGACTTGGGCATATTTTATTTTATTTTCCATTTAATTAAATTTTATGTAGTCTTCACGTTGTATGTGGATTAAAAAAAATAAAAAAAAATCCTGATGTTTTAACGAGCGGATCTTGCAAGATTTAATTTAGATGTTAATATTTTCTTCTTTGAATATGGCCTTTCATGTTAATTGAGTCATGTAAAAAAAAAAAATTAAAAAACACACATTTGATTCGGTTAAGCTTCGACTTTAAGCTTAAATACAATTCTAGAAGAACAAGAAGCTAAAATATAAATAAATTGATGCAGAAATAAAGCTCAATATTCTTATTCTAATGTGCACTCTAATTAACATGTGTATATGAAATTAACTTGGATTTCGTAGCCTTTGACTATAAAATATATGATTATTCAAAAGAAAATGCTACAATATATCTGATTAACACAATACATTACAAATTTTTCAATCAATAATATTTTCTAAGAAACTAAAATATAGATTTTTAGATTTGAATCCAAAAATACAACCCGTGGCGAAAGCGTGAAGAGAGAAACTTGATTATAA
Source organism: Citrus glauca (assembly GCA_029633175.1). Lineage (NCBI taxonomy): Eukaryota > Viridiplantae > Streptophyta > Magnoliopsida > Sapindales > Rutaceae > Citrus > Citrus glauca. Next base: position 7,252,092 of record JAQOOD010000001.1, read on the forward strand.
TTATTAAATATTATTAGGAATGATGGTGGGTAATCTAAATTCTCGTCTTTGCTGGCGATTGACCCGTTGATAAATCTCCGTCGTATACGTTTAATAATAATAATAATAATAAAAAGTTTATTAAGCTTAGTGGCATTCTCGTTATTGTCTCAGTTTGGCAGGGATGATTTTGTAAAGTAAATACTGATTGGCAAACAAGGCTTTTCAATGTTTCGCCGTCGCTGTCGCCTTTTGGGCCCCACGAGTCTCGTTTACAGCCTTGCTTGCCCCGGTCATCGTCGGCCAACCTGTAAATAAATGCGAACTAATTAATTTTGAAAAATTAATAATTCAAAAAACAACTTTCGGATTATTGAATAAAAAGCTCAATGCTATTCATGGTGTTCAACTATCAGTATCAAAATAGAATAGAATTTTTATGTATGTATGCATGCATTGTTGCAGGATCTGCTGGGGTTGTCATTATAACTACAGATAGAATATATATATATATATATATAAAAATTGTTCTGACAAATACAATTAGTTGCAAGTTAGAATTACGTACCTTTTTAGAATTAGTGTTAAAGTTGTGGATTAATAAGACAATGCTGCGTTGCACTAACACTTATCATGATACGAGCATTATCACTCACTATATCATTACTTTGTTAACGTAAATTCTTGAGTATTTGGGTGTATGTATATTATTTTATTTGATTTTTGTTATCCTTAATAAACTAACCCTCAAGTTTAGGATTTTATAGTTGAAGCAAGAGTTTAAGTCTAAAGAAATACTTTTAATTTGAGAAGGATATTATAATTTATTTGTACATATATCTTTCAACTAATTACATAAGGAAAAAAAAAAATGATGGACGAAGGAGTGTAAAAATAAATAAATAAAAGAAAAGCACATAAATCAGGCATTTCACTGATAAAAAACGATGGCAATCTAGCATTGCATTGCTGCTGCTAGCTATATTGAGCCGCTTGTTTTCGGTTCACTAACGTAATCTCCGCTTTATTCTATAGTATTGATTTGGTCACGTCTCAATCACTCGTCTTATGTAAGAGTAGTGCTGGGGATTTCATAGTTATTATTTTACTATCTAACATATGAAAATCATAATAGTTGAAACTTAAATTGTGACACGAATGTTAAAATTCTTAATAATGTTGTTTAAATAAGTAGAAAAATCATTTAAGATAGAACCTAATCTCTCCACTTAATTATATGACTGGATTTGAACTACAAATCTCTTATTTTAAATCAAATAGATTTTATCAAAAGAAAGAGCTAACACCCACGTTTTAGGTCCAACTTCATAAATTTTGCATTTTTATGAATAAAATGATTTCCTTTCCTTTAATGGCTTGTTAAAAATATATCCCTTTAAACTCACAGTTATATTAAAACCTCCTAATAGTTATAATGGTGGGACCAAATTAATTTTATTATTATTGAGGAGGTTATAATTTAGTAATAAAAATTATTGTTTTGGCTTGATTATTTTTAGAGCAAGTGATATAGAGGTAAACAATGTACTGCAACAATAACTAAATAATTGAATACGTCACATTTAATGTATAGATATCATTAAGAGAAGAGAGATATGTATAATTTCAAAAAACTAATATATATTGGTTGTAAAATTCGGATAATTATTACTATGTATAGGTAAATTCCTAATGATGATATCTAAAAAATTTATAACTTATTATAAGATAAAATTTATTCAAGCCTGACAGCAGAGCGGGCTTATGTGATCTATTGTTATTTATAAGTGGTTTTAAAATAAAAATGTGATTTTTTATGACTACTTGAAATTTACTCCTATATAAAGTATCATTATAAAGAAGTTTTAACGTACAAGACTTGTCCAAAAGATATTGTCCCAACATAATTACAGGTTTAATTAAGTTAAAAAAAAAAAGACAAATAATTTTAACAAGTAAGATCTTTAATATCCATAATACGGAATGACCAACAACCGGCCACAAATGAAGGCGGATAAAGAATGAAAGAAAATTCATCAATCAATTCATAAACAAGATTCCATGATTCAAAGATAAAATAATAATAATATGAAGTACGTTAACTTTCACTATCATATGGGTTAGGTAATAATTTACAATATAGAAGTACAAACATTATAGCGGGTTGCATTAAAACCAAGCAGCTATAAATTGGGTGTTTGCTAATTTAGATGGATCACGTGATGCGATACGTGTCATTCATTACTCTTATCTTACAACTAATATTGTGTGATGCAGCAGGCGAAACTGAGGTGGCAGAATGATGAATCGATAAATAACGATACGTTCAATGAATAAAAATTTGATTAATTTATAAGAATAAAATATGCAAGTGAGAATACCGAAAATGAGACTACATAATTGGAAATCAAATCAGTCCCGTGTATGGAGAGTAAAGTTAGGTGAGTTTGTTGAACCAATAATGAAATAACCACAGCCCTGCAAATACGGCTACAGCTCTTACTCCAGCTTTGTGGGTGGCCGTTTAATTTGTTAATGTGGTCCATTTTGTGGATCAGCATTGTTGCCGACAATTAACAAAAGCCGAGACCGACTTAAAATTGCCTGGGCAGTACGCTGACTTGTGATCAGCAATTTCTTAAACTACTTTTCGGAAAATTGTCAATTTTTACAAAGTGAGGATTGAGTTAATAAATAAATAAATAAAACCCATATCAATATATTATAGAATAAAACATATTACATTGAAATATATATATATATATATATATATATATATATATATATATATATATATTTTCTCTCATCTTTTAGTTTGTCCCTTGTTTTAATGAAGTAAGGTTTTATTGATCTCTTATCATTTTCACAAATTTACCCTTTAAACTAGAAGTTTTTATTATTTGGTCCCAATAATTTTAATACTTCAACACTTTGACTCAATAATTTTTTTTTTAAGTTAAACCCTAAAAGTCCTTTAAAAAAATTATGCCCTCCTAAATTTAAGTCTTGGCACGGCCCCTAGTATTTCCATGCACTATAGGTATCATTAAACTGATGGTGCATTTACTTTATGGAATGTGAATGTGATGGAATATAAATAGGGTGGGAATAGAAATAGACTGAAATATTAATGGGGAACAGAAATGAGATTCCAATGTTTATTTGAAAAAAATAAATGAGAATGAAAATATGCTGGAATACTATTAATATGTTTACTTGGCAAAATAAATAAGAATGAGAATCAATTTATCAAAATACCCATAGTATTTAAATAATATAATTTTCATTAACTAGATACATGTATAAATATTATTATAAAAATGATATTAATTAAAAAATTAATAATAATAATAATAAGTGTTAGTAATTATAATATTAATAATAATAATTAATAATAACTAAAATAATAAAATTAATAAAATTTTAATAATAATAACAATAATGACATTTAAAATAATAAAATTAATTATGATTTGAATGAGGATAATTCGAAAAAATATAAAAAAATTATAGGGATACAAAAGTCAGTTCAGGGAATGAGAATTCTCATTCTCAACCCCCCATGAGAATAGGATTCGCATTCATTATTCTCAAATTGTGTGAGATCTACATATTTTATTTTCATTTTCAAATTACATTTTGCCAAGTAACACATAAATTTTATTCTCATTTCTTCATTCATATTTCCTAAACACTTAAGTAAACACACTATAAGTTCAAAGTTCAAGTCTCATCGCGGGGAAAAGACCCCATTTAAGTGGTAAAAATTCTCTAGCACTGTGTTTAAGCAACCGAAGGGCATAAACAGGAAAGACTGATACATGGCCAAACACAGACTGGGCCTAATTGAAAATCATGTGTCTAGAGTTTTAAATTCCATATTTTTTTTGTCACATTTATTCTTATTCACAACAACCAAAATTATTTTGTTGGTCTATGTAAAACTTAGAAAAGAAAAAAACATTAATCTTGAATATTCTCAATGGAACATGCTTCGCTCACTAAATATTGATAGAGAGATGCAGATGACAAAATTTTGGTGTAAAATGTGCAACTCACTAAGGTGGCAATTTTTTTTTATCTGAAAAATGAACAGATCTGAATTAATCTAAAGGGAAATTTACAGCCGTCCACCTATTTGTTTACTTTTTTGCAAAAATACACAAACACTTTTTATTTTTTCAACGCGCCACCTGAAGTTACACTTTTATTTCACATTTCCACTTCCGTCCAGTCTCTGTTAATAGAGTTAACATGTTAAAGGGGCAAAATCGATATTTCATTTGCAAACTTAAAACTACACCGTATAGCAATATCTAGCTAAAGAGAAAAATGACGTCGTTTACTTCTATGACAAAAAGAAACCCACAACCGTGTTGTTTGAAAAAGAAACCCACAATCGTGTTCTCGACATCCACCTTCGTCTTTGCCTGTGTTGCTTGAAAAAGCTTAATCAAGCCAGTTAATCTCCAATTTCCATCTATTTTTATCAAAGAAATAAGCTTGGGTTTTGTTTATACAAAGATTCAGAAGTGTTGGCGAAACAGATAAATTGTTACAAGCGTGGACGTTTCGATTTAGGAGGTTTTAGCTAAATTTCAAGTGAGTTTCGTTGAATTTGTTTACTATTATGTCTCAATGTTTTGTTAATTATTGTTCCATTGGAGATTTTTGTTAACCATTGTTGCTGGAAACCCTAGTTTATTTTCACAAACCCTAGAATTTATTTTACTGTAATGCATGTATTTTATAATCGTGTTACTGAATTTGGACTTGAATTTGCTAAATCATTTATGATGACACAACTGGAGTTAGTAATATCCTTTAGAGATAAGATGCAGAATTTTGGGTTATTTGGACCTGATTGTACCGTAGCCAAAATAAAGGATGCTGCATTGACGATTACGGGTGCATACGGATTACGTTCGAGCTCACAGATTCTATTAAACGTTACACACCCAGAGACTAAGGTTAAGATTGTGCTAGATTCAGAGTTTGGGTTAGAGTGTTTGTTGGCACTATATAAGCATTTGGGTGCTTGTGTGTTTGAAGTTGAAGTTGTACCAGTTCTTTGCCCTCAGTTCAAAGATGCTGCTTTATTTCAGGCGTTGTTGACTAACTTAGAAGTTGTATTATCTGATGAAATAATTACTCAGGTAAATGACTCAATTGAGGGACATGCTTCTGTTGAGGAAAATCCTGTTGTTGGGGGCCATGCTGCTATGGGGGGCATGCTTCTGCGGTGGAACATGCTGCTGTTGAGAAAAATTTTATTGTTAGGGATGATGAAGACTGTGATGAGGATGCACTACTATCTGATTGCTCGAACAGAAGGCTTAGCAGTGATGATGATCGTGATGTGAACTTCATGCAAGCTGATCTCGATAAAGCTGTTGATGGAGCTGTTGATGGAGCTAGTGATGGAACTAGTGATGGATCTAGTGATAGAGCTACTGAAAGACTTAAAAGCAGCCACTTAGAAACTGATTCAGATGATAATTTATCTGATGTTGATAAAGAGGTTAAAAAGGTGATTAACTCTTCTGATGATGACATTGAGCTTGGCACTGCCCAATTGACTAATTATATAGAGGAACATGAGTACAAAATAGGTGCTGATGGGAAACATAGGCTAAAAGCAGGGCATGTATTTAGAGATGTAGTTCATTTTAGAGAGATATTAAATGAGGTGATGGTTAGGAAAATGTTCGCTATTAAAATAGTATATAGTGAGCCGAGACGATTTGTGGCTACTTGTAAGCAATTTGGCTGTCCATGGTATGTGGTTGGTGCAAAAATGAACAATGGAAGTGGTTTCATATTGCGAGAGTACAAAAAAAAGCATACCTGCAGACTTACTAATAAAACAGTGAAAGTAACTTTTACGTGGGTTGCTGGTAAAATAAAGAATCAAGTTGCTGTTGATCCCAATGTGAAGATTGATATCTTGAAGAATTATTTGCAAGAGACTTTTGGGTTGAAGATTGGAAAGATGACATTGTATAGGGCTAGAACAAAGGCAAGACTTGAGGTATTTGGAGATCATTCCAAGGGATATCAAAAACTGTTTCAGTATGCTGCAGCTATTCAGAAAGCTGATCCAGGAGCAATTTGCAAAGTATTGTGTGATGCTGTCTCTATACCTAACCAAGTTTTATTCCAAAGGTTTTTTGTTTCCTTTCCTGCACAGAAAAATGCGTTTCTCAATGGCTGTAGGCATTTTATTGGAGTTGATGGATGTCACCTGAAGGGTAAGTATGGTGGAGTGTTATTAGCTGCCGTTGGTATAGATGCTAACAATGGGATTGTTCCGTTGGCATTATGTGTTTGTGAAATTGAGAATACGGAGACATGGGGCTGGTTTATGGAGCACCTGCATAATTACTTGGATAATGGCAGACTAGTGACATTTATCAGTGACAAACAAAAGGGACTTGTTAATGCAATTGCAAACACATGGCCTAGTGCTTATCATAGGGCATGTACTAGGCATGTTTATGCCAATTTTTCTAAGTTGTTTGCTGGTGCACAGTTGAAGCAACTATTTTGGAGGGTTGCTAAGAGTAGTAACAAGCATGATTTTAGCGAGGCAATGGCAAAGATTAAGGCTGAAAAAGAAGATGCAGATCAGTGGTTGGAAAAAGAGCTTTTGGGGTATAATTGGTCGATGCATACGTATGACACAAATTGTATGGTAGATCGAACTGATAATAACGCATCAGAATGCTTCAACAGCTGGATATTAGCTTATCGGGACAGACCTTGTTTGACAATGCTTGAAGAAATCAGATGTAGACTAATGAAACGGTTTACGAAGAGAAAAAATGAAGCAGCCGCTTGGAAAAGCCCTTTGACGCCTAAAGTGTTGAAACATCTGGACAAAAAAAAGCACAATTGCACAAAAAATGATTATGCAAGCTTCTGGCGATCTGAATTTTCAAGTAATGGATAAAGCTTATTATCCAGCTAGGAGGTTTGTGGTGATGTTAGAGAGCAGAAAATGTGATTGTGGTTACTGGGAAATTGCTGGCCTCCCTTGTGCACATGCTATGGCTGCCATGGGATATGGAAGACATGAAGTTCAGGAGTATGTTCCAATGTGCTTTACTAAACAAGCTTACCTTAGCACGTATTCGTTGATGTTTAATCCTATTCCAGACCAGTGTACATGGGAGTCTACTGGAAGACCATTAATTGATCCTCTAATTGTGCAAAAGAAGATTGGAAGGCCCAAGAAGTGTAGAAAAAGATCCACAAATGAGCCACATAAAGAAAGAAGAAAATTTTTTATCATTTGCTCATCCTGTGGTGGATCTAATCATAATGTCAGGTCTTGCCCATTAAGGCCATCCGTTGCAAAGGCAGCTCGAGCTAGAAAAAATAATTCCAATGTATGTTTATATTATTATTATTTATTACAAAAATATTTTATAATTTTTTTTTGTTTATTGTTCAGCAGTTACTAAATTTATCATGTTTTGCAGGCATCACCAACAAGAACTCAGCCACTGAATGCTTCAGAGCAGAGAATGAGGAAGAGAAAACAGGTGCTAATTTCTTTTTTTTTTATTGTGCATTACTTGTGAAATTCGATGCTCATTCACAACATGTTTCCCAGGCTTCCCAGGCATCAGCATCATGTTCAATTGCTTCAGGCCAACCAACAACCTCATCTCAACCGACAATTGCCTCATCCCAAGCACTTAGATCATCCCAACCAGCAACCTCATCTCAACCAGCACCTGCGTCATCCCAATCACTGAGATCATCCCAACAAGCAACCTCATCCCAACCAGCAACCTCATCCCAAGCACTAAGAAAGCGAAAACAGGTGCATATAAAAATGCTTCCATGTTCTGATATTTTTGTTGTTGTGTTTGAGCTTGTTTAACTAACATTTCATGTATTCAGAGACAAAGTGGTCCAGGAGAAACTTCTGAAGCTAGAATAAAGAAAAGAAAGGCTGGATCTAGCAGTGGACATGCTGGAACAAGAGGACGACCAACTTCGGCATGAGCAAATTGGGAGTAAACTTGACTTTTAACTTGTTTTGTAGGCTGTTGTTTAACACTGTGATGGTTATTTTGGCTTCAGTTTGGATAATTATGATATGTTTGGAAATCACATAGTATGATATGTTTGGAAATTATGTTTGGAACTTAGTTAAACAATTATTTTGCTTCTTTTCTTACAGGGATATGCATTTTTCTAAATCAATGGTAGTGTTGTGCATTTTAGGTTGTGTACAGTAGTTACTTTTTTGAGTTGCATCTGTTAATGCTGTTGATGCTGTTGATGCTATAGCTTATAAAACCAACACAATTTATAGCTTGTCAGGGATAGAAGTTAATTACATTAATGTATATAAAAAGAAGCTACATTACATTTTAAATAGTACAATTGCACAGACACAAAGCAGCAGAATTATGATATATCTAAGCTTCCCCTCAATGACCTTAAGCTTTTTCTTTATCTTCACTACATCATCATTCAGCTCCATATTTTGATTATCCACCATTTGATCAGTACTAGGGTATATGAGAGCTTCAGTAGTAAACCATTGCCAAAACTTGCATTTATTCAACTTACATGACCAAAACATTGCATTAGGATTCTGTTGTGTAGTCGAAACCATAGCACATGCTTGCACACCACACCAACAGTGCTTAGGAATGCATTTAACTTTTCTATGTGGCTGTCCACTAACTGCAGAACTTGAGCTATAACTCGATGCCATTTGTAAAAGAGAAAAGGAAAAGTTGTGAGCTTGAATGTGTGGATTATGTATAAGCAGGTTTTTAACTTCAATTTAGCTGGTAATGGCTGTAATTAGGACAAATGAATGGCATAATTGTCTGCTTTAATGTGCAGTTATGGGTTTGATGGATTATATGAGGCAAGATTAGGTTAATGTCTAAGCAGGTTTTTGGTTTCAATTGGGCTGGTTCTGAGCTTTAAAAATAGCAAATGAATGGTATAAATGATGTGTTTGAAGATGATGTCTTTGGGCATTGTGAGTTGTTAGACATGTTTCTTGTTATTTTTTGTGTTTATATATAGCTGAAATTGTAGCCGTTTGAGATATAACGGTTACATTTTTGAATCCTATTTTTTTGTCTTTTGTTTCGGTTAAATTGTAATTTTTCCTTCAGGGGCAAAAAAGTCATTTCAGTAATATTTTGTTAACTCTGTTAACAGAGACTGGACGGAAGTGGAAATGTGAAATAAAAGTGTAACTTCGGGTGGCGCGTTGAAAAAATACAAAGTGTTTGTGTATTTTTGCAAAAGAGTAAATAAATAGGTGGACGGCTGTAAATTTCCCTAATCTAAATTTTGAATAGAACCATATGTTTGAATTTGAATAACATATTAGGTTTTTTCTTTATGAATCTTTAATAATAAGTATAAAGTTGTTTATTTTTTTCAGCTTAAAGATTTTGAAAAGCCAATACTTTTATAATTGTGTCTTTATAAATTTTAAATGTTAAATACAAAAAGATCTCAACGAATATAAATAAGATAGTATTTTATTTAATATAAATCACGTTCAAGTGAATACAACCCTCTAATATTCTAAATTATAACAAGTTAATCAATTTTATTATAATTTATGATATATTATATTGAAAATATTCATAAAAGTTTGTAAAGATAAATAATGCTAATTAGTGAGTTTTATTTAAGTAAGGGTGAAAATAAATTAATTTGATAAAGATATATTGAAGAATATCCTTTTATAATGTCATTCATACCCTTTCAATTAAGAACTAAGCTGAAACAAATTGATTTAATAACTTGTAACTTAATGACTAAAAATTTTTATTAAGTTGAAAAAAAATAAACTGAATAATTTAATTGATTGAAATTAAGTAAATTAAATAAAAAAAATGCTTCGAGCGTATAAACTTTTTTTCCCCATAGAACATTACACAATGGCAAGACGCATGAGTTCAACTAGCTAAGCACGCAAGAATAAGTCTTTAAATGGTAAAAATGTTCATTTAGTCCTATAATTTGAGCCAATTATCTAGTTAACTTTTGTTTTATTAAAAATTATGCAGAACATTCATCTTGTTGCTTTTGTAGCTGATGTATTTAGCTTTTTTAAAGGTAAATTGTTATCTCTTAATTTATATAACTTAAAATTTAAATAAAATTGACATGCAATAAGTAAGAATATTGACGATAAATTACATAAATTTTGATAGAAAAGAGTAATATAATACGAAACTTTTGAATAATTTTAAAAAATGCTTAAAATTAGCAGAGTAATTAATTCAAAATGTACACTAAAAACGGCATTTGCCCGCCTTTTAATTGTGTGGAGCCAGAAGATTAAAGTCGTGCAATGTTATCAATTCATTAAAAGATTTAGAGACCACCGAGTTAATTAGGGACACAGCCCCAGTTCCCAATGTCAATGTAAACACCGTATTGGTATCCATTAATTACAACAAAAAATTGAATAATATCGATCGCAAATAGTCTTAACATAAAGAAATTTTAATATATATCAAAGGTATTATATTAATTATATAATAAATAAATAATAATATTATTATTATATACATATTTATTTTAAAAAATATTATGTAATTAATTATCATATTAAATTTAACACTATATATCATATATATATATATATATATATTAATTAATTGTAATACATAAGAAGTAATGAGACTCTCAGTACGAATCCAAAAAAATTTCGAAACACGTGGCATCAATATGGCTCTTGCACCTGGACCTACCTACTTTGAAAATTGAAATAGCAATTCACTCGGCAAGAGCCAAAGTTTTTGGTCAATTTGAATGGACGGCTGTGTTAACTGATTAAATTTGACAATCACTTATCACCTAATTATTAAAATCTAGATTAAATTTTTGCACCATTGCGTGGTATGAAGGAGACATCTCGCTGCCTCCTGAAGCTTCTCAACTTTGAAGCACAATTAAATGTAAATAATCTATAAATAGCCAATTCTAGGAGTACATAACTTGCAAGGTAAAAGGGAAAGCAAATCGTTTAAGTGGTTGTTACTTTTATTGATCAAACATCAAAATGTTGATTTTTCGGAGCGTTTAATTAATTTAATTAATTAAATATGTTAATTCGACATCACAGAAGATTGGACTAGTATTATTCACTCCTAAATGTAATTAATATTCTTGTGTTACGTTAGTTTGTATGAAGAATTTTAGGCTCTATTATTATATTTTAAGAGCAATTACAAACACTTTACCTAACCAATATTGTTATAATCATAGTTCTTGTATCTTTTTTATAAAAAAAATTATTTTGTCTTATCAACAATAATATGTGCATAATAAGTTGCACACGTTACATAATTAATCACGCAATTAATTAAAAAAAAAACAAAAAAAAGGGTTAGCTTGTGCATCGTTATCAAAGAATGAAGGAAAGAGGCTGAAGCATTTATGGGGATCAAATTTGTGTGGCCATGTTTGTCTCACGTTATGTTGCTATTAACGAGGTGTGATTAATACGTGTCATCATCTGCAAATACGGCACACCATTAATATTTGATCAACAGCAACAGTTATACAGATAATGGGAACCGTCACCGACACTTCTGTTTTTAGATATTGAAATGTTAAAAAAAAACACACACACACACACAACATTCAACGTCAGAAAATGATTCCGTAAGGGCTGAGGCTGATGTTTTTGAAAGTCATATTCATGTAGCCGAGACCGGTCAGATGATATCTGGAAAATGTTTACGTTGAATGAAGGCCCAAATGGCCCTCAATCTGCCAATTTATTGGATCAAGATGGCGTAAATGGGCCTGATTTCTTTTATTTGCACAGCTACTGCGCTTACGTGTTATTTTTCCCTGGAAAAGAGATCAATTTTTTTTTAATAAAACAAAGCAAAAGTCCTCAGCTAAGCAAAATTTATTAGTAAACAATAAAAAGGTCAGGAAAATCCCACTTATGCTTGTGAGATGGCTAAAAAGTATTGATTAATTCAAAGTTTAAGAATATCTGATTATAATATAACTCGATAAGTTCGCGATTGAATCATAAGGAATTTAAAAATGTGGGTTCAATTATTAAATAAAATTAATAGTTGAAAAATAATTTATTTGCTTAAAAAAGTGTTAAGGTAACTAGATCAACTCTTGGTATTCAAATTATGGTCATAATACTCTCTCGTATTGGATTTTATATTTATGTTACTAATTTAATTATTATATGATTTAATAATTAACTAACCACTTATGAATAAATATAGAGATTTTCGATGAATGATTGCAATGTATTTTCAATTTTTTTTTGGTGGTAGAACATAGGGTGGGCAACCTTGAGAATTTTGAAAATTCTGACATGCAAAATGTGGTTGTAAAGATTGTCATGATTATCATTTTTCCAACTAAAATTTGAGCGATTTTTCCAACCAGAGTTGTAGGTTTGTGAATATGCATTGAGATTTGGCCTTTTGATATTGTATATGACATTCGCTTATTCATGCAAACTTTCTTTTAGAGTTAGTAAGGTCGGATAGTTTTGAGTAAAATAGTCAATGGAATTACAAATATGACATGAAATATTTTGAACATATTTAACACAATTACTCCTTTTCAACTTTAATGCTTCGACTTTTCTAGTTAAGGATGCAAATTTAGCTTGAAAGTCATAATCTTCCCTAAAGTTGTAAATGACTCCACCAGATAGAGATGACTGAGATTTACTCGATGACTCATAAGAACCAATTGCATCTTAGTGTTGTGCATTCTCTACTATATAGTCAAGATAATTTAATGTAACTTTAAGACTTTTGCCTCTAAACTCACCATTACACGTTATTTTAATAACTTATCTACTTCACATAAATAAGACATTAACCTCTATGTTTTAAAATTACGGTGTAGATGAATGTTAAGTAACTTCTTGTATGTATCACTACACTGATAAAGAGTCTCTCTTGGCTTTTGAATGAAAGCGGTGATTTTTCTTTTAAAAGAATTTGTTTTGTAGGGTGGAAATAATTTTTTTTAAAACTTGTATTTGCATTTCATTCCAAGTTATGATGAATCATGACATAAGATTTTATAGCCAAGTTTTTACTTTTTCCTTTTGAGAGAAAGGAAAAATTTTAAGTCTGATTATAGTTATGCTATAATTTTGATAAGTGCAAGTGTTATACAATTTCTCAAATTCTTTTCAATGGAACAAGAGATTTTTAGACTTAAAACCATGATAAGTAGTTAGGAGAATGATACACAGTTTGAAATTAAAACATGATACTTCAAGAGGAAAAACTATGTATGATGTTGCTTATGTTCTAGTAGGATCCATAAAATCTCTAAGTGTCCTAACCTAGTCATGAAGATTTTGCAAGGTTTGGTTTTCTTCCTGCTTTGAAAAGTTATCAGCTTCGTTGCCAGCCATGTTTAAGGGTGGTGAAGATGATATTCTAATTAATCTACCACTATCCATACAAGATCAATGTTTCCTACAATATTGATAATGAGTGTATTTTAAATTAAGTTAAGAAAATAATGCACAAATAAATGATTAATGCATGTAATACTAAATGGTATTGTACAAGTTAAAAATAACAAAAACGAACCGAAAATTATGCACAAAAAACAAATAAACAAATTAAAAATTAATTAACTAAAATTAAAATAACTTAATAGACAGTTAAACCAACTATCTAAATAAAATAGTAACACATTAACAAAATATTAACCATATAGGCGGTATTATAGAACCAGCCATATAAATGCAAAATAAAAAAATAAATAAAATTTAAAAGAAAGAAACAATAGTTACCTCATATCTCTTTTTTAACAACTTTTAAAAAATTACAAACCAATTAAGTAATTAATTTAAATTTTAAGCCCCATTTTTTTCAAAGTCCAAAGTCCAAGTTTGTTTAGTCTACAAAGTTCAACAGTTAAAGACTAGGTCACAATTTAAAGATCCAATTTCCAAACCGGTTTAGGGACTGATTTGCAAGATTTTTTGGGTCAAGATGTATCTTTTTTTTTTTTTTTCACAGGCTTTTGGAAGATTTTGTATTTTAAAGAAAAGAAGGGTGCTCACTTAAATTTTACAAAGAAAAATTGAAAAAAATGATGAAATCGTGAAAAAAATGTAAAATATTAAAAAAAATAAAAATAAGATAAAATACAATGAAATTGACACCAAATCTAGAAAATTTTCTCGCAATAGCACTAAAAATTTAACACAACTTAAAAGTGTTAATTACTCTTAATTATAAGAGTAGCTAATTATAATTTAATCTAGTAAGTTTGGAGTTAAATCATAAGAAATCTAAAAATCTAGCAATCATTAATAAATAAAATTAATTAAAAAAAGATATTATTCATTTAAAAAAATTCTAAAGTCACGGGAAGTAGGACATCCTTTCTAAAAAAAAGTCAAGTATGCCAAAACTCGTATCTTATAGATGTTAATAGTCGAGATTCCATTAGTGTTCAATGAATTAGGTTCATTATCTCAAATCAAGCTACATGGATCCACTCTTCTTATTCTAATTATGATTATAATATTTTCGTATAGGGTGGAGCTATTTGAACCCACTAATTTACTCAATAAACTCACTTTAAAAATAATTTTTTATTATTAAAATACTCCTAAATTAAATTACAGTTATGGACATTAGAATATAATTAAAAAAAAACAGAATTTTGACTCTTTAAACCCATCTTTATATTCAACATAGTTGTATAGAACCCTAATCAAATTTTCATTAAACCCTAATCAATCAAGAGGTGAGATTCTTCTCTCAAGCCATATATATTGTTAAATAGGCACATGTAAATTGATTCAGAGTAACAAAATTAATTGTTATTAATTTGATGGATATTGATTTTATGGAGGATTAATTGTTTAATTATTATGATTCGTTTGGGAATGACCCCTCACTCAAAATTGTTTAATTAATATTGATGATTAAATTTTTAATTAATAATCAATTATTGTTTTTTCCCAAATTCTAAAAAAAATATTTGTTCTCAAATTCCTCATATTAGATTTTCATACCATCATACAAGATTTTTCTCACCAATATAAGATAATTCAAAAAAATAATTTCATAATGACAACTATTTTCTCCATTTAGAATGTTTTGATTCATTTGTCCTTAAACGAGGGTCATTCACTCAAAATTAATTATTAAATTTTTAATTAATAATTAATTTTCAATCTAATGAGTTTATAAATGAATATTATGGGTTTAATGAGTAAAATCACTGTTATTATAAAAATTGGGTTTAGAAAGGGTATATTAGGTATTTTAATGGGTTTACTGAGTAAAATTTAAAATTTTAAAATTTAAAGATGAGTTTATTTAGTAAATAGATTTATTGAGTAAGTTGGTGGGTTCAAATAGCCTCACCCTTTCGTATATTATATATTATATTTATTTTACTAATTTAATTATTATATGACTTAATTATTAACTAACCACTTATAGATAAATATGAGGATAAATTATATAATATGCCATAACCATATTAGTGTATATACATTATGTTAAAATACCAGATAGATCCAAAGTAGATATAGATTTATATATTAAAATGAATTGAAAAAAAACTAGCAAAAAATATAACTTGTAAATATATAATTAAAATAATAAACTATAAATTTACTTAGCAGAATAATTAATTTCTTAATTTAAATATTTGAGCTTCACCTTTCACATTAGTTTAGAAAATTCGCTACTCATATTACAAGCAAAACACTCATTTTACTTAATAAACTTCTAAAATATCTTAAAAGAAAATTAAATACGTAAGAAAAGAGAAGAAATTGTTTTCATAGCTTCCATCTTTTGTTCCTTTCTTTGATTCTTTTCTTCCCTCTCGGTCTCTGAATTCTCCTCCAATTTATAGGCAGCCTGCATCATCATCTTATCTTATTTCATTGTATTTTTATTATTTATTTCTAACTAAAGAAAGAATGAAGCATTCACTTTATTATTTTTTATTATAAATATATGTATAATTTATCGGATAAACTCAGATAATTAGATTCGGATTTAATATAATACAGATTCAGTGGGGATATTTTGAACTTAGATATATTCTAGGTTCAATTATGAGTTTACTTGAATCTATTTATTCGAAACTCGAACCTAAATATTTTAAGTATAAAATGAGAGGGAAAAAAATCCTAATGTCTAAATCTGCTACAGTCGTTTTCTTTCTTCTCCATTGTCTCTTTCATTAAACATATTGCAACCACTTTTTTTCTTCTCTATTTTCTCTTTCATTCATTTGAATGAATTGAAAAAATCTTTGTATTGAAGGAAAGAGAAAGAAAAATGTGCCCATTAAGGTTGATCTCATTTTTTCCACCATTCTCGCTAATTTTTTCGTCATCATAAACTCAAATCTCCACATCAACAACTTTCTGACACTATTCTCTTGATGCCGATGACTACACTGACACCACAAAAAATGTGACAACTTAGCAATACTCTTTCTTCTTTCGTTTAGCTTTGGACTAAGGAATTTGGACATATTTTTTGAAAGGCTAGACACATTTAAGCCTTCATCTACGATGGCAAAGTGTGATCCTCGCCATGGCAAGTACATGGCTCGTTGCCTGATTTATTGAGGTGACGTACTTCTTGGTGGGATTATGTGCTATCTAAAGCATATTGATTTATTTATTTTTTAATTAAAAAAATATTTGAGATATTTTTAGATATCTTAATTGAATAAATATTTTGAATAAGGTCTGTTTAATCATATTATTTGTATTTTACATGATCATCATATGAATTCATAGAAGACATAAATACAAGTTATCTTATGATTAAATAATTTATATTCGCAGTTGATAAATAAAATTGGGCAATCTATTTATGTTTAGACTATAATAAATTCATTAAATGAGAATTTACCGATGTAATTTGACTACATTGAACTAGATCACGTGTGAGATTTAATTAACTTTGAAATAATTGTCAGACTTATTAAATCTCATACGCCTTGATTTTATTGCAATCTTAATCTTGAGTTAATTATAGTTTCATTTTTGTGATTGTCATTTCATTTGAGTTACCGATGGACGCGACATACATTTGTAGTCAAAATTACACGGTATCTTGATGGAAGCAATTATGAGTGGTGAGATTCTAGATTAATAATATAGAATTTGTACAATACAACTCTTGATGAGTTTTCAGTACTTGATTATAGAACTCATTGGCTAGAGTGTGTCAACATAATTAGTATGTTGAAAATAATTATTAGAGAAAATCAGTAAGTGTCAAGAAATAAGATGTAATTAAATTGATTGGACGGTTGAAATATTGATTAAATTAGCGATGTTGTACGAATGATTGTTTACTAAAGAAATCAATGTGACATAAATTGAATTATTATTCCAGAATACTATCCTAGATAGCATACAATTATGGTGGCTAATTTCAATCTTTTAGTGGAGTAGATTTGAAATTAAATAATCCAACTAGTTTAATTACATGCTTAATTATTGTAGTCACTATTGTATGTACCCATATGATCTCTGAGTTAGCTTATTTAATTGATTGCACCACCATTGGATTGATAAGCAAGATATTAGTTATTTGGGTTAAAAGCGTAAATATGGTATTTAAATAGAGACTCCACTTAATATGCTTGTGTATAAGAGGTCTTGTATTATTTTATAAGGTGTGCTTTTATAACAAGAATACGTAACACCACTTTTGGTTCTATTTTTTTAATTTAAATCAAATTTGATTCAATAGAATTAAAAAAGAAGATAAATAAAGAGCCTAGGTTTTTCATTAAATAGAGATATAAAATGACTTGTTTTCTCTGCAAAAAAAAAAATATAGAAGCCACAATATATAGATCACAAAAAAAAAAGAGTTTTTCTCTCTAATTTTGAGAAGAAATTTTTCTCGTGCTAGTTACTTTTAGTAGTGATAAAGGCGCCCATATATACAGTGCAAATCAAACTTGAATTATAATCTAGAAGATCATTAGTAAAGGATCATGATTTAACAATATTGGTGGTGATAGATCGTTATTTGAGAGTTTAAATCACTTCTACAAATAAAAAAAGTACAATTTTTAGATTATGGTAATGTTATATATTGCATGAGAATTGCAATCTAAATATTTTCGTTGCAAAACTATTTTTAAACACAGTTCCCTAGGGTGTGAATGATGTTGTTGCAACTGTCAAGACCAAGCGTACCATTCAAAATTTGTTGCTTGGTGCCCAATTGGATTCAAGTGTTGATTGCTTTTAATTTTTTGGGTGAAATAGCTATACGACCTGTATGTTATTTCCGTGTATCCATCTTTATAATATCAATGTGCCCTATTGGAGAACTGAAAACAAAAAGAAAATTATATAGATATTCGGGTTTGAAACCCACAATTCATGGACCTAAATTTTTTAAAGTTAAATCCAGATCGGACCCAAAATTAAAATATCTGGATTTATGTCTAAATTTAGAATACAAAATTGTCATTCAGGTCCGGAACTGAAATAGCTGAACTCGGATCCGGACTCAAATTTTACCATCTTAAATATAAAAACAGTAAAAAAATATTTTAAAAATATTAGTTCAATAATTTAACCGATGATTCTTGATGCACTGAAGAGACTTCAAAGAAAAGTTGAGCAAACAAGAAATGATAGTTGTGGAGTCACTTTCCAACCAAATGCAATTCCAACCATAACTAAAAGTTTCTTATCATTCAAATAATAACTTATTTTATCTTTACTTTTTAAATAATAATCCAAAACACTGTCTCGTTAATTTATCATTATTTTGCTATATAATTCATTGAGGATAAAATATAATTTTCAATTAAGGATATACGAACTATTTTAAAATAAAGAAACACAACTAAATAATATCTGACTTTCTGTATAAATTTAAAATTTAGGATGACTTAATGAATAAATAATAATAACATATATATATAGGACAAAAAAAGATTTCATAGGCACTAAAGTGAGTTTTTTTTTTCTTTAACTTATCCTTGACTTTAATATGGTCAATATAAACGGTCAAATAATACTGTTATTTTATCAAAAGTAAATACAAACTCTTTTATTTACTTTTAAAAACACACACTAAAACCATAAAAACACATATTTAAAATATCATAGAATAAAATACGTTGTATGAGAGTATGAATTTTTTGATCTTTTAACTTATCCTGACCTTAACATGGACAACGATCTTTGGTTGGGAGGAAATAATAATAATAATAATAATAATAATAGGCTATTGTTTAACTAAAAATTCACAAAAGAATATATTTGGTTATTGATTGAAAAGTAGAAATGAAATATGTTATTGTTAAAAAAATAAGGATGAAATGAATTATTACATCGAGCCTTAGGGTTGAAAATTTTTTTTCCGATTTTAAAATCCATCAAAATTATAATTATTAAAAAAACTGTTGATTTTCAACTTTTTTTCTCATATCTTTTACTATTTAATCCTTGATGGGGTAAACCCACCATTGATCAACTAAAATAATAAAGGAAATAATAAAAAAAATTATTTTTTTTAGTGATAGAAGGACTTGCAAACATGAGTGGGAGGATGATATTTCAACAAATAATTTCTCTTTTTCTTATTTTAAAATTTCTGTATCATATTTTTTCTTTTTTTGCATGTATCTTAGTAAAATTCTTACCATATATACATTTCATTTTGAAATTGATTAATCAGAATTTCAAGAATACACACTCACATGTACATAGAGTTTAAAAAAAAAAAAATCACCTGACATAAGATAAGGCAATGGAAATAACAGAACCGTTTAATCAAAGATTTCTATGGTTATGCCGGCATTTGGCTACGTAAAATGGATCTATGCTCATTGTAGCTTTTGCTTAAATTCTAAGAATTTTGTGGTATGTGATTGGTTATCTGTAGTTTGGATTTTTTTATTATTATTAGTTTCATTATGTTCAATTTTATGAAATATGAATCAACTACCATCTACATTTATGTATTTACTTTAGGAGAAAATTGAGATGAGTGCAAAATCCAGGTCGTTGTTTATGAACTGAAAGAGAAAAGTTTTCAATAATTCCAGCGAAGATGATGGTATTTTGATTATTACACTTGTTATTATGAAATCCAGAAACGGCATAATTTTTAACCCTCTAATTTTCTCTCCATGCTGATCAGTCCTACGTCGGCAGCAAGCTACCAGATAATAGCATGCAGCTCACATGAAGATAACTAATGCATACGAAGCAATCATCATCAAGAGACTTGCTGTCCCAAATGACACCGTTTTGGCTCCATTACTGCTGCTTGTGGTTGCCTTATCATTAGTAGTATCTGATTTTGAACTCGAGTCAGGAGAAGAAGAAGAAGATGGTGTTGTTGTTGATCCTGCTGAAGTTGGTGAAGTAGTGTCTGTTGTTGAGGCTGTGCTGGAATCTCCTCCTGCTTCTTTAAAAATCTTTGCATCTGGGGAATCTGGTGCGAGGTTCAATAGCTCTTGAAACATCATAAAACCAAATTAGGCCAGTAAGTAAGAGTACAACAGTAATATTAAAGACAAATTATTTAATAGTCCAAGAAAAAAACTGAGCCAAAAAATTGAAATAGAGCTTTTATGTTGGCTATGATATTATATTAGTGAAACTGCCTGCTTGACCTGAAAACTTAAATTGATGGATACGGCTCATCTGGGTACTAAGATAATATTAACAAGAAGTCTTAAAAAATCGTTGGATGGTTGTCACTTGAATATATATTACTTACTGGGGCAACTGGAGACACTTGCATCGATGTTGCAGGCGGCAGGCATTTGAAGAGCCAAAGTGGTATTGATAGGAAGACCCATAGAGGGATCGGTGCTCTCTTTGATGAGAACACACAAGCACTTGGGCTTGCTGGCCTTCAGTCTCTGGGTATCTTGGCAGCACTCAGACGTTGGCTTCGTTGCTGTGCCACTCACAAAAGGAATGCAAGATGCAAGATTTGTGAGCTGCTCAGCACATTCTTGTTCATCTTCTTCAATAGTTGCCATTGATGCCATTGCCAATGAAGCCATAACAATGCAAAATATTATCATCATCTTGTCTCTCCCCATTTCAGTGATGTTATTAGTGGCGCTTCTGGATTATTGTTATTACAATTGAGGAGTTGTTTTTCTGTTTGTTTTTGGACACGGGGCTTGAACGGGTATATATAGAGGTAGTTAAGTTAGGTATTTATGAATTTCCCGCCCTTATCTTTTTCTGTTTATATGAGTTAATTATCAAACTTCTCTCCACAATTAAATAATGAAACTTTGATGTTGTGGCCAAGTAATCCATCCTGCAAACGAAAGTTTTGTAGAGTAAAATTTTCAATCTAGAGCTGAGGTGGATTGTTTAAAGGGTCTAATCAGAATATCAACAAAATTTGGCCAAGAAATAAAAAATATGAAAAAAGAGATTTGATGTGACATTGAATGCTAAACAGATAAGGAGGGGAGGTTGAATGGAATGAATGCCTTGAGAACTGGTATTCCAATTTCCAAAGGAAGCAGGCAGCAAGTAAATTCAATTTATTGATCAGCTTGCTTTTCCCAATGACAGGATTCCGTTTCTCAACTAGACTCCCCGGCAGCAAATTCAGCTAAAATTGTTGGTTTTTGAATTTTAATATCTGAATTTTAACTTCCAAGGTGCTTTTATTAAATTCGTTACAGCACTTTGCATCTAGATTTGACGAGTGCCAAAAGATTTATTTATGATGTATCATAAATAAATATACCGAGCCATAGAAATTCACTTCAAAGGCAATGATAACACATTAATATACCTCAGAGAAGCAACAAGATGATGAAAATTTGACGAAGGTAAATTCACACAAAACCAATTCAACTATTTATAACAGACGGGGAAATCGAAAAAATTTACAAATGCTTGGAGGGTCAATTTACATTAAAAAGAACAAAAAATGATTTCTTCCTTTTCTCTCAAGAAAATTGCACAGGTCATCTGATCCCCATGGAGGTAAAGCGGGGGAAAGCCAGTAGAGAAAAAATTGAATAAAAATGGGTAATTAACTGTACAGAAGACTATACAGATGTGTAATGTATATAACACTTCTATTTGACCATTTATGAAATATTTTCTGTACTATGAAAGCTGATCATGCATTCCATTTGAATCAAACGCAGTTGATGGTGGTCTCGGATGAGACGATTGTGGTGGAGCAGTAAGAGCATAAGGTAGTCGAGACGAGGAACTTTCAATCAGACCAGCAACTCCAGCTGCCGCAGACTGAGCATTTGAAGGGAGGAAAAGATCATGCTTCTGGTCTTTATAAGCACTCCAAACCTGCAAATACCAATAATGTAACCAGAAAACATGTTAAACCTATTATCTAAGTCATGCAAATAATAGCCAAGTTGAAATCAAAACACAAGATTAAAGATTTGAAAATTTTTGGCGATGCTTAAAATTGGCATCTGTGCATTTAAGCAGACCGAAAGCCTACATCCTATGTAAGTAATTCAGTACTAGTACTAGACCAACAGGAGAAGAAAGAATTGGAAATTCATATCTCTTGCTTAGTTTAGGCAACATTTTCCATTTTAAGAATTTTAGGAATTTAAGGATTTATTACTTGTTTAAGCTAATTTTGGTTTTCCCAAATTATCTTATTTTGGTAGCATTTATGTTACTGGAGCAAAACTAGATTTATTTCTTATTAGAAGTAGACTTATTTCCTCCAATCTTTAGGACTGGCCTCTATAAATAGGACATCAACGCATCAATATTTTTCTTTTCTTGGTCAAACTTATGATTATTGAATAAATGCATTGACTTTCTACACTATTTTCGTCTCCATTCTTCTTCTCTATTCTGCCTCACATCACCACTTTTTAAACTGGATGCTCCAGGTTAATTCAAGTTCTCAACCTCCATCATCTTAAGCTAATTAGGATAAAAGACCAGACGAAATTTTCCAGACACGCAGCTTCTGAGAAAGATGGTGCATACAGCTTAATTTAAGCAGAGAACAATCTTAAGTTAAGGGAAAAATAGAAATAAGTTTTGAGACTTACATCTGAGGCACTCAATATGTCACGTACTTTGGAACAATGAGCTCCTTCTGCTGCAAATGCATGCAAAACCTGGACGGACATGGTCAAACCATATGATTTTAACTTCATAATCAGAACTACTGTGGAAAGTTGCTTCACATGCATAAATCATACTATTTTTTGGGTCAAAATCACACTAAACAGTTATTTGGAAAGTAACAGAAGAAAAGACTAGTGATTCAATAATTAACTATCAGAACTGAAATCTTAGAAAATATCATTTGGAAGTAAAAGATTCATAACTACTATTGAATAGCTAGATGAACTTTAAAAGCATGACAGGTTAACCCAGTTAGCAAAAAGTATTTTGCTCCCTCAAAAAGGAGGTCTCAAATGACACAAACAGAAAGAAAGCAGAGTAACCCAGAGAAAGTTTGAAAAGCGTTGGAAAGCAAGAAAAACTATGATTTCCTTGTGTCAAAAATAAACAACTGCTCATGCATTTAACATGTATAAAGTTAGAAAGACATCGGACAAATCAAGAAAACATGACAGCAACTGCCCCACATAATGCAATCAATGGAATTGAAAGGTCTGCCAAATTTAAATTACATCACTTGAAACAGTTATGAAAAGGAAAAATCTTCTTTAGTTAGGGCATTAAGTGAGAAAGCCACCATGATGTTCATCATTCTAACCTCAATAGCAAGCACTCTGCCAATAGAAGCTTCAGATTCATTCCACTTCATCTGAGAGCTAAGCCCATTCCTTCCCCCAGCTCTCCAGTCAAGAAGGCCAAGAAGAACTTCAACAAGCCCAACCCTACATTTAACAAAACATTTTCCATATCATAGAGTATTGAAGGTAATGGAATACAAAGTCTGAGCACATCCAACAGCAAGTATTAAGCCTATATATAAAGATCACTATAAGTCATTTCCAAGTGCATTGATCATGCATATTAGATGCAGCCTCAGCACATGGAAGAGCATCATTCCTATAGCAAAAAGATTCTATTACATTAAAATGAAATATGAGGTGCTTTTCCTTTTCCCCATATACACCAGGTAAGAAGTTTCATTAGTTTACAACATTTTCAATTATTGCTTTTGTAGGATTTACAATTTACAAAGCCAGTGGTTGGATATCATGTTGTTGCAATACCGATCACACTAGCATTAATCTTTAACACAAAGGCACAAATAAGCTGATTAGTTGCCAACAAAAGTTACTCACTTAAGGCCTTGGGCTACAAGTGCATCCCTAGCTCGATTTCCAGCAACAACAACACGTTTCAATGTCTCAAGAGCTAAAATGCTTCCACCTTGCCATCCTATAGCTTTCATTAGAAGTGGAACAACCTGAAAGAAAATTATCAAGAACGAAACAATGAACAAGATCACATGACAAAGGCAGAAGAAACGAAATAACCCATAACTGAGATCAAAGCCTAGACATACCTTGAATCAAGAAAATATTTAAAATAAATAAAAAGCACTATTAACTGCAATTAATACATTCCTGATTCTCAAAATTGTCCAATGCATTAAAACTAAACAATATAAGAAATACGCAAAAAGAATTTCAGGACATGCCAAGCAAGGCTTAAGCTGCAAAACTTGAGAGATGCGGAGTGGGGCAGTGAGATATTCTAAGACAAACCTGAGGTGTTCCTGTACTCGTTGCAGCCATAGCTTCCGCACAGGTTGTACTAGCAGCAAGTTGATGCAAGACCCGCAAACAACTAAGGCGGACACGTTCTTGAGGAGTTTGTACAGGCTGAGCAGATCCATCATCCGATTCATATGTTCTATCTGCTTCAGAGTTACCATTTTTCACCTCCTCCGTTGACATGGTTTCTCGTCTTCCCTCATAAGCCACAGCAGCCACAAGTTTGGGCACATAACCAAGATATCCGACGTGGTCTGCGAGAGCAGGGTGTACACGCAATAATGAAACCAAAGCAGCAGAGAGAAGCAAAGGAAGCTCTGGGTCAATAGCTTGGGTGTCATAATGTGTGGCAGCAATTGACGACAAATACTGATCCAGCAGTCCTTCCAAGAATCTTTTTGGATTTCTCAAAGGAAATTTTGGATCTTTAAGAAACAGCCGGACATAAATTCCGCCAACCTACATGACCCTAAATCTGTGAGATAAAGAACATGAAAAAATAATTCTAAAATCATGAATGAGCATGAACAAGTGAACCTGTGGCTCATCTCTCATTTCTTGCTGTGCAGATGCCTGCTCAGGTACATCCCAATCAACAACACGTCCTTTCATTTGTTCACGATATAGGTCAGATGCCATCGTTGAAATCTGTGCAGATAAAGAAGCTGCCATCGCTGGTGTCCATACAAGTTCTGGGGTTTCCGTAGTCTGTTCAACTGCTGATACAACAGCTTCGCCAGGACCATCTCTTATAACTGATACCAGACCATCTGGGAGAAACCTTGCTAGTGTTATAGCAACTCTAGGCCCATGCATTGGTTGCCCAACAAGCTTCCCCAATAAAGAGGCTGCTGCTGCTCTTTGCTGCAATGGAATTTCTTCTGCACATCACCAATTATATTAACAAATAAATTGCTTTTCAACAGATAAGATTGGGAAAAAAAAGAGGCACAAGAATAAATTCATTACGTTGTGAAGGCAGGAGAAGTTCAAGAATGTAAACCACTCCACCATGCTTGGCAGCTGCCCAAGCAAGTTCTGGCGTGCTTGCCAAAGCATAAAGAACATGAAGAACCCCCTCACGACAAGCTGGTGCATAATGAAGCATCTGTAATAAAAGGAGAAGACTAGATCCATCTGCCACCATAGCCTCCAAGCAGGAAGCGCATGTTGTCAAGAGAGAGAGCACATTCAGGCAAAGCTGAGGAATGTTGCTGTCTGGCGCCAACGGCACAGAAAAGCATTCAAAAAGAGGCAATAGCTTTTCTTTGGTAGAAAATATAGATGCCAAATTTGGATTACTTGTCAATATGTTCTGCGAATTGGAAATGCCAAAAAAAAATAAGGGAAAAAAAGAAACAAAATCATATACAATGAATTGTTAACAACTTGAATGCGCAAAACACAACCGTACCTGAAGTGAGGTCAAACCAAACTGAAGATTTTTAATCATTACAGAATCTTCCTTGCCAGTCACTTTTCTGTCAGATACAGCTAAGGACTCACCATTAACTTTCCGTTCATTCACTGATGAATCAGCAGCATCACTTGGAAGCTCAAACGTCTTTGAGGATGAGGGATCAAGACTAAGTTTATCCTGAACAATCTTCGAGGATAAGCCATCAAGACTTTCTTCACCCTGGACCTCTGACTTTGTAGCAGATTGATTGTGCACAAGATATGATATAAAATCAATTAAAGCAACACAGAAGGCTTCTGGTTCAGTGATCTCAAAATCAGGCTGATCATTATAGACCCTCAAGTAAACATTGCCAACATAAAGTTCCTTTGATAATGCCTCGTATAAAAAGCCATTTAAATCCTTCAGATCATATGAACCATCAGGACTCTGGCTTGCACGTTGCTGATCTACGAATTTCAGCAATTCAGCTCGAGTTGATGAGTTCCAAATAATCTACAACCATAAGCAGTTATGTGTTAGACTAAAACATACATGTAGAAGTTCACACTTATAATAAATACCACAAACTGTGCAGACAAAGTGATTGACAGATTATGATTTTTGCATGAATATACTAGTGAATCATAAACTAAAAACTAAAGTAGCTGAGTACAAAATTAAAATATGAGCCTGCAGCAATTAAAGACATCAGGAGTCATAAATATAAATCATCTCGTGGAACTCCAAATTTAATTATGGAAGACCTGAGGAGGTGACCTGGCGCGATGTCTGAAAACAACCATCAGGAGCATGAAAACACACATACTTTTTCTCAAAAATAAAAGAGCACAGAAGCTTTAATCTGTAAATTGACAAGCCTGATATAGATCACACAAATAAGTGTGCTGAAAACAGCGCAAATACATCACAGACAATGGATTTTAGATTAACAATAATCAATGAGATACCTAGATAATGCAATTGACAATTGAATCAGAATTTGTCTGCTAATTTACTAATTTAAATGCAGATTATGCGGTTGAACTCATTAAAGCCCAAATGAATAACCATTCAGAAAATGGACAAACTAAAAACTCTCTTTTCAAAATGTAGAGAATTGTTTTGAAGGAAAGAGGAACATCAAAAGCTTGCAAGTCGATGATTGAATATGCAGTACCACATCATCTATATAGAAGTCATTGTGTGCTCCACTCCTATAATCTTTCATAATCAATCCAATTTACTAACAAAAGCCAAAAATGTAGGGCTGTTAATTCAGTTTTTCAACATTGACATTAGAATTTTCATACTTCAGAGTCATAGCCCCAAAGCAAGTAGAAGAGAAACTACTAAAACCTTTCAATTAGATATAAGCATATATGCAGTTATCTAACAGGACTTGTGCTAGGAAATCTCAAATAAATTGGCATATAAATGTGTCCTCTCATCAGATAAGCACCTAATAAAGAACATCAATGAACACCTAATATAGAAGAACATCAATTCTCAGTAGACATTTCTTGAACAGAAAAATACTCATTTACCTCTGGAGACTCCAAGTTTGTGTTTAATTTGGAAAGCATGTTTTTGGGTATCTGATCTTTCAATAAACTTGCAAGCTTAGGAGTCAACAATGCTCTGAGAGCACTGGCTGCAGCCTCATTATAAGGTATTGAAATCCCATTAGAGCATAAACCACTAAGCCTAGAAAGGGCCTGGGCCGCTCTTACAGCATGCATATTTTTTGCAATTTGAACACTGGCACCAACACCATGTGACTCGATCGCATCTGATTTTTCGGCAGTTGAGTCATATTGAAGCAATAACGGTAAAAGGAACCTAAAATAAACCAACATAATACGAAGAAAATTAGATATGGTAATGTAAAATTTAGGACATTAATGTGTACCATAAGAACAACAAAATACTGATGGAGATCCATTTCAAGCCAACAACAAAAAACTGAAAGACGAATGGCTTCAGTGACACACACAACATAAAAAACGACAACAATTGAGACCCATATTCTTTTGCATTCAAATATGACAGACCTCACTTGATGTGGGAATAGCTGTGAATTGGCAAGTGTGATGAGAACTGGGAGCACTGAAATTCTCAGTCACCCATGACCCACTACCCACACCCAGGGAAAACGAAATAACATACGGGCATCCATAGATCAAATCAACCCGAACAACACATTTTAAAGTCTTAAATTGGCCCGGATTGACTCTGCTCGCTACATAGATAGGGCATGCAATGATCAAGCAAATGTTCATTATCATTGTGTGTTACTGTTACATCATCCTAAAAATCAAGATCTATAGACAACAGTCTCCTCCTAGATACTTCTTTTTTTTTTTAATATCCTTTCGGATGGATTTTAAAAACTATATTCACTATGAGGACAAGTTACAGAAAAAGAGAGGGACTAGAAAAATGCTAAAGGCAATTGTGCAAGTCAAATGTGCAGCACAATGAATAAAGCAAATCCAGATAATTTAACAGACAAGCATTTACAGTACATTGTACAGGTGACCAAATCTGAAAATATATGTTTTGACACACCTGATTGTTAAAATAAATTATCTGAACTGGAACTCAAATACAATTAGCAAAGAGAATTAAAGAACTAAGAAGTGAGACCATGTAATTGAAAGAGTAGAAGAAGCGTTTTCCACCAAGAGGACATTAGCAGAATGTCAGTTATTTGTCAGTCTGAAGGGAGCAACCAAAAAAAGGAAAAAAAAAACAAAAAAAGGTTGCTTTGTTCAAGGGTTGACATGATTAAAACGAACTCAAAATACAAGCATTTTATATTTTAAAAAAGCTAATCAACTGGAATTTAAGACTTCAAATGCAAAAGGCCCAGTCAATATCAATCAGTCTATTGAGAATCAAGGATTGAGAAGAACTTAATTTCAAATGTTGGAACATTTAAGACCACCTTAATTAAAAAAAAGAAAAAAAGTTGTGAACGGAATTATTGCGAGGGACTTAAATTATATGGCCATTGGCAAGTTGGACTAGGAGACATAGACACCCAAAACAAAGAGAGAAAGAAACACTGAAAATAAGCTCACTAACCATAGCGCACCAGCCTTCAGCAACGCATCCTGAAGCTCGGATGACACAGATACATGAGCAATAGTTTGAAGTGCAGCATCCACAGCTCCAGCAACAAGCTCAAGTTCAGTGCAGTGTACAATGTCTTGAACTAATCCAGAAAATTGAAGCACCTCAGTCCTGGCACTCTCAAACTGACTTAAAACAGAAAATGTTCGCATCACATTTGTGACAATGACGGCTGAAGGTTCTGTAGCAGGAGTAGTTTTCTGAACCACACACATGCAGCGGGAAAGAAGAGTTGAAAGAAGTTGAATCCCACCGTCTCTCACAAGCTCCTCACCATTCAACGAAGACGATGCACACCTAAACAAGGTAAGTGGTCAACAGTTAACTTTCATTATATCCTGCTATCCAAATTCTATCAGTTAAACCAACGAGAAAGATAAGGTAGAAGGGGCACTTACGTCAGCCAGAGAAGCTCAGAAGCTGCAACGAGAAGAGGAGCTCTATCTGAGGAAAGGAAATTGTTATCATCCTCATCCACGGTAATTGCATTGAGCAACATTGGATAGCCAGCATATTTAAATGGTTCCAGTACATCTCCATATCGTCTGTATAAGATGCATTGTCCTTTCAATAAAAGCAATAACCTCCAAGGCTGTGGACCTTGCAAGCCTTGCATGGTGGCCTATAAACAATCATAAAGGGTAAAGGTTTTGGCAAAACAAAATTAGTCAAATAAACACAAAAAAAAGTTCAAAGACATTTAAAATAAAGGAGAATTTGATAGCTGTATACAATTTATAAGGTATCTTCAACAAAGCAGAACCATTACCAGATTAAATTCTTTTATTAGATATGCTTACTTTTACGATGTTGCCACACGTATTTTAGAAGTGAAAAAGCTAAATAGATCAACAATAGCATATAAACAAAGACAAAATCCCTTATTTTACAGATATCAGAAGGCTTTAGGATGCACCAAGTGAAAATTACTTAAATACAGGTAATAATAGTTTATAACGTACCCCTAACCATAAATCAAGAACTTCAATACAAAAGACAGCTCCTATACGGATCCAAACTCACTGTTAAAGATCTCATGACATTTATAATTTCAAGCAAGTTAGTATATACAAATTTCAAATCTACCTGAAGGCGCTCATAAGCTTTCTGTACTGCAAGAAACTTCTCCCTTCCTTCGGGATTTTTGTCAGGATGGTATTTCATTGCAAGTTTCCTATATTGGCGTTTGAGCTTCTCCTCATCAATGTTCTCAATCTTCTTGGATATATTAGACATCTCCTCAGAAGAATAGCTCTTATGGGAATCATCACTGGATACATCATCCAGGGATATCTCTAATATTTTACAAGCTTCTTCTTCTGAGAGATCCATAGGTCTACGTGTCAACTCTTCACGCCACATCACAAGTAATGACTGTAGAAACTCCACATGTTCAACAATTGGCCAATTTGGAAACCGAATCTCATCACATAAGTTCCGAAGATAATAACGGTGACACCACATTTCATCTTTGAGCTCAGGGTATGTCACTGGTGGCATTGGAGCATACTCATATAAAGAATGGCAGTGCTGTGACAATTTCTGGGGAAAATCACCAAGATGCTGCAAAACCTGGTGGGGAAGAAAGAAGTGCAGAAAAGCAGTTTACATGTGTACGATTGCTCAAGCAAAACACCTTCAACTAGAGACCTAAGAATAATTCAGAAAGCAAACAAACAACATAAGTGGGTCATTTGAAGATTTGAGATACCTGACGAATCAGATTTTCTGCTCGCATTTTGTGTGTCCATATGATCTCAGGAGTGTCAGAATCTGATACCATTGCTG
Source organism: Citrus glauca (assembly GCA_029633175.1). Taxonomy (NCBI): domain Eukaryota; kingdom Viridiplantae; phylum Streptophyta; class Magnoliopsida; order Sapindales; family Rutaceae; genus Citrus; species Citrus glauca. Next base: position 7,283,107 of record JAQOOD010000001.1, read on the forward strand.
CTGCAAATGCAGCTGGACCACTACGCTCCAACACATACAACAAGGACTCTGGGAGAAGCCCTCCCAATACACTACGTTTTGCCAGAGGGAGTGAAGACGAAACTGCAGCTTCTTCCCCACCATGAAATGCTTGATGCACGTGAGTCACAGAAAAGAGCTGAGCAATTGAATAGAGATTTGATCCAGGGTATGCTAGAGCAAAATAGAAGGCGCCAGTGCTGTATAGACGTATCATGGCCTTGGGATTTCTTGTGACAACAGCCTTCAGCAAAGCCGCAGCAGCCTCCACGATACTTGGTTCCCCAGAAAGCATAGCCTTTTTTTGACAAATAAAATTAAAATTAAGTATTGCAACATAAACAACAGATTTTCCTCTGATAAGAAACTGAAAAGTGTAACAATGATGAAAAATCAACAAATACATATCGTAGACCAGCTTCCGAAAAGGATGCCAAAAATAAATATATAAAAAGAAAGAAAGCACCAAAAGATAGGGTTTAAAATTAAAAAAAATATATACAAAATATTTTGAAACAGTCTTACGATTGATGGAAAGTACTAACCCACCCATGTACAAGACAGAATAGATAAGTAGATAAGTAGTAACATTTCAAGAAAGCCTAAACGAAAAGATTTATCATTAAAACCCAAATATCACCTCCCTTAGAAAGGAGGTTGTCAGTCTACCACCATATTTTTATGTAAGCTTCAAAACTAAACAGCTGCAACAATCACCTGGGCAATATGCGGAAGGCAGCGTGGGCTTGATAAGATCCACTTTACCCTCGGAGTTGGAGTAACTATCTCTCCAGCATCATCCAAATCTGAATGTGCAGATACCATGTTATGCAATATGGATAATGCTGCCTCACCTACCTGTGTAGCATAAAGAATCTATTATAGTAAAGGGTTTCGAGAAAGCAATATGAGATGACGAACGTGCTAGAGATAGGTGATGTATCATTGTTGGCAACAGGCAAAAACATCTACTGCCTCACCTACTTATTTGGCATGTATAAAAGGATCTGCATTGCTAGTGTTGAACTGTCTAAATAGGATTTATATTTTAGCAAGTTTAAAAAACAGAGAAACATCTGCAGAGTAAAAGAAGGGTAGTTAGAATAATATTGTTAACAGTATAGGATCAGGCTATAAGTTTGGGGCAAACACACCACTTTTAAAATGGTATAAGAGCCAGATTTCGATCTTACAACCTGTGAGTTCTAGGTTCCACAGACCGTATTTTAGACATTTCAAAACTGCTTATACTCACACATCTCAATTGATTTTAAAAAATATTGAAGAGGGTCCAAAGAAATATTGAGAAACACAGATATATACAAGTATCCGTTTCTCTGGATCTCTTTTTACATGGTGCTTTAACTGTGAGTTAAGGATGATGCCTGGACCACATTCCACAACAAGTGATTACATTTCCCCATATGATAACACTAATCTACAAAGAGCACATCCTTAGAAAAACTAATTGGTCGGTCACCCATTATTCAATAAAGAGCATAAGGATTCTTGTAATTGGAAGCAATGACAATACCTGAGTTGGTGTGAGAACAGGAACCCGAACAGCAAGCGCCCAACGAAGTTCACGGATATCACGTAACTTTTTCCAATCTAACATCCCAGAAGCCCAACACCTAGTTGTCCAATCAATAGCTTTCTTTGACCAAAATCTTCTTATGGCATCCTTCTCCACTGGTCCTACTTGTGCTCCATCCTTGTCAATAAACATCCATTCCTTAAATGGTTCCATGAATGCTGTAGCTGCTAGTAAATTTGACTGTAAAGGAATAGCAGTTCGCTCTGAAGTTTCATGCACCACTGTCAGCAGATCAACAGCTAATACACACCCTCCAACCAAAACACAAGCCTCGATATTTGCTAAAACCTTCATTAAAACCTACACATGCAGTAGAAGAAAGAAGATAAAGAGTAATTATTATTTTAATTCATGGCAATAAATGCTAGTGTTAATTTAGACTTTTTTAAAACATCCCACAGAACGGTCCATTCCATTGGGCAGTTTGTTCACAAACACCAAGCAAACAAGTATGGATCATAGATACTATAGTGGTTGCCAACATTTTCTAGAATTTTCTAAGCCTGGCCAGTCGTCTAAAAGGCCATAAACTTTTATCTCAGGGGCATCAATGTACACCATGAGGAGTTCAATATCAATGTTCTGTTCCCCGTATCTTCGAGCTCCAACTCATGCAAACAAGCATGTAATAACAAAAACACATTGTCATAGGAAGTGGTGACCATATACAGAAAGAATACAGCAATGAAAGTCATACACAAAGTAAAATGTATTCAACCCAAGCAACAACCTAAGAAAAGAAAGGATAAGATGGAAAAACATAGGAACCTCAATTTCAACATACCTTCAGAAGGAGAAGAAGACGGTGTCTCAAAGCTCTATCGTCCGTCCTATCTAAAAGAACTGTAATATGTGCAGTACCTTCAAAAGGTCCAATTGTAATATAATGCTGTTCATATACAATTGCCATTGCCCTAGCACATAGCTCCCTAACTGAAGAACCTCCGCCACCTCCAAAACCATCCAATCTTCCCATATCACACCAATCATCAGATGCACCCAACTCATCAGGTATTGCACCATCTACTGTTAGGCCTATGTCTGCATCACATAAGAAACGATGATAGAGTGCTCTAAAAAAGGCAACAGGATCACGCAATGGAAAATCCTGTGCCCTGCCACTACTGCCACTCTCAAGCAACAATCGTAAGTAATATTGACCCACACAAACTTCTTTGGACAAGCTAGGATAACTAACAGAAAACTCAGGATAATTCCAAGAAATCTGTGGCACACTATCTTGCCCAGTCAAAGTCTCAAGGGTAGCACCTCCAGGAACTATATCCTCAGTACGCTCTTTCTCGACATCTAGCTTATGAACTTCAGCCTGCAAAGCCTCCCTCAGCTCCTGCCTAGTACGCTCATTCCATATTAAATCTGCACGATTGTGATCAAGGCTAAAAGCTCGCCAAAATTCAGGCCAATTAAGAAGCAGCCGACCAGAACCTACAGGTGTGCTCTCTACAACAACCTGAGCAGGAGCTGGAATGTCTGTGTTCTGGAAACCAACTGCATTAGCATCAGAATCAACTGAACTTGTAGCTTTTGGATCTAGTGATTCATGCACACCCCTTAACGGAGAATCAGCTGTGGCAACAACAGCGGGATGATCATTTTGGGAAAAGCCCATAGACGGTATATCGCTGGCAAAATTTTCACCAGAACGAGCAGCCGGAGATTGGAAGGCTGAAGCCTGTCCAGAACTCGGATCTAGATTAGATGTTTGATGGTTACCTGGCCCTCTAAAAGCACTTGTTTTCTGCCTTGTTGGGTCATTGGCTTCAACATTATTAACATAAGGCACAGAATGCTCTTGAGATGCAATTCCTCTACCAGGACGGCCTTTCCTCTGTTGGAGCAAGCGTCTCTGTCTCCTACTGGTCAATGATCCTTCCAAATTTGCATCTTCAGACAAAACTCCATCAGAACGTGTGTGCAAATAAGCAACAAGCCCAGGAGGTAGCACTCTAGACAATAAATCTAGAGCCGGTTGATAAGAATCTGCCCAAAGAGCTACAAGTTGTCGACTCACCTCACGTCGCTCACCAGCAGGAAGGAAAAACGCGTGCAACAAATGCCTCAGCAAAGCACCATCACGCAAAGCAGCGTCACGCATCGACTCTGCAGCAATTGCATCTTCTTCTGCAATAGTACGCATGATAACAGCTACTGTTTCCCTTACACTTTCAGCGGGATGTCCAAAAAGTGCAAATAAACGACGCCGCAAACCAGCAACTTGGCGCAACAATTCAACAAAAACAGTGTATTGGGTGGTTTCACTATGTGGTTCACATATCATTGTCTCAAGAACTTCGACAACAGCCATTGACAGCAAAGGGGATACTGACATAGGCCTCAGACGGTTGACCAGGACAATAAGATAGCCCTGTTGAGAGAATAATACAGACTTTGTGTGCATCATTGTGGCATGCTGCTCTCCTTTAGAATCAGTTAACATATTTGTATCCCCAGAACCACCGCCAATAAGTATAGCAATCAGCCCTGCAGCTTCAGCAGCCACACCCTCAGATCCATTTCTCAGCAAACCCATTATTCTTCCAACAGCAGCAGGAAAAGACATCACATGTGAAGCTGCAGTTCTTGAAGTAAGTAGTCTACGCAAACATGCAACAAACCCCATCACGGTTGCAGCAGCTTTAGGTGAAGGAGGTGGTAAAGGAGGGGACTCTGGAGGAAGATTTGGGGTAGATGGAAGCATTGTAATCAATGCCATCAAAGTTACCTCAGGCACTTCAACACTAGGAGGCACTCCACTGTATGGAATACAAGCATTGAACTCCCGTATTCTACGCCATAGCTTAGCTCTTGAACCAGAAACTTGGCCACTTTCAGCAACAGCATCTTTGGCAACTGCTGCCAAGTGTTTCAAATGCATGGATGTACTTTCCATATCAGCAACAGGACGCTGCTTTCTGACTTGCATGTGAACAACTCCACAGGGTGGATCAATCCGATGACCAGGCATTGTCAATCTTGGTAAAACTGGTACAGGGTACTGACCCTGCTCAAGTAAAAACCCAACAGTTCACCACTATATCACCAAATTCATCATCTCACAAATTAAAACTGTATATCAGCTTAAAAGATCAAGGAATACAAGTGTTTCAGAATATTATGTTTTAATCTGTTTTTAGAGGCAACTGAGTCTAAACTGCACATTTCGAACTTTACCATCTAATTCATCCACCCATTAATAAGAGTATAGGTAAACAAAATTGTATTGGAATACAAATAATTCATAGCATTGAGTTTCAAATCCACATTTACAAGCATGAAGCTAGTTATATTGAACAGGGAGCACTAAGTACTTACTTCTGTCTGCAAAACATCCCGAACTGCAGCAAGTAAGCTGTCACGTGATGTGCTTGCGTATACCTATAAAGCATAGCATATACATCAGATAGTTTTACCTTTAAATAATTCAAAATTTTAATGAAATTTATCAATGCTTACATGGATGGGGCATCCATCATTGAATTCAATAGCAAACATCTGGGGCTCCTCTGCAAATCGAACGAGCGAGCTTACAGCAGATAAAGGGCGAACAATAACAGCCTGCACACATCTAATGAGATTCTCAGGAATTGATACAACTCTGCAGCATGCACATCATCTTATAGCTTATTAAATGTACAAGTGCTTTTATATTTTACACTCTCATAAAGTCCTCGACACAGTAATAAAATGCACACAAATTGCAGATCTGGGAGCGTGCTTGTATATTCTTATAATGCATTTTCAAATTTTACCCCCTTCCACCTAAAACACAATTGTGGTTTTCTTGTAACGTAGTCACAGCAATTACAAACAGCTTTACAGGAGAAAATTACGTATTTGTTATAGTATATCTATGGACACTGAGACAAGAAGCAGACACAATCAAATATACTTTTAAGGCAAAATTTCTTAATTTGCATATTGGGCTTATAAAGAGGCAGGCACACAGAAACACATATTCTTTAAAACATAAATACATAAGTTCAGTTGGCATATTGATCGATCCTAAGATGTAAACCCTATGTATCTATCTGGCATCAAAGGTACAAAATTTATACAATTCATCAGCTTACTTCATAGTTATCTGGGCGTCTTTCAACAAGTGAGACCCTTGTAAGGATGAGTTGACGTGAAACAGCACCACCATGCTCCCCAAGGCCTCCTTTAGGGCCAATTCCCAAACTCAGTCCAGAAACATTTAACGTTCCATGAGCAGCAGAGCGCAACCTCGTCACCAACCAACCTCCACAAGGGGTTTCATCTGCCCCAACTGCTTCTTTGGCTGTTTTTTCCAAATTATTGGCATAAAAAAAACAGCATACAAAATGAAAATATTATTAGTTCCACAGAGATATATAACTGAAAATATTAAATGATAAAAAACTACCTCGTCTCTTTATGTACTCTGCCACAGAGAGGGGCTGGGAACTGTCCACAGATAGTGACAACCCAACCATTGATTTGGCAGTTTTAGTCTGCATAAATTTGTCCAACAGTACAGTTATTCAATGCAAAACATCTACTAGAGTATAAGCATGATCCAATTGGCATTATATTAAATTCCAGTTCTCCAGGGAACAGACATTTTGCACCCAAAAGGAAAACTTGAACAATTGCCAGTGAAAAGGACCTAATTGAGATTATTATGAAATAATAAATTAATCACTAAAGTTCCCATCCTTACCAAACTTGAAACAATAGCAGAATTGGTGGTCCCTGGAGCACCCTGGAAAGCTTTAGATTTTCTCCCATATAAAGGACAAAGAACAAAACCTCCAGTTTCACTTCTCTTCCCATAGGCATCACTTAATAGAACGATGGCAGGTGAATCCATGTCTCTAAAGTCCAAGCACCACCTCAGGTCTCCAGATCGTAAATCAGTAAGTTCAACTCCAACATAAGTAACTTTCAATTTCTGCAGCAGTAAACAGAGTCAGTGCAAAAATTTAGTAGTTCCACAAGGAAATCGAGGTATCCACTTATATAGTACAATAGTAAATACATTAAGATGATATGAAAACTATGGCTATCCTGCTTTAGATAGAGCTCAATCCTTTCTGCAAGGGAAGGGAAATGATTATATTAAAGAAAAGAAATTTAAAACAGCGCTCACCTGAATAAAAACTATAACTCAATTTTGCACATTTCCACCACATTCTAGAAATAGCCCAGAAAAGGCAATATACAATAAGATCAAAGATACAGTTTTGCTCAAGAGAAGAATTCTTTAAAATAAAAAAGGCACTAAGGGTATCATGCTGGGGTCTGCTGCGGAGTGAAAACAGTAGATCTTAGGTATAAGTTGATGGATGATTCATCAACATTAAGCTTCTAAGTGGATATTGCAAGTTACAAATTACAAAAGCAACAACATAGGAGCAACCACATTTTATTTCAAAATGCCATAACGTATTAATCAATAAAACAAAGTAATTGCTTTCCAAACATTTCCTCTAAACAAAATACATTTGTCAATTAAGAATAAAAAAATTCACCCTCTTTCCACTACCTCATGTCCATAAAATCAGACACTACTCACTAGCCCATAAACCACTCAGTAAACAAACAGTACGCAACACTGAATCATATAACACCAAAATTGAAAAAACTCCAACGATGAACAACTAAATTAGATAATATTAGAAGCACTTACATAAGGAACCCATTCCGAGTTCCGTCTCCGAAGATGAAGCACTGGAAATTCCGCGACAGCATTGAGTCTAACCCACCTAATTCTATGCAACTCGGTCAAGATACTCGCCCTAAACTTTGATGAAAACTTAAACGCCTTAAATTTACCACGCCCATCAGTCCTAACGCTTATATTAAACTCATTCGCATTATCATCGCGGCCGATGATCGGCGTGGCACCTTCGAAATCGGACACCACTTCATACGAATTGGTAACGGCAAGCGTGTTGGGGTCCAACGTGATGATGGTAGCGTTAGAGATACAAAGAATCCTCTTGTAACGGCCGCGCCACGAGTGTTTAACGACCAAGTAACGGGCGAGGTACTCGGTCTCTTCCGGATGCGGATGCGGGCCAGAATTGGAAGGAGTATTAGCGGGGTCCATTTTTTGTGACGGCTGGGGGTGGGGGTTTGGCGAGACGCGGTTCACAGAGTCAATGTGCGGGAGGTAATGGAGGGTGTGGTGACGTGGCGCACGTTGCTGACGGAGAAAGAACCAGAAGTTCACTCCGGCATGGTTGTTTGGTCGGGCGGCCGCAGCCGGCTTGCGGTGGGACTGATTAGACTGATTCGCCCCCAGTTTTCAAAAGTAATTGCGGATTTGCCACTCTTGGATTTACTTGATCGGTCGCTAACCAACCCTAAACCTTCATCCAAATTTCTTTTGAAAAAAAAAATTGAACTGAAATCTGAGTGTTTATTAAAATTGTAAAATTTCGGAGAGCGATCGATTGAAGAATTTAGATGGAATATATTAGAATTTAGAGAGATAGTGGACAGCTAGGCAAAAGGAGTCGTATTTTGTTTTGTATGACCTTCACCTCACCGTCGAAGGCTTTTTCTGATGGGAGAAAAAATTGTTACTTATCGGTTACCCTTATGTAACGACGTCGCGTGATGTCTTCCGTGTAAATTATTCAGTAGTAGTTCTTGTAAATAATAATAATAATAATAGAAATCATAATAATAAAATTTATGTATTGGGCACTGATTACGGTTAACTTTTATCATTTAGTTGAGGTCCGGTTACTGTGTAACAGTAGTATTGTGCCACTATTATATAATATAATTAGATATAAATTATAAAAAATTAATAAATAAAATTTTAAAAAATAAAATTAATAAATTTCAGACTTCAAGTGTTTAGTAAATAAACTCTTACATTTATATGTTTGCAATAAGAAGATCAAATAGAATGATTTTGAGTAAAATCTCATCATTAATGAATATATAAATCAAATCAATTATATAACAAAACTCATCTATATGGGCTTATTTGTTAAATTTATGAAATCTAAAATTAAAATTTTTGGCATTTTCTTTATATTTACTTCTTTTTTTAGTAATTTATGTATGATTTTCAGTCATTTATATCCAAATAGAAATGGTGAATTTGTGATTTTTATTTAAACAAAAAAAGTCTAAATGAAAATTAAATATTTTATCCTAAAAATATCTCTATTAAATATATCTATTTCTAAATTATAAAGCGTAATCATTTTATTCATTTTAACTTAAAAGAATATAAATATCAAATAACCATATTTAAATAATTTTATATTTATAAAAACAAACAAATAGCTACTTATATTTAATATTAAAAGAAAAACAAATATATTATTCAGACATTTATATTGAGACTAATCAAACTCTCACTAAATTCAAACAAAAAGAAACACAATACACACACATATGTACATATACACAAAATAATTTTTAATGTATTAAATTTTTTTTAATATTTTATATTTTTAGTGACATCTTTACTTTATTAAAGTGAGAATGTCTTTTATCAGATAATAACTACACACACCCCCACCACATATATGTACATTCAGAGCTTTGAGGCGCAATGTTAATACATTGATTTCATGGAGATGGAGCTAAAAGACATAGAGACACAAACTCCCATATACTAAAAAACAAAAATAATGCATTAAAATATGTATTGTTTAGTATATTTAATTATCAATATGTGTTAAATAAATTTCACTAATGAAAAAATGATCAAGAATATCCTATTATATAGAATGAACAAAAATGTCATTGCAATGCTAAATATAATTTCAAGAAAGAAAGATGAATTTATAGTCCAAAATATCATTCTAAACTTCAAGAATTACATGAACAAAGATACCAATTATGGGTTATCAAATTAACTACAAAGTCTACAATGGTAAAACAAGAAAATTAATAATGGTAAAAGAATTTATATTTGATAGTGAATTTGGAGTAGAGAAATTACTTTTATTAATTTTTTCTCTCATTAGATGAAAAAAATGACAATATTCACATTTGAGTTAAAGATGGCAAATACAGGCTTGGGCCGAGCTTTCTTACATTGATTACAAACTCATGCCCTTCGAAAGTGAAATACTAACTAGGTAACCCAAGAGGGTGGTGAATTGAAATTTTAAAACTTAAACTAAGTAAACCACACAACAAACAAATCTAATGCCTTAACAAATTCGAAAATAATAAATTCAATGAAAGCACAATAATAAATGAGCAAGGGAAGAGAAAGCAAATTTAAGAATTTTTACGTGATTCGGCAATCCCCACGTACGTCCACGCCTTCAAGCACACCGGGCTTGAGGATTTCACTATCCGAGCTTTTCCAAGGCTTCAAACGTTTACAATTGACTTCAAGGTGTCAATGAACTTTTACAACAAGAGATTATCTCTCCAATCTCTTCACCCCAAGTGTTTCTCACACTTGTACACTCACAATTTGATGAGAAATGAAAAATACAACAATGAATCTCTCTTTAAGAGTGAATATACAAATTAAAGAACAAAGATGATCTAATAAATGATGAGTTACGAAATTGAAGCTCAATATATGTTGCGTGCACTTGTTTATGCTTGCTTGGATTACCAAAAATAAATTGGTTTTGAGTTTATATAATTTGAGCTCAAAAACTAACCGTTATGCTCATTTTGGCCGTAACCGGATTGCCGGTTATGGAGATCCGGTTAGCCGCTTAATGCTACCATTATAGGCACAATTTTGAAATTCTGAACATCGGGTATGCCAGTTTGTCACATCCGGATTGCCGTTTGTGGTCAGAAGCTTTCTGCTTAACAACTGGATTGTCGTTTGTCAGGATCCGGTTAGCCGCTTTCAATTCAATTACATTTTGCCCAAATCCGACTTGCCGGATTTACACATCCGATTAGCCACTTGCTACAGTGAAATAGTTTCTAATTTTACCGTATGACCCCAAAGCTTTATAAAACTGTATTATATCCCAAAACGTTATGAACGTTTGCAAATAGGTCCAATTCCGGAATTTTAAATAATGCTTTGTTAATCCTAAAACTTTCTGAAATTATGATTTTACCAAAACTATGTGAAATTATAGAATGACCCAAAATATTTAAATATTTTCAAATAGGTCCAAATCCGAAATTCAAAAACAATATCAAAGGTTTCAAAACACATTCATTTTAGTTCAAAACACTTTGATTTCATAGCCTCATTTTCTTATTATAAAACACAATTCATAAATCTTTGTTTAATCAATACATGTGGTTTGTTATCATCAAAATCAATATCTATAGCTATATAAGCTAACAATCTCCCCCTTTTTGATGATGACAAAATATATTATAAAGATTTAATCTAATTATAAAAAGCTCCCTCTTATTCAATGCAAGGTTAAAAAATTTATTTAAAACAGACTTCCCCTGCATACATGCATACTCCCCCTAAATACATGCATTTTTGTATAACACCATTTTTCATTAAATATGAAACCTTTATAATTTGAAAATAATGATTTATTTAAAAATAATAATTTGAGCTTAAAACATTAATTATTCTTAATATTGTTTGTTATCATCAAAATCAATATTATGAAAACATATATGTTAACAATCTCTCCATTTTTAATGATAACAAACATTTCATGTATTTAAAGAATGATTCCATAAATTGCTTCCCCTAAATATAATCTTCTCTTACAATTTGCCAATTAGTTAAATTAACAAATTTAAATACATAGATTTTTCTCCCCCTTCATTATCAAAAAGAAAACTTAATTGGTAAGGAAAAAGAGTACTAAAGTTTTATAAATTTGAAAACATGTATTCTTCTCCTTCTTCATCATTAAAAAGAAAACTTAAAGAAAAAGAATAAGAGTAGCAAATTCATTACTCATGTTTGTCCGAGTAGAAATTTGAACACGCTCTCCTCCTAACAACAAGCATTACCTGAAATACAAGTTTAATAATATTACTCCCAAATTATTATAGATCATGATAAAAGCCAACTCCATATACGAATAATCACACCAAAATATCATGAACTATTATTTCATTAATTACCAAATTAACAACTCATAGCATAAAATAAAAACACCAATGACATCAAATCATCATCATATCTCAAAATCATCAAAATCATCGCCATAATCAAATATCAATCATCAAAAGAATACTCAAAGTGCATATTATTCTCCTCCTTTTGACAACATTGAAAAGATATATTAATTTGTCTCTCCCTTTGCACAACAAAAAAGTTCAAAATGCATATTATCAAAAATCATAATATATGCTCCCCCTAAATATATGGTCAATTAAAAATTTTAATCGAAATAATTTTATCAAAAAACATATCATATTTATCTCCCCCTTCATCGTAAAAAAAGAAAAGATAGATAGATGCAATAGAAACAAAATCATCAAAAATAAATCGATAAAGATATTACCCATTTTGTGCTAGAAAAAATTTCGGCAGAATCTCCCTTTAAAAAAGAACAAATCTTCAAATATATAACATGGTTAAAACACTTTCATATAGGCTTAAAACATTATTACAAACCAACAACTCCATTAAAACATTGCCTTGAAAAATTAAAGCTAAAACTTTTTCTCTTTCCTATGAAACTACATGTTTCTCTTTCATGAAGCTCAGACGACGAAAGCTCTGTTGAGAAGGCAAAATTTTTTTTTTAATTTCTAGCAAAACAGTATCTATTAGGGTGAAGTGAATAAGAAATACTAAACCTGCATCATGTCCTGCTCTGAATTTCACCGATACTCGAAAGATTTGAATCGGTATGTTGAAACTAATTATAGGTTAGTTTTGAATAAATTTTTTTTTGCTCCATTTAGAGCGTTTATGCTTCATTATTTATTCATTGACACATATTTGATTATGGAACTGTGAAACATAAAATCGAGAATAAATTTTCCAATGCTATTTTGGGTATTTTGCAAGTATATGGTTTTAGCTTATGTTACGGTTGATTATGCATTTGCAAGCATATGGTAATATTCATGATGTAATTTTTAAAGTGAGTTTTAATAAGCTTGAAATAGATGATAGATTTTTGTAATACTACCTGTCAACTACACTTTGCATTTTTTATTTACTAAATTTTAGTTTTTTCTTTAAAATTAATAGCATTTATTTATGTTATTTTATTGCATTACAGTGTTGTGCATTATGATGGTGAAGAAAGTGATGAAGAGAATGCAAGATCAGATGGTGAAGAAAGTGAGTATGTTCTTGATGATTATGAGTCGGGTGATGAGACTGGTGATGAATTTGATTCGTCTAATGAGGAAATTGCTGCTTGTGTGAGATATGACACCAGTTCAGGTGGATTTGAGTTCACACAAGATGGAGATAATCTTGTTCTATGGCCTGGTCAGTTGTTTGTAGATGTTTATGAGTTTAGGAAGGTGTTGAGGGTATATGCCATCAGAAATGGCTTTAGATTGTATAGACTTAAGAATGAAAAAGCTAGAGTGACAGCTTGAAATGTACATCATTATGTAGCATGTTCAGTCTTGAAAATCAAATTAGGGTTATTTCAGTTTTTTTGAATTCAACTAATAGTCAACTACAAAATTAACTGACGGTAGGGGGTCTTTACTAATAAATAAATCTTGACTATCTTAGTGCAAAAAACCCAAAACTCAGGGGAAGAAAGTAAAAATTACCCAATATGCAATTTCGGGTTTACAAAAATTGAGTAAAATAGATTTGTTTGAGCTAAGAAAATTGATCCTACAGATGAATGAAGCTAATATATGTAGATTGGATCAAAAATGAGCTAAAGGAAGCTTGAAAATGAAGAGAGAGAAACGGGTAGAGTGAGAATTTTTGATTTTGGGTTTTATGTGGAGAGATGATGAAATCGAGTTTTGAGAGTGAAAATTAAAAGAGTAATGGATGAATAATGAGTTGGATGATTGATTTTAACAAGAAAATGAGTGAAAGATGAAGAAATTTGAGAGAGAAATGGAGAAGTATTGTTCACGCGTGAATGAGATGGTAATGAAATGATGAAGAACAAGTAAAGAAATGATGATAGAGAAGAGTTTAATGAAGATGAAATGCATGGGTAATGGTTTAAGAGATTGATCTTGGCATAAAAATGGTTGAAAAATGAAGATGAATTGATTGGAAATAGAAGACGGTGGCTCCGGTTTTGAGAGAAAGGAAGAACAAGTGTAGAAAATTCGCAAAAGAGGAAAAAAAAACAAAGCTAAAAGCTCACTAATCCGGCTTGCAGGATTTCACTAACCGGCTAGCCGGTTGTGAGCAGAAAGATGAAAGCCGAAAACAGTTTTCCAGATTGACTTGAACTGGAAATCCGGTTTTGTTCTAGCAAGCTTTTTATGCGAATCCAGCTTTCGATGGCCATAACCGGTTGACCGGTTGTTGTCCAGAAATGAAACTCTCTCAAACGACTTACCGGTATTGCCAATCCGGTTATTCGAAATTCAACCAGAGAGCAGCCAAAGCCAATTCGGTTTACCGGTTGCTAAAATCCAGCTGATCGGTTGTGCTCCAGTGAGCACCAAAATAAATTCGACTTACCGGTTTTAAATGTCCGGCTATCCGGATTTAGTCCAGAGAGCTCCAAAATGAAAAACGGCTTTCCGGTTCATTAGAAGTGGTATACCGGTTAAGTTTTGGAAAATATTTTTGAAATTTTGTAAGCTTTTAGACTTGTATTATACATACTATTTTATTTTTTGCTTAAAAAATTGATCAATTTTAAAAATCATTTAACTTTTCAAAAACACCAATTAGTGCATGAAATATATATGTATATAAGACCAAACATATGAAATCATATCAAACAATGATGGTGATTTTATAAGTGAATGATGATATAACACAATTAACGGCACAAGAATTCACACATATAATTCATTCATCATGTATATATTTTACACAATCATGAAACATATAAGCATTCAAAGATTAATAATTCAAGCATATCATTCATTTATCAAGCTTAGTCATTACATAATCATCAAAATCAAATAAATATATCATGGCGAGTTAACAAGCTATCATCTTATATATATAACCATGCATCATGATAAAGCACTCAATGTTAAACACAATGATAATTCAATCATGTAAACATACAAGTATACTTGTATGTTTAGGCATTACATAATCATCAAAATCAAACAAATATATCATGGCGAGTTCACAAGCTATCATCTTATATATATAACCATGCATCATGATAAAGCACTCAATGTTAAACACAATGATAATTCAATCATGTAAACATACAAGTATACTTTCAAAAATTCAAGTTATTATCCATTTATCATGATCCATTCAACAAAATTAATTAGGCAAGAATTATTACCAAAACAAATCATCTTACCTCATCTTTTTCTCCTAGATCATACTCAAATGATTATCTTCATAAGCTTTATCAAGGAACTCTTTACCATTCCTTATTTGTGATACCTACAAAAAAAAAATTTAAGTTATGTACTTTGGTACCCAAATACTCTTGGGTCCTTAAGTGTTAGCAATGGTTCCTTTTAGAACCCAAATACATTTTGCTCCATAATACGCATTTCTTTTAATTGGACATTTATTCTTTATGTGACCATCTTGATTACAATTGTGGCATACCACTTGATTGTTAATGGAGGTACTCTTCTCGAAGTAATTCTTATAATACTTTTGTTTCAAATTTGGCTTATAGCCGATACCTCCTTTGTCAAACACACATTTTTGTGAATTAAGCAAGTTATCCAACATCTTTTGCCCATTTGTGAATTTTAATACAATTTGATTTAACTCATTACTCTTCTTCTTAAGCGCTTCATTTTCTTTCACTAATTCATCAACATGTGATTTCTCATGCTCATATGAAATACTTTGTTTGCATTTAAATGATGTAATTTTTCATGCAACATTTTATTATCTAACTCTAGTCCTTTAATCTTTTCATTTAATGAATTATTGCATTTTTTTAAAGCATTCTTTTCATTTTTCAAGTCATCTACATATGATTCTAGATGCTCATGTGAAGTGCTAGGTTTCTCATTTGATAATGCAACTCTATCATGCAATGTTTTATTCTCTAATTCTAGAAATGTAATCTTTGCACTTAGAGATTCATTTTCATTTGTGAGCTTTACCATTTTCTTTTTAAGACATGCATTCTTTTTACCAATTTTTATCCAATTATCATGCAATTCTTTAAAACCATTATATAATTCATCATAAGTAAAAAGATCATTTACCTCATCAAGTTCATCATCCGATTCATCTCTAATTGTCATGAGAGCTAGATTTGTCATTTATTGATGCTCATCCTCATCACTTGTTTCCTCATTGCTATCATCCCATGTGGCCATCATAACTTTCTTCTTGAGCTTGTTAAAAAGAGGGCATTCTGTTCTTATATGGCTAGGCTTCTTGCACTCATAACATTTGATTACTTCTTTCTTCTTCTTTCGATTCTTGAGGTCTCTAAATTTTCTTCGCTCACCGAATTTCTTAAAAAGTTTTCTTAACCTTCTAGCCAGCATATCTATCTCCTCCTCATCCAGCTCGATTTCCTCATCACTCTCATGTTTCGAAGCTTTTAGAGCAATTCTTTTCTTCTTCTCCTCATTACCTCTTTCGACTACCATGTCTTCCTCATAAGAAATAAGAGAACCAATTAAATCATCAATAGGTAAGATATTCAAATCTTTAGCTTCCTCAATGTCAATCCTTTTTTGTCTCCATTCCTTAGGTAACGACCTAGTGATTTTCTTAACTTTCTCGCTATTTAAAAAGAACTTTCCTAGAGCTCCTAGAGTGTTCACTATGTCCGTAAATCTAGTAGACATAGAATATACACTCTCATTTTGTTCCATTTGGAGCAATTCATATTGTCGAGTGTACCTATTACTTTTACACTCTTTCACTTGATTCGTGCCTTCATAAACAATTTTAAGTTTATGCCAAATTTCATTAGCACTTTTACAACTACACACTTTATGAAACTCTTTCTTATCAAGTGCACAAAATAAGGCATTCATGCCTTTGGAATTTAGAGAAGTTTTTCTCTTTTCCAATTCATTCCATTCCCGTAAAGGTTTTGCAATATCTTCCCCGACTTCATTTTTAGTCAAAGGCATAAATGGACCACCACAAACAATTTCCCAAATTTCATAATCTAAAGTTTGCAAATAAATTCTCATCCTAGTTTTCCAATATGGGTAGTCATTACCGTCAAAGAACGATGGTCTAATTGTGAATTGTCCTTCCCTAAAGGTTGAGTTACTATGGGTTGCCATGGATCTTTAACTCTAAACGATTAAGTTTATACAAGAGCACCTCGCTCTGATACCAAATGAAATACTAACTAGGCAACCCAAGAGGGGGGTGGATTGGGATTTTAAAAATTAAACTAAGCAAACCACACAACAATCAATCTAATGCCTTAACAAATTCGAAAATAATAAATTCAATGAAAGCACAATAATAAATGAGCAAGGGAAGAGAAAGCAAATTTAAGAATTTTTATGTGATTCGGCAATCCCCGCGTACGTCCACGCCTTCAAGCACACCGGGCTTGAGGATTTCACTATCCGAACATTTCCAAGGCTTCAAACGTTTACAATTGACTTCAAGGTGTCAATGAACCTTTACAACAAGAGATTATCTCTCTAATCTCTTCACCCCAAGTGTTTCTCACACTTGTACACTCACAATTTGATGAGAAATGAAAAATACAACAATGAATCTCTCTTTAAGATTGAATATACAAATTAAAGAACAAAGATGATCTAATAAATGATGAGTTACGAAATTGAAGCTCAATATATGTTGCGTGCACTTGTTTATGCTTGCTTGGATTACCAAAAATGAATTGGTTTTGAGTTTATATAGTTTGAGCTCAAAAACTAGCCGTTATACTCATTTTGGCCGTAACCGGATTGTCGGTTATGGAGATCCGGTTAGCCGCTTAATGCTACCATTATAGGCACAATTTTGAAATTCTGAACATCTGGTATGCCAGTTTGTCACATCCGGATTGCCGTTTGTGGTCAGAAGCTTTCTGCTCAACAACTGGATTGTCGTTTGTCAGGATCCGGTTAGCCGCTTTCAATTCGGTTACATTCTGCCCAAATCCGACTTGCCGGATTTACACATCCGATTAGCCGCTTGCTACAGTGACTACTACAGTGAAATAGTTTTTAATTTTACCGTATGACCCCAAAGCTTTATAAAACTGTATTATATCCCAAAAAGTTATGAACGTTTGCAAATAATGCTTTGTCAATCCTAAAACTTTCTGAAATTATGATTTTACCCAAACTATGTGAAATTATAGAATGACCCAAAATATTTAAATAGTTTCAAATAGGTCCAAATCCGAATTCAAAAACAATATCAAAGGTTTTAAAACACATTTATTTTAGTCCAAAACACTTTGATTTCATAGCCTCATTTTCTTATTATAAAACACAACTCATAAATCTTTGTTTAATCAATACATGTGGTTTGTTATCATCAAAATCAATATTTATAGCTATATAAGCTAACAAAAAGCCTGTCCAAATTAGGCTCGGGCAGGGCCTAAGCTTTGCCATTAAAAATGAAATAATTTTTTAATAAAATAAAAAAATTTAAATTAAAGATAATGATTTAATACATTATAAAATAATAGTCTAATACACAAAATATCAATAACACAACATAATAAATCACAAATACTAATATAAAAGATATATTAATTTAATATTTGAGCTTTTTTATTTAAATTTAATTTTTTATTTATAAATTAAAAAGCTCGGGTTTTTTTATTTAGGCTCATATCCAAACCCAACCCATGAGAGCCAGCTTTAGGTCCGTGCAAGCCCGAACTTTATTGCCAATCTAAATTTGAGCAAGGAATCTTCAATAACAATAAAACTAAAGGGATTGAGAGCGAATAAAAATATAAAATCTTAAATTTAATTTCAGCGTAACAAATTTTTGACGAACTTTAAAAAAAATACAAACACTTAAAAAAAATTCATTTGATTCTCTCAAAGTTTCCATTCGTTTCCCTGCAGCCAAAGGAAGAGTTAGAAACAAACCAAGATAAAAATAAAATGAAGTACATACTCCATTAGCAACAAACCAAGATAAAAATAAAATGAAGTACATACTCCAAATAAAGACTTTAGTATGGTGGTAAAGAATAGGGCAAGAAAAGTAAATTAAAAAAAATGTAGAATCTTGATTTTGCTGCTTTACTAAAATTTTCTCCCCAGCTAGATGGAATTATGAAAAAGAGAAAGCTACCTCTTAAAACGAGATAATTTAGTGAGCTTAGTGATGAGAATCGTGGTTTGTTGGAGAAATGATGAGGTAATAAGGAAATAAATGCTTAGCAACCATGATCAGATGACATACCCATCAAATACATAACTTCATAAAAATTTCATGAATGAAATACTATTTTATGAGATAAAAGAAAACTCCAAGGTACAACCTTTTTCAGACTTTGAATGGAAACAATAACATATAAGTGAAGGTACGATTCAAACTAATTATATATTTTCTCTACATCTGCTACAAGAAAACCCTTCCTTAAATACCCAAATATTATTTTTCTCCTCATTTTTCATCATTTGATTTCATGAGGATACATTGTTTTCCTCAATTGCTTGAAATATCTTGTAATTATTCTAAATTCAAGATTGACAAGCTAATAAAATCGGTTAGTTATTTTTTTATTAAAACTAAAAAGAAAAATAAGCTCGGTAGAAGTTAAAAGTCTTGAATAAATTTCAACAAGTCATCCAATAAAAAATATTCAAATGATCTTCAAAATGAAAATTAATGTAACTATATACCAAATGGCTTAAAAAATTCACGAAGAAGCATGTTAATTAAGATTTAAACTTCAAAGAATAAATAAATAAATGTTACATCTATCTATGAATAAAACGTAAAAATTTCATTTTTTTAATTGTATTGCGTTAAAACACTATTGTTATTCAAACTCATATTTGACAGAAAGTTTTAGTTGTATTACACTGTGTTAAAAGGGTGGATAATACAATAAAAGGAGTTTAAAGTATTTCTCTCATGAAAATAAACAACAGACCCTACTAGAATGAGAATGAACTGAGAGATCTCATTATAATTTCAGAAAGTACAAGACAAAATTTTGAATCCAAAGAATTACTCAAACTTCAAGATGATTAGCAATCGATAAAGATGCTAGAATCACCGCCATTTCTCATCTCTTTTAGTAAAATAACGCAATCAAGATTCACAACAAAGAAAAAGCAAGGAACCTTGAACCACAAGAAAACCCAAAGGACTGAGCCGAAAACAAAAAATAAAAATTTTTATTATAATTTATGTAGAGGTGGATAATACAATAAAATGAATTTAAAGTAGTTTGGATAATACAATAAAAGAAGTTTAAAGTAGTTCTCTTATGAAAATAAACAACATACCCTACTAGAATGAGAATGAACTGAGAGATCTCATTATAATTTCAGGAAGTACAAGACAAAATTTTGAATCCAAAGAATCACTCAAACTTCAAGAATTACATTAACCACAAATCCAAAGCTTTTGGACAAGCTTCTAAATTGTGGCTTATCAAACATTATTGGTTAGCAATCGATAAAGATGCTAAAATTCTAATTATGCAATTCAAGAGTGGGGGTGAATTGGGATATTAAAAATTATTCAATTTTAAAACAAAACTCAATGCAAATCTAAGACGGATTTAAAACAATAACAAATAAATCAATCAAGTACAATAAAAAGTTTAAGGGAAGAGAAAACAAACACAATGATTTTTACGTGGTTCGGCAATCCCCACCTACGTTCACGCCTCCAAGCTCATCAAGGCTTGAAGATTTCACTAAGCGAGCCTCCAAGGCTTCAAATGCTTATAATTGATTTTCAAGGTGTCAATGAACTTTCACAACAAGAGATTATCCTCAATCTCTTAACACAAGTGTATCTCAACACTTACAATCTTTTAACTTGATTTTACAAAAAGGATTACAAATGAATTTCTTTCACATAATGTGTTTGATCACAAATTAAAGCTCAATGTGTGAATGAATGAGATGAATACAATGATTTAAAGCTCAATGAAAACTGTATTCTCAATATTTTGCGCAATGATGATTGTTGGAATTATTTTTGTTTGAATTTGATTGAGTTTATTTATAGTTGGAGCTGAAAACTAGTCGTTATTGACTTTTTGTTCATTGTCGGATTGCCGTTTTGACCGGTCAATATGATCGTAAGACTGAATTTTCAAATTATCGGATCGTCGTTTTCTAGATGTCGGATCGTCGTTAGTGTCCAGAGACTACTCTTCAATTTTGCTCGATGTCAGCTAGCCGTTTGCTACAAAGACTACTACAGTGACCTATTTTTTAAAATTATAGTTTAACCCCAAACTTTTAATAACTATACTATGGCCCAAAATGTTACAAATTTTACAAATAGGCTCATTTTCATAATCTCTAAATAATGCTCATTAATTCCAAAACTTTTAAAAATTATGATATGACCCAAAATGGTATAGAACTTTTTAAATAAGTCTTTTTTAAAATTTCAAGTAATACTTATTGATTTCAAAGTTTTCAAAACTCTTTCAATTAAACCATAAACTTGAAAAACAACTAATTTCATAAAATCATTTTTCTATTAAATATAAAATATTTATTATGTGTAAATAATAATTTATTTAAAATGTATAAAAAATAATTTGAGCTTAAAATATTAATAATTCTTAATATTGTTTATTATCATCAAAATCAACATTATGGAAACATATATGTTAATAGCTGCTAGAATCACTGCCATTTCTCATCTCTTTTCGTAAAATAATGAAATACTAACTAGGCAACCTAAGAGGGGGGTGAATTGGGATTTTAAAATTTATGCAATATAATTCGCAAACCACACAACAAACCAATCTAATGTCTTAATAAATTCAATGAAAGCACAATAATAAATGAGCAGGGGAAGAAAAACAAACTCAATGATTTTTACGTGGTTCAGCAATCCCCACCTACGTCCCTACCTCCAAGTACACCCGGCTTGAGGATTTGACTATCCGAACCTTTCCAAGGCTTTAAACGTTTACAATTGACTTCAAGATATCAATAAACCTTTACAACAAGATATTATCTCTTTAATCTTTTCACCTCAAGTGTTTCTTACATTGTATACTCACAATTTGATGAGAAATAAAAAATACAACAATGAATCTCTCTTTAAGAGTGGATGTACAAATTGAAGAATAAAGATGATCTAATAAATGATAAGTTACGAAATTGAAGCTCAATATATGTTGCGTGCACTTGTTTATGCTTGCTTGGATTACCAAAAATGAATTGGTTTTGAGTTTATATAGTTTGAGCTCAAAAACTAGCCGTTACAAACTGTCGGCCCGAAAACGGTTCACCGTTAACCGTTAACCGTTAACCGTTAACGATTAACCGTTTCGCTGGTCAAAAGTTATCGTTGGGCCAAATTTCAAATAAACGGTTTGCCGTTTAGGGTTACACTTTTTCCGTTAACTTGCAGAGACTTGCAAAACAAATTTGGTTTAACCGTTCTTACTAAACGGTTCAAGGTTAAAATAATCGGCCCGAAAACGGTTCACCGTTAACCGTTAACGATTAACCGTTTCACTGGTCAAAAGTTATCGTTGGGCCAAATTTCAAATAAACGGTTTGCCGTTTAGGGTTACACTTTTTCCGTTAACTTGCAGAGACTTGCAAAACAAATTTAGTTTAACCGTTCTTACTAAACGGTTCAAGGTTAAAATAATCGGTTAACCGTTTCAGTAAACAGTTCACCGTTATGTTCCAGAATTATCATTTTAACAAAACTTGGCAGAAAATGCTTTCTGAAAATTATTGGTTAGTCATTTTAAATAAACGGTTAGTTGTTTGCTACAGTGAAATTATTTTTCATATTTATAATTTGCCCTAAAACTTTATAAAACTATGTTATGACCCAAACGTTATGAAAATTTACAAATAGGTCCAATTTCAGAATTTTCAAATAATACTTTGTTAATCTCAAAACTTTCTAAAATTATGATATAGCCCAAAATGCTATGACACTTTTCAAATAAGTATTTCTCTAAAATTTCAAGCAATACTTGTTGATTTCAAAGTTTTTAAATCTCTTTCAATTAAATCATAACTTGAAAAATAATCAATTTCATAAAATCATTTTCCATTAAATATAAAACCTTTATAAAGTAAAAGTAAAGATTTATTTACAATGTATAAAAAATAATTTGAGATTAAAAGGTTAACCATTTTTAATCTTGTTTGTTATCATCAAAATCAACATTATGAAAACATATATGTTAACAAATAAAGCAACCAAGATTCACATCAAAGAAAAAGCAAGGAACCTTGAACTACAAGAAAACTCAAAGGACTGAGCCAAAAATAGAAAATCAAAATTTTGAATCTAGTTTATGTAGGGGTGGAAAAACGAATAACTGAATCGTATTTGAATCGAACGCAAACGAATTAGATCAAATTTTTGTAGATTCATATTCGATTTGTTTATTAAACAAATTGAAATCTTTGGATTCGAATTTAATTGATTTATTAAACGATATTCAGTTTGATTTGTTTAATTCATTTAGTAGAATTAATAAACGGATCAAATCGAATTTGGATTCATTTACAATTCACTTATCCTATAAGGAATCGAATTGAGTATGAGTGTTAGCATATATGTATCTATAATGTTGATTTTGAAGATAACAAACAAGATTAAGAATGATTAAGGTTTTAAAACCTCAAATTATTTTTCATACATTTTAAACAAATCATTATTTTGATAATATAAGGTTCTATACTTAAAGGAAAAATGATTTTATAGAATTGGTTAGTTTTCAAGTTTATGGTCAAATTGAAAAAGTTTTAAAACTACAAAATGGACTGATTTGCAAAGTTTTATGATAATTTGAGCCATAGTATAATTATAGATAGTTTTGGGGTAAAAATATAATTTAAGAAAATAATTTCACTGTAGGAGCAACCATTTGTGAAAAATTGCAAACAGATAATTTCCAACAAGCATGTTCTGTAAAGGATTGTTAAAATAATGATTCTGGAAAATAACGATGAACCGTTTATGGAAAAACAGTGAACCGATAATTTCCAGACTGCTAACCTTAAATCATTTTGTAAAAATGGATAGCTGAAGTTTATCTTGCAGGTCTCTGGAATTTAACGGTGAAAGGATAAGCTTAAACGGCAAACTGTTTATTTGAAATTCAGTCCAACAGTAACTTGGGCCAGTCAAAACGATTAACCGATAACAATTTTCATGCAGAAAATCAATAACGGCTAGTTTTCAGTTCTAACTATAAATAATTTCAATCCAATTCAAACAAAGATAGATCCAAGAGTTATCATTCAGCTTGCTATTAAGCATAAAACTATTATTGATCTTTGAACTTGTTTTTGTTTCTTTGATTCACATATTAAGTATTCATTTGTAATCAAACACATTGTGTGAGAGAAATTCATTCGTAATCCTTTTTGTAAAATCAAGTTAAAAGATTGTAAGTGTTGGATACACTTGGGTTAAGAGATTGTGGATAATCTCTTGTTGTGAAGGTCCATTGACACCTTGAAAGTCAATTGTAAGCATTTGAAGCCTTGGAGGCTTACTTAGTGAAATCCTCAAGCCCGGTGAGCTTGGAGGTGTGGATGTAGAAGGATATTGTTGAATCACATAAAAATCATTGTGTTTGTTTTCTCTTCCCTTAATCTTTTTATTGTGCTTGATTGATTTATTTGTTATTGCTTTAAATCCGTCTTAGATTTGCATTGAGTTTTGTTTTAAAATTGAATAATTTTTAATATCCGAATTCACCCCCTTATTGGGTTGCATAACTAGAATTTCAATGATTTCTTTTACAAAAAATAAAATTAATAAATAAAATTAAGCAAAATATCATATACACATACCACAAATTTAACATCATACAAAATACAAACTTATTATAATTTATAATTACTATATTAGCTTTCAAACTTAAAGTTTGTTCATACATATTTAGGGATAAATAAGCAATTTAATTAAATGAATTTTAAGCAAATTGATCATATTTGATTTTTTATGACCCATTTATTAAACAAATGCTAAACAAATAAAATAATCAATGTCTTCAAACTCTTATTCGATTCATTTAATTAGCAAATTGAATTGAATTCATCAATTTATCAAATAAATCAATTTTTTTGAACCAAAACTCATTTAATTTACATTGAATTAAATCAAATAAACGAATCGTGACCCAAATTGCCACCTCTAAATTTAAGCAATACAATGTTCGGAAAAACTTAGGAAAACCAACTACAAAGAAAATCTTTTATCTCTCTAACTTTCGAACATTTTCTCAATAGCCAAGCACGATGTAACGAAGAAAAGATAACATAAAATTAACTCTAGCACAAAACATAGCAATAAACAACGATTAAAAACTAAAAGTTAGAAAAGAAAAGACAATGACATTAAGAAATTTTGATCTCGTTGTTTTATTTTCTCAACAACCAAACAGAAGCAAGAGAAAGAAAAAAAATAAAACAAAGAAAGAAAAAGATAAGAAATCATCTTTTTGACTGAGATTGTGTTTGGTATTAAGGAAAGACAATTGTAAGTAAAGTGTTTGATAAATACTACCTACTGTAACTTAAAAGTTAAGTTAATTTGATTTTATAATTTTATGATAAAAAATCTATAACATCTTTAATAATTTTTTAAAATTATTATTTAAATATTATATAATGATTAACTTTTATTTTATAATTATAATTTTTTTCATAACAATTATAACTTAAAAAATATTATATCTCACTCCCAAGTAAAGCCTAAATAAACAAATGGTTCAGCGCGGGCATCGTTTCGCGGGAGTAGTGTATTTGAAGTTGTGAGAAATGAGGAGGATTGGAGGAATAAAATTGCGGGAGCGACGGTTATTGAAGAAAAAGAAGTTGCTAATGAATATAATATGAAATTTAAAGATTTTATGTCATAGCATGGAGAGCTCCGAAAAACCCGGTTATGAAAGAAACCCTAATGCTGGAGGAACTTTCCCTTCGCCGTTCAGGGAGGCTAGAACAGTGAAGAAAGCAAGGTTTCGTGATGAGGAAGATACGGTTGTTACCCCTGTGCAGAATTCGTATAAGGAGACCCTAGTGAACTCAACGCGAGCCATGGAGACGGGTGATGGTGATGAAACAATGGATTGGGATTTTGAGGAAGGGGATGTGACTGAAAACAAAGATGGCCCCTTGCCTTCCATAACGTTCTCGGAGAGGGTCCATGAGAAGCTCTGTGAACCATGGAAGAACTCAGTGATAGTGAAGCTGCTGGGACGCACGATTGGCTATAGAACTCTCTGTACGAGATTAAATGCTATGTGGAAAACAAGAATGATCTACTCGGTGATAGACCTTGAGAATAATTATTTTCTGGTCCGATTTCGATCAGCTGTCGATGCCCTAACGCAAGGTCCGTGGGTGATTATGGGACATTATCTCACGGTGCAGCCATGGACACCGTCCTTTGACGCTAATACAGCTGATATGGAGCAAGTCAATGTATGGATTCGCCTACCAGGACTCGCTGTCCACCTATACAACCGGAAGGTTCTTCAAAAGCTAGGAGAATTGGTGGGTTCAGTGATAAGAATAGACTCGAACACAGCATCATCAGCGCGTGGGAGATTCGCAAGAATTGCAGTTCGGCTCTCCTTGGCTAAGCCATTAGTGTCACAGTTTGTGCTTGATGGGAAGGTCCAAAAAATAGAGTATGAGGGCTTACCAGTGATCTGCTTTGCTTGCGGAAGATATGGCCACAACAGTAGTAACTGCAAGGAACCGAATTCAGCGACCAAGACTAGCGAAGGGATTCAACCTCAACCTTTTACGCAACCACCAGAAAATAACAACCAATTGGCTGAGCACGGTAATATGGAGAATAATGCCGAGCTGTTTGGACCGTGGATGATAGCCACGAGAAGAGGCAGAAACTTCCATGGTGGAAAAGACAGTAACAATGGCGGAAATAGGATCCGAGAGAGTTCAGGGGCAGGGGGATCCAGATTCCAAACACTCGAACAGCTCTGGGATGACAGCGAGGATCCTACCCATGCAGCGATAACTGATAAGCCATCCACTTCCCATCACCGAAACATGGAGACTCCTTATCAAATTTTCACAGCCAACCACGAAGATAAAACCAAAAAACCAGTTAGACGCAAGCAACAATCCACAGCTGCCATTGCAAAGCCCCAGACAAAGAAGACAGATAACTTGTTGAGCCAGAACCGAAACCCCTTCCAGCAAAGCAAATTCACGCCAAGAGAGGATAACCCTAACCTTTTACCCCATGCAAACCCTAGGACCGTATCATGCACAAACCTTCAGTTCAACATTAACCACCAACGAAACCCCCCTCCAGAGACAACCTTGGATCCTAAAAAACATACAGTGTTCGTATGGACTTCCCAAAACCCTTCGGATGGTGATATAAGGGAGATGGACAGAGACCATAAAGATCGGTTAGGTCGGGAATATGAGCACTTGTCTGACCCTCCGAATCTTCATAACTCTGTTGGTGCCAACGACGGGAGTGTCCAGGTACACCCGGCAGTGGACATAGAAGAGAATGATACAAATGAGCTGTCCGATGAGGAGGACTCGATGGTTGAGGAGACGCCCGCGGCTCTGATGCATGACGGGAAGGAACGGCACTTGTGAGGTGTTTGTGCTTCCGTATTTTGATTTTTGTTTAATTTTTCTCTTGATGATTAGCATAATGTATTGGAATGTCCAAAGGGCAGCCTCGGCTGATTTTCGGCGCTCTTTTAGGACAATAGTTAAGAATTACAGCCCGTCTTTGGTGGTTTTGATGGAACCTCGCATTAGTGGGGTTAAAGCAAATAATTTCATAAAGAAGAGTGGGTTCGATCATTCTCATCGAGTGGAAGCAGTAGGCTTTTCAGGGGGAATTTGGCTTATTTGGCAGGGTTATATAGAGGTGGAGGTGTTGCTGAATCATAGGCAGTTTATCCATTTTAAAATAAGCAGGAATAATGTTTTGATGTCTTGGGTAACGGCGGTCTATGCTAGCCCAAACCCAATGTTGCGAAGACAGCTGTGGAAGCACATGGACAACATAGCTACGACGATGCAAGGGCCTTGGCTGATTGGAGGGGATTTTAACTCAATCTTGTATGCTTCGGAAAAGCAAGGGGGAGCTACACGGACTTCAGGAGTTTGCGGGAATTTCAGACAGTGGTTTGATGGTCATCGCATTTTTTATCTACAATTCAAAGGCCCTCGCTTTACTTGGTCTCGGGGATTTCTGTTTAAACGACTTGACCGAGCTCTCTGCAATAATGATTGGCTAACAAAATTTTCGGAGAATTCTGTCCTACACCTTCCGAAGATTGCGTCAGACCATAGACCAGTATTAGTTCGTTTTGCAAGAGCGGAATCCAGGCATCGGGGGAATAGGCCGTTCCGGTTTTTAGCATCCTGGCTAACTCATGATCAGTTTGACTGTTTTGTTAAGAAAGCATGGGACCCTCAGGCACCGTATAGAGATGCAGCGTCTCACTTCGTGCGGGAGGTACAACAGTGGAATAGGGAGGTGTTCGGGAACATTTTTCAACGTAAAAGACGATTAATGGCCCGTATAACTGGAATTCAAGTAGCTTTAGAAAGGTATAATTCCCGAGGGCTAATGCGGCTAGAGGCTAGGCTACGGAACGAATTGGAGACGGTGATGAGCCAAGAGGAAATCTTGTGGTGGCAGAAGTCCAGGAAAGAAGAGCTATTACACGGGGATAGGAACACAAATTTTTTTCATCGGAAAACTATTGCAAGACGAAGAAGAAATAGAATTGAAGCTATTCAAGATAGTACGGGCAGCTGGATTTATAAGGAGGAGGAGATTCGCAGTTACGCAATTCAGTATTTTTCGGCATTATATAAAAGTGAAGCTGCAACCCCCCATAGCTACCAGGTACCGAATTTATTTCCAGCCTTAAATGCCTATGAGTTGGAGAGCACGGTTGTCCCCGTTTTTTATGAAGAAATTAAAGGAGTGATTTTTAGTATGAAACCTCTCAAAGCTCCTGGGTCCGATGGGCTTCACGCCATTTTTTACCAGTCTCAATGGCCAATTGTGGGGCCCTCATTCTGCAAGTTTATAGGTGACATCTTTGGATCGGGCAAGATCCCCCAAGATATTAATACTACCCTCTTGGTGTTGATTCCGAAAGTGGAGCATCCTACTAGTCTAAGTATGTTTAGGCCTATCAGTTTGTGTACAGTTACTTATAAAACAGTGACTAAAATTATTGCGAACCGCTTGCAAGCATTGCTGCCGGATCTCATAGGCCCACATCAGACGAGTTTCGTGCCCGGACGTCACATTATTGACAATATTGTGGTTGCTCAGGAAGTGGTTCATTCTATGCGAAAGAAAAACGGGAAAAAAGGGTTTATGGCTATCAAGGTGGATCTCGAAAAAGCGTATGATCGTCTTAACTGGTCGTTTATTTTCGAGACTCTCCAACTCACTGATATCCCGAATGAGCTATCTAGACTAATCATGGAGTGTGTAACGTCGGCCCGGATGAGTATTTTATGGAATGACGAGGCTATGGCAGATTTTGTCCCGGGGATGGGAATCCGGCAGGGGGATCCGCTGTCTCCCTATCTCTTTGTCCTATGTATTGAACGTTTGAGCCATGGAATAACTCAAGCCGTGAGAGATGGTGGATGGAAGCCTATCCGGTTGGCCAAGCACGGCACTCCTCTAACACATCTATTTTTTGCAGATGATTTGCTACTTTTTGCAGAGGCGTCAATTGATCAGGCCCACACTATAGAAGCAGTCCTGGACAATTACTGCCGAAGCTCTGAAGCGAAGGTAAACAAGTCAAAAACCAAAGTTTATTTTTCTCAAAACGTGGACTCCAGAGAAGCTCAGCTTCTCAGTAATGTGCTGGGATATTCGGCTACAAAAGATTTGGGGAACTATCTTGGCATGCCGCTCATTCACTCGAGAATAAATAGAGCAACCTACCAATCGATTCTAGATAAGGTGGAGAAGAGGCTCACGGGCTGGAATGCAGCACACTTATCTTTCGCTGGCCGAATTACGTTAGCTCACTCGGTGATACAAGCTATGCCACTTTATGCCATGCAAACAACCTTATTACCGGCTCCGGTGCGTGGGAAGCTTGAGCAGTCGAGTCGTAGATTTATTTGGGATGGCAAGTCAAAGAACCGTAAGATGAGTATGGTGAGTTGGGGGAGAATTTGCATGCCGAAAACCAAAGGAGGCTTGGGATTTAAGAAGTTGGATGCAATGAATCACGCTTTATTGATGAAGCTGAGTTGGGAAATGGTGTCGAAGTCGGACAAACTGTGGGTTAAAGTGGTGTGTTCAAAATATGGGCTGGACATCCGAAGCTTGCCGAGGACTCTCCCTGAGAAACAAGGGTCTGGAATTTGGAAAGCCATAAAGAGCACATGGCCAGCTACCATGCAAGGAGTTCGCTGGGCTGTTGGTGATGGCACTCAAATTCGTTTTTAGCTGGATTGCTGGGCAACGAAGCAAGGCCCTCTGATTAATCTAGCTGTTCAGCCAGTGCCGCAAGAGCTGGTCCATGCTAAGGTAAATGAGATGCTTGACATACATGGGAGCTGGAACTGGTCAGTCTTTGAGCACCTGCTGCCGAGTTCGATACTGATGCAAATTGCATCAACGATGACTCCATCTCCCCTTTTTGGTGCCGATAGAATTTTCTGGAGTCATGAATCAAGTGGCAAGTTCACGGTTAGCTCGGCATATGAGTCTCTATGTCAGCTGGAATCCACCGATACTGACAATGCTTGGAACCTTGCATGGTCATGGCAGGGGCCGCAAGCAGCTCGAATTTTCCTTTGGCAGGTTCTCCACGCAAAGTTAAAAACCAAGAGTGAACTAGCTAGGCGGCATATTCCGGTGTCTCTGGGATGTGATAGATGTGGGGATCCTCTTGAGGACATTACTCACGCCTTGAGAGATTGCCCGTGCATCAAGAGGGTGTGGCTTCGGCTTGTACCAGCAAGGCAACAACATTCCTTCTTTCGGTTGCCTTTACGAGAGTGGATCCTTGTGAATTTACAGAACAAGCGAAACAATCCCCATCATTTATCTTGGGCGTGCATTTTTGGCGTAACGGTTTGGAGATTATGGTATTAGAGGAATATATTTTTTGTGGAGGGAAAATTGGTGGACAGCGCAACGGTTTATCTTGATATTATGGCCAGAACTAATGAAATCCAGAGGCTGAACAATTCTCACTTAAGTCAGCAACCACGGAGGAAGGAAATATTTATCGGATGGCGGCTGCCCTCATGGCCTTGGTGCAAATTGAATACGGATGGATCCTGTAGAAAAGATGAAGGTGCAGGAGCGGGTGGTATTATTAGAGATTCTGTCGGACACTGGATTACGGGCTTTTGTATGAATATTGGTGCAGGTTCGGCACTAATGGCTGAACTTTGGGGACTGTATCATGGTTTATGCCTAGCTTGGGATGCTGGCATCAAGCATCTTCTGGCCGAAGTGGACAGTCTTTGTGTGACACAGTTGATTTCGAAGCAAGTGGTTATGCCCAACGAACTCTCCGCTTTAGTGGTGGCTATTCGGGAGCTCACTAGTAGAGACTGGCAGGTTTCCATCACCCACATTTATCGAGAAGTAAATTCGGCGGCAGATTTTATGGCTAATTTGGCACATTCACACCCCCACGGGTTGCACTTATTTTCCAACCCACCTGAAAGGATTTCTTCAATTATTGTACAAGACATTTTTAGGGTATCAAAACCCCGCCATATTCCTGTTTAGCTCGCTTGTTTGAGCCCCATTTAATATAAAAAAAAAAAAGAAGTTGCTAATGAATGACTTCGAAATTAAACGAGAATGACGTTTTCCAGCTTTTAATAGTTAAGCGCCGTTGGGAAAGGCGTATGTGAATTAGAATTTTTCACCATCACCCCTTACGTTTTTCTAATTTCAATTTTCGTTATTTTTTATTTTTGTCCCCAAGTCCACCTTAAGATCATACATTTTCATTATTTCGAAACTCTATGTCAGACACTAGGAGAGCAATTAAATTGCTCAAGTCAATAGTTATTTGACTACATTTTGATACCAGTCAAAAGTCGTTCATGTCTATACCAGCAATTAAATATATCGAACCGAAAAATCAAATATCCATCTACATATGTGTTGTGCTTTATTTTCATCTCATGATCACTTCAATATTTGCAGCAAAGTAATCATCTGTTATCATCACTGCTCTCAACTCTCATTGCCTGAATTCTTCAGACATAAAAACTCAATAAATTTTTCGGTAGCAGATTCGGGCAAGCAAATGCAAACCACCATGTTTCCATTAGGATCGGCCTCTCCCTCCGGCAAGAATACACAAACCTGTGGTGTTGGTGTCAAATCAATTGGACCCGCGTAGATTGGCCTGCCCCATCCAAAATCTGAAGACTCATAAATTGAAAATCTTGTCCATTGAGTTATGGTCAATTTTCCTCCAAATTCAAGCCTTCTGGGTCTCTCAACCTCAACAAAATCAACTGTAGATCTTAAGTAATCTTCTGAAACACCAAGCCTTGATTCGCGAACCAAACGGGTCGTGTACTTGAGCTGCCCATTAACAAGCTCGTTCACAGAGCTCATAGCACATGCCACACATACTACATTGCCATAAAACCCATCTTTCAGTGGTGGGTTTTTCAGTTTCTGCCGCGCATTGACAGAAAATGTAAGCCTAAGCTTGTAGTTTGGTGGCTGCACATCAATTGCTCTTACCCATGATCTCCAAATATGAGCAGCCATTGCATCAAAACTAGTACATGGGAAGTTGTCATCCGGTTGAGCTAAATTTTTCAAATGAGCTTGAAACTCCCGGCTGATTCTATAACACTTTTGAATAGGCTTCGCTTGCCACAAAGTCATTGTTAGACTTGAACCTTCATCAATTCTCATGTACTCAATATGAGGGTGCTTTATTATCGGAGGGTGTCGCGGCCGGAAAAATTCTCTCTCCCAACAGGGCTGAGGATTTACAACCAATCTTCCAGCTTTAGCCGTTGCAGCCCATGCACTGAGAAACTGCATGGCACCAAAGCCGTCACAAATACAATGACAGAGTCTCAGGCCAAGGCTAAACCCACCACAGCTAAAAACTGTCACCTGGGCAATAACTAATGGCATGTCAAGAATTTTGTAAGCCTCTTCATTGGGGAACTTGTATATCAACGGAGCCCAAGCTGGGTTCGGAACAGCAAGGTCTCCAAGCTCGGCCAACACCATCTCAGAGCGAGCCTCGACCATGAGAGCACCTTGATCAGGGCCAAAAAACACCTCCAGCTTCCCGTTATGAGTCTCTCTGAGCCTTGCGGATAAAGGGTAGTAAGGAACCAAGATATCGGCAAGTGCTTGGCGTAGAATTTCAAAAACAGGTCGATTATTATTCTTAGATTTAGAGTCATCTTCCGATGATCGATAAAAATAAATTGTTGGAGTAAAAACTCGGGCGCCGATAATGTCATCGAGGTTTGAGAGGTAAAGGGTATCGCCAGGAGCAGCAGGGATAGCAGCAGCAGGCATGATTCTAACAAGTTGATGAATGGCTAAAGGGATTTCAAGTTGTGGGAATTGTAGCTCTTGAACCCACGAGCATGAAGCCATTTGTAAATTGATGATGAGGATGAGGGAGTCATTGAATTATGCTGAAGCATAAAGGGCGCAATTTGTAGGAGACTGATCGAATTTGATTAAACATGTGAAGATGCTCTGGCTCTCCGTACATAAAAATGGGCTAGCGATTCGGACGATTTATTGGTTTGAAGCAGTTGATGCTCATACTTGACATGATCAGCCCCAAGACCTAGCTAGATTGTATCTGTAACCCATTTTCTTCTCCCAAGTAAGAGAATATTTGTGGTTGTGTTTGGGTTAATTTGTGATTCCAAAGCAATTTTCTTCTCGATTTTTTCAACCGATAAACAGTTTCCAACCAAACTAATCTTGTCAAAAACTTATTTCAAAATGATAATTTCTGCATTTCTAATGCTTCATTTGAAATTTTCCATTTACATGAATGATATAATATCATATATACACATGCGTAACAAAACAAATTATTGCCTCGATATGCGGGATTATTAGAAAATCGAAAATTATCATTTTGTAAAACAATGAGAAAATCAGATGAAAAGTCTAAAACAATGAGTACAAAATAAACACCTGAGAAGCAAAATAAATAAACACCTGCAGCCCAACCTGCCTCGAATAAGCACTGTCGTTTGGATAACAGACCCATCGGCAGTGTCATTAAAAGTCTGAAAAGTGTAATTGATATTTTGATACCCAGATAAGTAACAAAAATTTCCCAGTGGTAAGCTGACCTTGCAATAACAGACACATTATATCGAATGAGAGTTGAAATTGAATGATAAATAGTAAGTTTTTTCAAAGTAGGGTATGAACTATGGTGGTGCGTACATAATTGATTTGTGAATTGTAAAGTGGGAAATAAATTATAGGGAAAAAAGTCCTTCTCACCGTTAAAATTTCATGCAATAATCTATTTCATCCGTACTTTTTAAACAATACCTTAAAATATTCTTTCGTTAACTTAACATTAGTTAAATACCATTTGTTTGTTAGTAATTTATTGAGGGAAAAAAAGATTTTTCATTAAATAGAAAAATAAAAGAATAAAAATTGACATATAACTAAAAATGATTTTTATCTAATCTCACTAAGCATAAACCACTGAAAAAGATGAAAATTTCTATTTCAAGTAATTGTTTTATAATTCTCTCTATTTTGGCAGCATGATAGCCTTAAAAACCCTAGATCTAAGTACAAAAAATAATCATAACTTTCATGTATAACTATACTCTCTAATTGCATTATAAGCCGACTTGGGGGGACACTATTAAGGATTTGAGGAGATAATAATGGTAAAAAAAGAGCAGTGATAAAATTCAAAATAAAAATTGATTGAAGATTAATAAGATATTCAATATTTACAAGTAAATAAAAATTGGCTATATTTTTTAGTTTTTCTTCCAATGATTTAAAGATATTGCGTTAAATACATTTTGTTACTTATAGCGATTATTCAATGGTTATATCAAACCATGTCATTGTTGATTTCGTTTAAAACAAATTAATGAATTTTGCATATTTATAGTGTTATTTAATTGTGTAAAAAATTTATTTAAATATAATTTGTATCACTTTAATGAAAAATCATATTTTACCCTTAGTGATTACTAATTAATGATATCAAACTAATGATGAATTATCGGAAGAATGTTTTAGGTTAGTATTTAAAGAGTATGGATAGAACAAGCTATTGTATGAAATTCTAAGAATAAAAATGGTTTTTTCCCCATAAATTATAATATTTTCCCATAAACTTAATGATTTAATAGATAAAAAAGTGTACTACAAAATAAAAAGATATGGTGTTGAATTTTTTTTAACTTCATTTAAATAATAAAATTATTTTTAACTGTCTCAACGAATGTTTTTTTTGTCTTTTATTAACATAAATACTTTAATCAATTATAATGGGCTCCTAGCCCATTGGTACGCCCATGCCCTTAAGGGCATGGGTTCAAGTCTTAGTGCTATGACTTGATTCCCATGTATTTCCATGTATAATGGAGGTTAATTGTCTCCTCATGTTGGAGTAGAATCTATCTTCCTCTAATATTAATAGTGAGGATAGATCTCCCTCCAACTTTAAGTGAGAGTTGAGGTTTGGATTGTGTTGTAATAGGATTACTTAAAAGATTCTCAATTAATTTTTTATTATAAATATCAGTAGAACTCTGATTGTAATATATCAGCGTATAAAAAAAAATTACTTTAACCAATTATAACACTATACATAAAAGCATAATAATCAAAAATTTATCATGCGTAATTCCAACCATCCAATACTACTACTATTACTACACGCTAGGTGGATCCTTGAACTAGATATAGATAGTATTTACATTTTTAGATTGGAGTAGAACCTGAGGAGTGAGAATTCTGTGATTGAGAGTGCATAATGAGAGTGAAAATATATTATTTACTTATACTGGAATAAGAGTATGCCATCAGAATCAGAATAAATTGTGTTTGTCTTAGATTGGGAGTAAATAATTTTAAATTACAGTTTTACTCTTATTTAAAGAATTTTAGTTTTTAAATTACAAAATTAATAAAAAAATACATTTATAAAGTAAAATATTAATCATATTCTACTTGTAAATTAATAATAATTATTAATATTCTTAATTTTGTAAATCATAATTTTTAATTTTAATTTTAATTATGTAAATTAAAAATCATTAATAAGAGCAACACAAATGAAACAATATTATTAATAATATAGTACAAAATTAATATTTTCTTAAAATAAGCTATATATTATTATTAAGTATTAATATTAAATAAATATAACGCTATTATTATTAAAATTATGATTTTATAGAAAAATAGTATATAGCAATATTATTAATTCTTTATGAATATACTATTATTATTTTTAAATAATTTAAATTTAAAATCAATGTAAATTACTATTTTTAACTAAATATAAAAATGTTATATTTAAATAACTTTAAACTATTATTTTTAATAAATGTAATTTATAAAATAATTTAATATTATTATTTAAATAAATTTGATATTACATTTAATAAAACAAGGGTTTAAAAGGAAGAAATGTGGGTAAATTCCCACACCTACTCAAAAAATGGATGAGGCAAATGGAGTGAGATTCCCATTTATCTCTTAAAATATGTAAGTAAATACTGGATTGGGAAGAATCTACACTCCTAACACCCAATCCATTAAATAAACATAGTAATAGTGACATACATTTGAAAATGAGTTAAAGGAGAGATTAGAGAGTCAAAATAGGCTAAAGCCAACTTAGGAAAGAAAGCAAAGAATAAAATAAATCAAATTTTAATATTGTAAATATAGATTATAACATGAAGTAAGAGAGCCACTAATATCACAATTTTTTTTCAAAAAAAATAGAAATCAACAAACACCGTAGTCCATATATGATAACCCGAGCAAGAAATATTAATGTAATTTTAATAAAGTGCCGATAAAAGAAATATTGTTTAATAGTAGGAAAATGAACAGTTGGATAAGATCAAAGGGTTCACGATAATTAATTAAAATTAATTAAATTTTAAAACTTTAGATTTTCCGTCTGGTAGTAATTAAGATAAAGAGTCAAAAAATATAAATCTATTTTTTGCTACGTGGCGGTAAGTCATCATATCATAACTCTTTCAATTCAACTTAATAATGAAAAATGTAAATATGATGCTTATAAGAAGAGCAGATATCTATCCACCACCTTATGTTTCGCACTTTATCAAAATTATATTAAAACTTTTCTTCTTTTATAGCTATCTACTTAAAAGTCTACAAAGTGTAATACTTTTTCACTTTTCATTAACACCATTAGAGAATTTAACATAATATTGTTAAAATAACTATTTTTTTCCCTGAACGTTAAAAAAAATTATATATAATCCTAGCTAAATTACGAAAAAAATTAATTTTGTAGCTGTTGAGAGTAATAATGGATATAAAATTAACTATATAAATAAACTCATCAAATTGCTAGTTTAAATATAAAATCACCAAAATAAGCATCATACCCAATTCGTATCTCATTTACAACGAATTCTTACCCATATAAACCATCTTGAATAGCATATCTTCAACAATAATAATAACTCTTCACCAACAATAAATCACCACCAGATTGAATAACAGTCTTTCAAAACACACTCCAAATAACCATAAAACTAGTTACCACAAACTTTGAACACTATAGTTTGTTCCTTCAATAAAATATAATAATATAAAATCAGTTATAGGAAACTTAGATTTTAAAGTTTTAATCTAAAATAACACTACCTTTTAAAAGTATTCAAAATAATAACTAATAAATAGTCTTTTTATATTTAGAGGCAAAATAATTATTTTGTCATGTTAGTTTAAATCCCCTAACGGTGTTATTGAAAAAGTGAAAGAATTAAACATTTTATAAACTTCATGCGAAAATCTAGAAAAGAAAAAAAATTATGAAATATTTTTAATAAAGTGCAAATATTAGTTGTTTGTAAATATTTAACTTATAAGAATAAATCTATTTAGCTATATTTTGTATCAGAAAATTATATATCAATTCGAGAAGATATATTCATTCTTTTAACATATTATTGCAGTAGTCCATGCAAAATTCTGATGTTATAACAAGTTTAAAAATCACTTGCAAATGAATTAAGGGCCAGTTTGGTAGCATTATACTTTTTGAAATAACTACTTTTAATTGTATTATAGAAATAATTAAATGTGAAGAACATCAGTTAAAGCGTTTGATAAAATTTAATGTTAAACTACCGTAAAAATATAAATGAAAAATTAGACATAATATTGAATAAAATTTATTTAAACATTTATAAACATGAACATAAAATATTTTCTTATTGCATGCATAAAATAATTGATATCTAAAATAAATATTTTATATTATTAATTTTATTTTTTTATTTTGTTACTTCAATAAAATTATTAATCTCTTTAAAAGTAATAATTTTATTTTCTGATTAATAAGGATAATTTTCAATTTTTATAATATATATATGGATATTTATGAATTGTATTAAATATAAAGGTGATACTCAAAATTATATTTTGAAAAACTATTCCTTCCCTTCTTTCAAAAATTTACTGGAGGATAGAGTAATTTTAATAAAAGTGATTTCAAAAAAAAATTACCAAACACAGATTTTTTTTTTTTTAACCAAATTGATTAGATTATAGTCATAAGAAATTAGGGTGGATTCTTCACCCACGAATCCAATGGACAATAAAAATACTCATTAAAACTTCATAAAAGTTCCATTAAAAATAAAAACTTAAAAAGTTGGAAAAGAGAAGGCCAAAGCCCAGCATGACAGGACCGTGCTGGGCCACCGAGTGGTCACGTTGGACCGATTTTAATAATCAAGCATCATGCGATCTCAACACCAAGCACAGATACGCCTAAACTAACATGTGATTTACAGCTCCACACAACATTGAGCAAATGCACAATACCATCCAGCAGAAAGAAGAAATGGTATAAGACCCAAGTAAGAAACAACCTTTTCCCTCTGATAATCTGTTGAATAAGTCACCTCCACAAAACCAAACTCTGATGTTTATTTTTCATTTTGATAAGATGAACAAAAGAAGGCACATGTTATCGCAAAAAGAAAGCTATAGCAAAGAAGGTTGCCAGCTTACCGCACTGGCTGCTGATTGTAGTGATTTTTCTCTTTCTTCTTTGCAGCGGCAAGCCTTGCATTCCTGGCAGCAGCCTCACTTGCAGCAGCTCGGGCAGATGCATCCATCTCTTTACTTGACTTCTTCTTCTTAGAAGCCACTTTCTTAAGCCGCTCTTTCACATCAAAAGATGTACCTGCTGCCTTCTCTGACTCTGCGGTTTCATCTGTCACATCTCCAGCATTGGTGCTATCAGGCTGGTTGTGAGATGGTTCTTTTGCCTCCTTTGATAGTTTATCCTTCTTTTTCTTCTTTTTTGTGCTTTTGCTCTCCCCAGAGGCATTCTCCTTCTTTTCAACAACCCCATTATCTTCTCCTTTCTTCTCTTGCACAACACCTGAAAATTGGAAACAGCATTCCTAGTTAGTGAAGCTACTACGTGACAAATGGATAGAAACAGCAACCCACCTGAAAAATTACACACTGGTGTTTAATTTTTAAAATAGCCAAATAAACAAATACTACCTTTCCCCTCATAATCTATTGACATATTTACCTAAATTTGCTTCATATGTGAAAATTGACTCATATGTTCAAGGATAAAGCTCACTCTACACCCAGCAATTGACAATCTATAATAAAAGAATTTGCCCCTCAGAAAGAGGCATAATACAAAGATTTAAGATTGAACAGAGTTCACAAATAAACTTTATCAGATACAAATAACAAATAAACTGAAAGTAATAACATTGAAGGATGAGGACTTGACACACACACACATATTCAATACAGAAACATGCACAGACACACACACACATCAATTATTAAACATCAGAGGCTAATGATTGATATGAAATTACCATAGGATCCATCTTGGCCACTCTCCTTATTCAATCCCATCTCAGCAAGAAGGGCGTCAAGTTCTTCAAGACCCTTTTTCTTCAATTCCTTCTTTGAAAGCTGCCTTTCTGAATCTTTTTGTACTGAAGGAGCTTCAGGAGGATTTTTAACTATTGGTTGCTCCACTTCTACTGGTTTTTCAGGTTCATTGTCATGTTCTTCCTCAACATCCTCATCAACTTCATCAAGACCTTCTTCCTCACTGTCACTTTCCTGGAATCCGAATGGAATAAATACAAAGCACTTTTGAAATTTAGAACAGCCATATAAACATAATAGTACCATTAGATACCCGAGCATTTTTTCATTCCAAAGTAGAAATAACAAAGCATTTTCCTAGAAAATATTCCAATATCATAGATATAGTAACATTTTGAGCATCATGATCCACCCGGATATCGGGTTGAATAAAATATGAGAATATTTAATTCCACTTTAATTGTACTTATAATGTTTTCTTGTTGCCATATTATTTGACAATATTTCCAACCAAGTTAATCACTATTTTCAGCAAAACTGCTTAAACATAACCATAAATGCACTTAGACATAAAGATACGTCACTAAAAACATTCAGGTTTTTGGAAACCACCGTAACTTAATTGTGGCCCATCATGTACCCTATGCAATGGTCAACAATATGAATGAAGTGCAGCTAATGTCCAAGTAACTAGAGGCTACCATCTGACCTATGAAAAGCATCCATAGGAGAATTCTTAATTTGTATGTACAGCTAATGCAACGACGGATTATCAAGCCGCATCAAAGCAAATGTTTAAGCTCTGCAGATCCACTATCCACTAACCACTATCATAAAGGCAATCCATACTTTATGTTGATGCAGAAACAATTGCCTAATCATGAAGCAGCAAAACAGTAGACGTGGATCCTAGGTTTGGTTAAAACCAAATCAGTCAACCACATCGCATCTCCTCTTTTCACAACCTCCATCAAAGCTCGTTACATTGACAGTTTGACACATACTAGAGATGATATGTTAAATCTAAGAAACTAAATGACAACGTCCTAAATATCATTTAATTTATTGTAACAAAAATAATCAAATCTTTTAATAGAAAAGTATAAAGCAAAGACAAGTACATAACTAGAAATACCAGGTTAACTAGCAGAAAAATAAAGAAAATAACATCAATGCATGATTTAAGGCATGTAAGCCAAAATAAGTAGTTTGTGATACTTAACATAGAACTCAATTTCATGCATAAACTTCAAAGGATCAAATTATATTTTCATATAACTAAATAATCAAACAGAAACAAAACCATACAAAAATTTAAAAAAAAATCAAATGCTTGAATCCAAAAAACTGTTCAAATTCCATAACTCTCGGCAAATGGATATAATATAACACACTCAATACCAAGAGCCTTTTCTTCTGAAAAATGTTAAAAAACACAACCAATGTACATTACTCATATTCCGAATATCTATGCCCCACATAGTCTCTACAAGATATCCTCAGCTTCGGTGGGCAAACATCTACATCCGCATAATCATTCAGTCATTAAGAAAAACAAATTCTCAGAATTAAATATAACAAAACACTAATTATATCATATTCATTCGTGTAAGATCGTTTTCTTCACTGGAATATCCACACAAGTCACGCAATCAACATCTTGTCCATTACATTACCATTAAGAAAAGCAACAAACTATGCATCAAATAAAAACCAACTTGAAAAAAGACACATGAATTAAAATAAGGAATAAAGTAATAAATTGGAACCTCAACAGCAGGCTCCTGTTCCTGGGTCTCTTTCTTGTTGTCGGATTCCGCAGCGGCCCAAACGGATTGAGGCGGCGCGGTAGTAGCATAGTAATCGTCATCGTCCTCGTCATCCACGTCAGCCCATGATTTAACGGTGAGCGGCGTCGGGGCCCAGAAAACCTCCTTCTGTTTCTCCTTCTCTTCAGTTTTGGCTTTGCTCTTCGATGAACCTGACTCTTTCTGCGTCGATTTCTTCTTCTTCTTGAAACTCCCTAGCGCCGCAAATACGTTCGTGCTGTTTATCACCAAAGATTCGTCCTTTCTGCCTCCCACCATTATCGAAACTTTCTATAGAGGGACAAAATTGGATATTTAAATCCTCTGAAAGAGTTTTTACAAATACACAGAAACAGACGATAGGGTTAATAAGACAAAAACAAACGATCTGATTATTGAAATTATTCTTTTCAATGAAAAAATATACAAAACGACGTCCGATGAATGCGTTTCTATCCGATTGAAGAAAATGAAAAGATTTAAAACTTAATAAAGATTAAGTGTGTATTGCTCGTATATTTCTTATTTCTTGTCTCTCGTTTTATTTGAGAGAGTCAGTGGCGATGGTTAATGGGGCCTTGGGGCAACGCACGTTGGCACCCCAAAGGCTTTAATTTGGCTTTCGGTTTAGTATTTGTTTCTCTCTCTCTCTTTATTTCCCCCTTTTTTTATCCATTAGCAGAGAGCATAAGCGCGAGACGATGATGGAGCTCTTTTATTTTTAGGGCATTCCACACAACAGAGAGGGGGATTTGTGACAGTGTGCTGCTGAGGAAGTGAAGGTGAGCCGTTGGATTTTTTGATGATGAGGTTTTGATATTTTGTGGTCCCCATCTTAGGTGTGATGGTTTCTGGTGAGTCTGTGTATGGATAGGTACAAATATGTAAGGTGGATAAGCTCAACGATCAAGAGACACGTGGGTGGCATGCAGGTGTGTTTCGGGTCCACTGATTTTATACTAGTGCGTGATACATGGCGAGTTCGCATTAATTCTTAATGAGCAACATCGGTCTGTTGTTGGGCCATTGAACATCGGACGTTTTAGCCCATCTCTCCTTTTCATAAAGGAAATAATAATAATAATAATAATAATTAAATAAATAGCTTGAATTATATTTTCATGATTTATTGCTTTTAGACCTATAACAATATCATATTAGAAAAAAAACCTATATTTATATTTTTAAGATTTAGGCCTAAAAATG
Source organism: Citrus glauca (assembly GCA_029633175.1). Lineage (NCBI taxonomy): Eukaryota > Viridiplantae > Streptophyta > Magnoliopsida > Sapindales > Rutaceae > Citrus > Citrus glauca. The sequence continues at coordinate 7,325,993 of JAQOOD010000001.1, forward strand.
CCGCTTATAAAAGTTTTACATCTTCTTATATTCTTTATTAGCACGTTTTTTATATATTTTTAATGAATAAACAAATAATATAAAACATGTGATGTTGATAGAATAATGATATATGTATCAAAAAATAAAATTTAGTGCAAAAGGAATAAAAGATTAAAAAATATTATTTTATAGTAATTTTTTCATCCTATACTTAATTTTTTTGTCTTTTAGTGATAATTTATTATTATTTTTGCCCATATCATTATTGTACAAAAATATAATTTGAAACACTAATTTGTAAGGGTTTGATATAAGAGCTTGTTTAAATAATGCCCATTAACTTTCCACCCTTTTTTGTTTAATATTTTGTTTTTAAAAATACTTTTGAATATATTCTTTTGCAGATTTAGAAATTTAGGATAGGTCAACTTTCTAGATAGCCATATAGCTCTCAATGCTAATTAAAAATAATTAAATGCTCACAAAAAGCTATTGACAATAAAAGCACAAGTGCTACCATTTCTTAATATAAAAATGTCAAATTATTAAATTATGTAACCGCTGAATTGATAAGATATGCATATGCTTTATGAATCTTGTGAATGCAATGTAAAATGTTGATTGGAATCTCAATTAGGCTAATAATTCAGCATAAAGGTCAATCGTCTGCTGTAATTTAAAAAAATAGAGCACACAAATGATTAAGGCTTTATTAAATGCGAAAGATGAGCGAATTGAAATGGCTAAACATGATCGTATGCAATTGAAAACTAAGAAATAGGGTAGATATAATATTTCATATCATTAAATTAAGGCAGTGGTTACAATATAATTACTTCATTATAGTGTACTGAAAATAACTGTGAGATCATAACAGTAAATACAAATTTAATATTTATTTTTATAATCATATGGCTATTATCAGTGCTCCACCATAGATCAACTCTAATATAACTAATCTCTTAAATTATTTGACTTCAACTTGAGTTTTTTTTTTTTTTTTTCCATGGCTGTTTTTGTTGTTTTCTGTTTTTTTTTTAACCTCTTTTCGTTATGGGCCTGTTGTTAAACAGCAAAACCACGATATGGGACAGGCTCTTTTGTAGCTGCCCTGCTTGCCGTCTTTTGCTTGAAAGCCTTTGGAGATTGGGCCAAGATGCACCGATATGAGTCCTTAGACCAAATTAGAAGAGACGCTACTTTTTCATCAAATAACAAATCTTGAATAATCACAAAACATTTCAAGTGATTTCTGTTTTCTGAAAACAATTATTACATTATGAATATCTAATCACACTGAAACCAGGAAGAAGAGTAAAGTTACAAGAGCTTGAAACTTCTTATCACGGCCACAAAACTAAATTGGAAGACACAGTTATAACAATTTACCAATTAGTCGAGCAAAGTATTAAAGTGGTGATGAGGATCATTTGCAAATTCAAAGAGGTAGTGAACTTTCAACGGATAAGTAACAGGTAATCAAGATGAAGCAACAGACGCAGCATTGTCATAAGTAGTTCCCACATGCTGTATAACAAAACCATAAATTTTTCTCTTCAACTGTTCAATCTTTGCAACGCGTGGCTCATCTCTGCTTGAAACTTCGTGGTCTAACCAATCATTCACTCGCTTCAGTTGGGATAAAACTGCCGAAATGGAGCCACAGTCTAGAGGTAAATTGAAACTGCCGTTGCCAGATGACTCACCAAAAGCTCTGAAGCCAGCATCCAGCAACTCCTCCACAAACTTCACAAACCACATTTGCATTTCAGACTGCAAATTCACAGCAAGCTGCACCGTCTCTTTCATTCCATGACCCCTTGTCCATGTCTCAACATTAGAACTGGATGCTGGCGATGCACTAGATTTTAATTGGTTTTTGGCAGATGGGGCATTAAGAGATTGCCGTTTGGACAAACTTTTCTGCAAAGTTGATGGAGGCTCATCGCTCTGGCTGGTCAGAAGAGAGACAATCTCTAAATCAGTAGCCAATGCGGCTTCAACCCATAGAGAAACGGATTTAGACTGCTCTGTGGAAATATTATCACTCGGTACGTCAGAGTCGTGATTTGTCGCAACAGATTCAGCAATTGCTGTATATTTCGTAACTTCCTCGTAGATTGAGAAAAATCTATCAATGGTTGGTAAAGGATTCCCAACCTTGGATGTCAAAGAGAGCTCTGAAAACTTGCTGAAATAATTGAACAATGTAAAGTTATTTTTCATGTCTCAACTAAAATGTTCGAGCGACACAACAAATTGATCCACAAATGAACTAAAAATCAAATCAATTATGCTCAGATAGAGGATATAGTGAAATGGGCACTGAGATTAGGGAAACCCCTTACCTTAAACTCCTTACAATGGACTCAGTAGCAATGGCCTCCTCTAATGCTTCAGCTGCAGCTGTAGCAGCAACAACTCTTCTTTGCATAGCCTCCTGCATTATTCGTTCAGTCAACAGATGTAACTAACTATTTCAGGTATCTGTTCATTCAAACAATCAATTTGATTCTGATCCTAAACTATAAAATTGATTTGCTAGCATGTTCAACATCTCTACCTTGCCAAGCTTTGCCAGGTCAGTGGAGACAGCATCCAGTGGAACGCTGCCATCAGTCCATTTCTTTTCATGAACAGTAATTCCCAGAGCTCCATAATTTTGCTTCTCTGGGGCCAAACTGCTTTCAGGTGAACTAGGTTTTGATACCTTCTTGCTCGAGGAAGAAGAATCATCGCTGACACTTTTTCGACCACTCACATCGCTTAGACGTCTTGCTATAGCAGCCTGTATCACCCGGCGAAAGTGAGAAATTTTACAATTAGATATCAAACACACAACTTCTTAACATCTAATCGATGGGATACAATTTAGCTTAATAAAAAATAAAAATGACCTGAGTCCGCAAAATGGCTTGCAGATCTGGCTTGTTGCTCTTGACGCCAGCCTTTTCCTTCTGCTCCCCTGAACCCATGGCATTGGGCGATTCATCCCAGCTCTTTCTTCCACTTTTTCCCTCCGAATGCTTCGAAACCCCCGAAGACATCTTCTTCTTGCCAGATGAATCCGCCACCATCGGCGACAGCTTCACTCCAGACAATCTCCTCCCAGGCGAAAGCGAAGCCCTCCGCGGATTCGGGGACGCCTGTCTCCTCGCGTTCGGTGATGGCTGCCTGTACCTCGACGGTACTATAATCGCTGGCTCCCTCGCTGATTTCCTGTTCTCCTCTTTAGCCGCCGCCAGGCTCGGCACCACGCATTTTGATGGCACCGGAGACGCCGACCTCTTCGCTTTCCCTGCCGGAGACGGGTCTCGTTCGACGAACGCCATGTTCTTCTTGCTAGCGGATGCCGACCGTTTGGCCCCCGCCGGAGATGAGAATCTCTGCGGTGGCTTATCCAAAACCGCCTTGGATTCATCTAAATTTGGGATATTATTCACATTATCTCTAGGCGCAAGAGCTTGTCTTGTTTTAGTTTTTTCAATTTTAGCATCAATTTTCGAAAAATCAGCATTTTCTTTTTTAGGAATGTCTTCTGATTTCTTGTTGGACAAGTAAACGGCGATTGGATCGACGGAATACTCCGAGTCAGACACCGGCTGAATAACAAACTCTCGTTTCGAAGCCGAGATGCGGGCTATGAGCGGCTCGGGGGTCCCACAGAAAGCGTGGCGACCAGCAATTGGACGGATGCCGCACACACGAGGGACGGGTGAGTCAAACTCGAAGCGGTCAACGTAAACGAACTGCCCGAGCTGAAGGCGGTTGGTGAGGATGAGTTCGGTGTCGCGCTCTGATAAGGACACGTAAGTGGAGTTGAGGGAGTCGGAGAGTTGGACGTAGAAGCCGTGGTTGGGCCAGAGATCAGAGCCGGCGAGTCCGGGGACTATGCCGATGACTTGGAGGAGAGCGGAGCGGTGGTCGCCGGTGACGCGGGTCGTTGAGTTCATAGATTGGAGGAGTTTTAGAAGGATTCCTTGAGTGGGCGAAGCCATTGTGTGTTTGTGTTTGTGAAAGCGAGAGAGATGAATGACAGAGAACGTTGAGGCAGAGGGTAAAGAATAATTCGACCCGTGGTTGATTTGGCCGTTATTAGATTTCAAATTCAAATACCCGCTTATTTTTCTTTTGTTTGAATTCCGCTGGGCCCCTATGAATGTAACGACTAGCAGTCTAGGATCTAGGGCCAAATAACTCAGATTTGATTACTTGAACGGCACCGTTACGTTTCAAAGTGATGGCAGAGGAGTTAAGGTCACTGAGGGAATAGGCAGAGATTTTGAAAGTCCGTTCATATCACAGCACGTGTCCCAGTTAATTTCTTCCAATTTGGTCATGGTGTATATAGACTTATAGAGTTGATCGCGGGTTGAGTTGGGTTCAGTCGGATTGGTTCAGGTCTCTATCTCATTGAATTATTATTATTTTTCATTCCAATTTGTTTATCAAATTATTTAGATCATATTCGAGTGGAGGGGCCCTCGAATCTTTGCAGGTACCTCATAATTTACAGAAAAAAAAATTGAGATAGTCTAATAAGAATTTAAGTTCATAATCCAAAATTTAATATGTGTTAGGATGGGCCGAAGATCTCCATCGTTTTTTTTTTTTTTTAAATTCCAACCTCATTATTGATTGTTTAGATCATATTCAAGTTCAGGAGAAAATCTCTGCAAATATCTAATTTAAGGATGAATAACTAATTACACCATCACTACGTGCAGGATTTACTGAAATTGTATTAGATAGTACCAGCATTTATAAGAAGAGAACACACCAAATCCGTTCATTATAGCGACAAAAGCAAAATCTTTTTTTTTTTTTTTGAAAGGAAGCGAAGAACTTATTTAATGTTTTAACATTGTTTTGCAGACCGTCCCAAATTTATTAAAATCACTGTTAGAATTATTTTCTACTAACTAAGAAAAGAATAACCTAAGTAAGAGAATCCTTTCATTTATAATTACAATGTGTGAGAGTAATGATTCGAACATCTATAAAAACTGGTTAGTATATCAGTATTAACAAAAAGAAAATTTCAGAGTCTCTCATCATCTTTACTCTCAACAAAGGAAAAAGAATCCATTAAAGCTACAAGGGACGAATGCTCTTGAAATCTGTATCATTCAAATTTCTCACTCAAATTAAAATTTCAAATCCATTATAAGGAACAGAGATCCTTGACCATTACAAATTTAATAGACACAATTTTATAAAGGATTACGAAAATAATGTTTGTCTCGGGTCAAACCCCGAAACCGCGTGAAACAATGCCGTTTCGGCTCTTACTTTTTTTGTTTTCAAGCGCTATGAAACAATGACGCTTCTGCTTTATTTTTTTATTTGTTCTGATTTGCTTTCAATGAAGTCGTTTTGGTTTGCAAATGGCAGTCTTCTTCTTTCTCTTTGTTTCACCCAGCTGAACCCTTACTTCTTCCTCTTCGTTCTCTTAACGACACTTTTTCTGCTTGAATTTTTTTCTTTATTCTTTGTTCTGATTTGCTGTGAACCGTTTTTTATTTACATGGAAGATTGTAGTTAGGTTGTGGTTGTCTAGTCAAAGGGGGTTGTCTGGTGAAACGAAAAGAACGCAAATATCAATGTTGATGAAGGAAAGGGCAATGGGTTTTGTGGATGTTTTCAGTCGATGAAGGAAATGGCTTTTGCTTTGCCATTTATTATTCGAAACCCTAAACATCATCGTTTCATAGTGAATAAAAACAAAAAATAAATAATGCCGAAACGACATCGTTTCTCGCGGTTTTGGAGTTTGACTCAGGGCAAATATCAGGGCTGGAAGGATTAATCTATTCAAATGAGGAAATTCTTATAAATGTAGTTAGTGACACTCATTCATCCACCCTCACTAGTCAGTCATTCTTTTCTGCTTTTGATTGATGGAAACCATCCTCGTAACACCATGATAACATTGCCCTTCAATCTGCAAATGCATATATTACTTACCCGGTTACTTCCATTTGTGTTTTGACAGAAAAAAGTTACTTTTTCATTGTGGAATAGTTTCAGATCGAAAGAGTACCCAAATGTATCTACAAGCCCTTGTTGGATCACTTTCCATTCATTGTATATAATATGCCTTCTACAAACTACAGCTCCATTCAATTTCCAAAACTCAACACAATGAGAGTAGGATTCAGATTTTGTCCTTCTATTGTATTTCTCCCTAAGGTCCTCCCATTTTCTATCTTCCTTAGATCTTCAATTATCTGCACCCAACCAAAATACTATTTTCTTCAAAGCCTCTGTCATTTTTCTCTACCGTTCGAACTTCAAAACTCTAAATCAAGGTGGGCAAAAAAAAACTGATTAATCAAAAATCGAACTGAACCGTTTGGTTCGGTTCGATTTGGTTTTTTTGAGGTTTTTTTACATCTAAAAAATTGAAATAGTAATTCAGTAGAAATAGTAAAATTAGTCGGTTCGGTTTTCGATTTTTTACCGAACGCAAATTGATTTTTACATAATTCCTAATCTAACACATTCTTGATTCTTCTCATCTTCTGATCTTCACAAACCTTTACTGCTGGAATCTCATCCCCGTTGCTGCTGCTCATCCTTCACGAACCTTCACCGTTGGAATTGCGTCCCCGTTGCTGCTGCTGCCATCTGACTACTGTTGTGAGCTGCTGCTGGTAACTTGAGCTGCTTGAGCTTGAGCTATTTTTGCAGAGGATTCTGAGTCAGTCCTGCAAATTCTATCCATCGTCTCTTGATCCGGTGATGGAATAATCCGTAAATTGTTCTCTCTCATTCGTTCTTCTTCTTCTTCTTTTTTTATTTTTAATTTCTCTCCAGATATTTTCTTCTTCTTCTTACCATTTTGATCGGGCGAAAAGTTAAAAATGTCAAAAATGATTTTGAAAGGCAGCAAAATGCAAAAATATCGTCGCAAAAATTAAGTGGAGAGAATGAGAAGGAGAGAAAGGCGATGGGGCTGAGAGTATGAGTGCACAGTGCACTTATATTGGGGGATGTGACAACTTTTTAGGCTAGTCGACACCCAATTACATCGTTTTTGACATCTCCAATACTTGGCACATGCACCCATTTGCATTACGAAATAAATTAATACTTCTAAAACTATGTATAAAAAAAAAAAGAGAAGTCTATTGATTCTCCAATTCACTAGAGTTAAAATATAAATGTTTAATTCCACGTACGTAAAATATTTAGGTTCAAGATATCTAACTCTATATCTCAACTGAGGAGTAATTGAGATTACGATTTATTTGATTTGAACTTATTATTTGAACATGTTATATGTTATTTAAACATTGTTTGAGACATATTTTTAATTTTTTGTTTGTTAATTTTTTATGTTTGTGGTAGATTTATTAATTTAAATTTATAAATTTAAAAAAGCCCAAAATAGGCCTATAATCGAAATAATCGAACCGAACCGAATCGAATTATTTCAATTAATCAAGTATTTGATTATTTCGTTAATTTGATTAATCGCTATTATGATTTTAAAATATTCGTAATCGAACGATTATGAAAAATTTAGTAAAAAACCGAACCGAACTGAACCGTGCCCACCCCTAACTCTAAATGTTAAGGAAAAATAATTTTGTACAATCCTTTTACACCACCATTTCTGGAAATGCTAATGGACGACCCTCTTTTGTTTTTACATTTATATCTGTACCTGATAAGAAGAACCCCAATAGATTCTGGAAAAAGAAGTTTATGGAATCCTCATGGACAGCCTCTAATAATTTTTCACCCAACCAAGCTGCATAGGATACGCCAAGCAGAAGGGAGAAACTTCTGAATCTATTCCTTTATGTGATTTTAATGATACTCCCAAATGATCTCTCATCAAACTCGATTATTGAATAACTTATTCTCCATCTTAAAATCTTAAGCTAGGGCCAAATCAATTTTTCAATCTCACGTCTCTACTATCATTCTAACTTATGTGATTAGCTAAATAAAGAGTGGTAAGATTTAATCTCCTCGTCTTATCTCATTTGTCTTCACTTTTCAGTTAATATTATTTATTTCAGAATTATCATTACTAAAAAATCTCTTATGCTCTCAATATATTATTTTCCACATCTCTCTCATTCTCTTTTAATTGATTCACAATTTAAGGCGAATACTAACTTCTAATTAAATCTTAGTTAATGTTAAATAAAATTTAAATCGATATCATCAATAATGATAAAATTCATCAGTTATTCATAAAATTTAACAAAAACCCAACATTGAAATTCATCATCTATTGGTGGAGGTGATGGTTGATGGCAAAGAAGACAGGGACAAGAGATGGTTGCTCAACATTTCCCTAAGGAGATCACAGAGAGAATTCTGAAGATTCCCCTTCCAAAAACCCCCTAGGAAGATGTTATGATCTGGAGTTATGATAAGCATGATGCTTATTAAGTGAAAAGTGATTATCAGTTAGCAGTCAAGCTCAAATATCCAGACACTCCAAGCTGTTCAGATGCCACCAAATCTAGTCATAGTAAAGATGGCACGGGACAACCCACCAACTCGCTCCCTTTTTGCTTAATGCACACACTTGGAGCGCAGGCCATTCATGAACAAAGGAGCTGGAGTATACATTTCTTCAAGTATACGAAATCTGTTTGCTATACAGGTTAGGTGCTAACTACCTGTTTACGGAAGTGCCATTGAGTTTGACATAATAATAAGCAAGTTAATCCAACAAGCATGTATATTGCCAGTTTTGTTGCCGACAATGTCACTATAACTTAAAAGATGGCCAATGGGTCGGGTGGCATATGGCACGGCACGGCACGGCACGCACGTGGGCTAAGCCGAACTTAGAATTTTAAGCATGTGAAAAAATATGTAATAAACACACTTTATTAGTGGGATAACACGCGGCCTGTGGGTCATCAATAACATACGGGTTAAGGTATATCAAAGTAATTTTTTTTCATAAAAAGTAAACATTAAATGTTATGATTTTACAAATATTTTGAAATTAAAATTTTTAATATATTTTATTAGCATAGGTTTTTAAAAATTAATTTAAGTCTTAGTTTAGAAAAATTTTCTAATTTTTTTATGTTTATAATTTATTAAATGAATAAATGCAATTTGAATAATTTGTTTGAATATTTTTATATTTTGGCCACTTGAGTTTATAGATTTGTATTAATCATTGTTATAATCTAAGAAATTAAAATTATGTATTATTGTATTATAATTAATTATTGTGAAATTAAATATATAATTGTGAAATTATGATAAACTGATAATGAAATGTTGATTGTCTCTTTAATAAAAATTATAATTATTATTGTTGTTGTTGTTGTTATAAGTGCATGTGTTGATGAGCTTGAAAAAACATATTAGGCATGTGAGCTTTAAAAAAAGAAAGAAAAAGTTGTTGGACCTTTTCTGAGTACCGCATACGTGAGCTCATGCTGGATCTAAAAAAAGGTTTGGGCACGACACAACCCGTTCACTTGGTAGATTGTGCCGTGTTGGCCCGTGGGCTCTAATGAGCCTTGGTTTGATGGGTCGTGCTGTGCCATCTTTACTATGACTTTTTAAGTGCACGGAGCAAAAGTGGTTCGTAGTGCTCAATCGGAATTAGAGAATACAAAAATGTCTATCATTACTATCTACGAAATGATCATCTTACTTGAGTCTTGAGTCACTTACGCATCAAACTAAGCGATGACAATTGTTGTCTGCCAAATCATTAGTTTTGATTGATTATAACCACAATCTTAAGCCACAGACCACGTACAAACATACATAATAAAAAGCTCTTGTAAAATATGAATTGAAATGAACTGAAATTAAAATAAAAAATTTGAATTAAAATAAATTATTTATCTAAATTATAAGAATCAAAATCGGAATGAACTCTATTCTCATTGTTGTGTTTACTGTATTTTAGAATTAAAATTGAAATGAGTTAGGTAATTGCAAAGTGCCAAAATGTCCTTAATTTACTATTGTCATAATTATTTATTATTATTATTAACATAATACTATTATTTACATTGTTAATATATTATTAATTATTATAATAATAATAATAATAATAATAATAATAATGATAATATGTTCCAGCCAAAAAAATCAGAATCTTCATCGTTAACAACAATAATAACATTTATTTTGAATTAGTTGTGATGGCGTTCAATTTGGAGCTTCAATGCTACTGAATTTAGGCTTTTAGGGATTTGCTTTTTTTTTTTCTAATTTTTCTATTTATATTTTTTCCTTCAAATAAGTGCATTTTTGGAATATTATAATCTTTGGGAAAAATAATTTGTCTAAGGAATGGGAGAATAATTTCCACCCTCAGGGAACCAATCTCTCATTCTCCATGATTCCCATTTTAATTCCTGCCTCTATTTTGTAAACGTGATTAATGATTCTGACTCTGAATTCTAATTTCTTAATCCGAAAAGTAAAAAAACCATAGTTGCAGTTATTCATGAGAAGGAATCCAAAGATGATGAGCTTTCGTCTTTTTTTTTTTTCCCCACCCTTTCTCCCCGTAGAGTCTATAAAGGAGGGATGGCGTAGGGCAAAAAAGAAAAAATGGAGAAAAAAAGGCTTTCTTATTTGCTTTATTTTGTACATTCTTGTATCCGTTTACGCCACAAAAAATAAGAATATCATGAGGAAAACAACCAGCACGAAAAAAATCTTTAACATCAGCCAACGGTTGGATGATATACTGTTAAGATACCTGACCAATTGGCTTTGTGCTCCTTCCACGTTTGCCAGTGTATCATCCATATTCTCATCAATCCTGCCAGAAACAGCAGTGACCATCAATGACTTTAGAAAATGATAAATAGGTGATGATATATATAAGACAACTTCATCCCTCCCAAAAATCAAAATTTACACCATTCTAATACTATTAACGTGTTTCCTAGCACAAAGAGGATTTAGCTGCTCTCCAGAATGTCCATCTTGTTCGTCATGCAGATTCTACTCACTGGTAACATCATCAGTGCCCTTATAAAGTGGAATAGTACAACCTCAGGTGATGTCGAAATTTTTTCCATTTAGGAAGAGATCAAATCTGCATCCCTAGGGTTTTTTATTTAATGACTCTTTGACCAAAAAGTACTGAAATAGAAGGAGGAGCCCCGGATGCAACCTTGTCATTGATTTTGTACTCCTATCGATCATTTAATCACGAGTGCAAGCAAATAATAATGACATACCTAATTGCAATCTCTCCTTGCTGTGAAACCATGGTTGCTAGTTGAGTAAAGATGTTGCCAAGCTCGTGAATAGTTGACTCTACATTATGAAGGGCTTCAGCTCTACTATGCATATAACTGTCTTGCAGAGGAACCATCTGCTGTTGCTGTTGACCTTGCTGCTGCTGCAACAATGGCAGAGATTCCCCATCTGCTTGCTTGCTGCGGAAGACATATGCCACAGCACATTATTGGTGGGGATACAGGAACAATAGCCATTTACAAATACCCGAGTTCTTAAGCAGCGGCAAAAACCAAAACATACTTCAGGTATTTTCTTATTCAGAATGTTTTGAGTGCCAAAGGGCAATATCGAAACACAAAATTTTAAAAATAATTAAATAAAAACCCTCAGGGATTTAAGTATTTGTATGCTAAACGTGCAGTAAGATTGTCTTCAAAAATAACAACAAACAAATTTTAAATAAAAATCAGAGCATTTATAATATGTTTGAGAAGGAAGTTTCCAACAGATTTTGAGTCTTTGAAGCGTATTTTTGCATCAGACCTAAAGTATGAATGTGTTCTAGTCAGAAAACAGCTGAGCAAGTTGTGATTTTTACCTTGGAAATAATCGAGATGATGATGCAGAACCATTAGCCCATGGAGGAGGAGAAGCTGTTGATGCACCACCATCTAATCTGGTTGCCAGAGGACGTTGGCGGACAAAAGGATTTGTTGACTCTTTTGAGGCATTTGAAGAAAACAGCTGCCTTCTATTCTCATGAACCTTCAAGTTCTGTGTAGACACCCACAGAAAAAGAAAAAAGTCAGAATTCTACATACATAACCATGACAAATTAAAAAAGCCAAATGGCCCTGTCAAGCAAGCAGAGAATAGCAACAGTCAAACACCTCAGTCCGCATGGTGAGGACTTCTTTGAACTCTTTTGTTGTGCCCATCAAACGATTCTTTAGGTTATCTACAACAGTAGTTGAATGGCTTGTGGTGTCACTCGAAATATTTCCGCTTTCATTCTGGGAATTGCAGAGGAGTTGGAGATCCACTACAGCTGAATTAAGTGAAGTGATATCTTGCTTTATCACTGCCGTAAGCTCCTGGATCTCGAAAGTTGGGTCATCAAACACTGATGTTCGCTTTGCCACTGGTGGACAGCACAGCAAACATGTTAACATATTTTGCAACAAAAACCATCAAATTTGAACATCAAGTATAATTACAAAACCAATTCCAGCTGAACGTAATGGCAAAGATTTTCCAAGACTTCAATGTTATGCATTGAATGCCCATTCCTGGTGTTCTCATTTGATCTTGACATATAGCCCCACGGACCAAGCAATTATACCTCTCCATAAATCAAAGTAGTACATCTTACCATTAAGTAGTGAGTATACGAATAAAACCAAGCTAACTCTAGTACTCATCAAACAACAAGACAGGCCTCAACTTAAAGCCTTTTTTTTTTTTTTCAATCAGAACTGCATGAGTGGAAGCCATACCCCCTCCCCTCCCCACCATGTTCGCCGGCTGAACAAACTAGCACCGACAACTTAAAACATTAGCAGTTACAAAATAGATGCATAAATGTAAGCAAACATTAACTATTACTTTGTTTTCCATACTTAAACTAATTATACTTTTATATTAAGAATCAAATAGACAGTATGCCTCATAATTATTCATGCAAGTGTATACTATCCTCCTGTAATCACACAGCAATGACAACCATCTAAGCCATCACACGAGCACCTTGGGAAACCACTGCCATGGCAGTATGGCACCGACATCCTACCCTCATCTTCACTGCCATAACCACAAGCTCACAACGCAGACAACTCCATTACCATTAATCAAAACCCCAACGCCCACCCTATCTACCTACTTATGCCACACCAGGTACATCAATTTCAAAAAAGCACATTACAAAGACCCTAGTTTCTACTAAAAAACTGTAAATCATATCACAATTATTGCCACAAATACATTATCCTATCTCCATCAAATTGCATCTTTAAAAGGCTGAATTTCCCTATTAATTCAAGTGCAATATTTCCCATACACGAATGCGGCATTTTGACTATTAATTGCATCAATGCATTTATATTAAAAAAAGAAAAAGAAAAAAGAAAGAAATAAAATAATGATAAGAATCAAATAGTTATATTACTTACATTTGGCAAGCTTAGCCAGCTTCTGAGATGTATGGTGGATCCCATAGCCGATCTTCGAGGCTCTCTTGTTGAACTCCGATTGAATGACCACCGCAAATTTGCGATCCTCTGGCTTCGTTACGGCGCTACTACTATTACTACTGCCACTTGACGATGGCGCATTGTTAGCCGACGCGACCGACTTCTTTAGCCTCTCCACTACGCTTAAAAACTCTTGGGTTCGATCTCGGTATGACAATGGTCCCAATTTCACCATCATCTCTCTTAATCGGTTATTATAATTTTGTCCAAAGGGAAAAAAAAACAGTTTTACATTACAAATTTGCTAATATATGCACAACTTTGATGGAATTAGAGAAGGATCCAGCAGAATTGGGCGGGATCTGAAACCCTAGCTTTGTATTTGTATTTGGGTAATGAAACGTTGGCGTTTGGATTGTACGAGGTCTTTTGACACAAAATGGGGTGAAAAAAACATAAGTTCAAGTTGTAACAAAGGTCAATGATGATGGATTTGCGGAGGAGCTGTAAGCTCTGAGCAATTCTACATTCGGTTAAAATTTGTCTAAACTTTAGACGGAGGAGGAAATCCTAACCCAATCAGCAATACGCCACCGTTTGACAGAAAAGAAATCTTAGCGTACGTTTATTAGTAAATGCTGCTTCTTCTTTTTTTTTTGAAAAAAAGAAAGAAAATAATTTAATAAATTATTTAAAAATCCTTAAATACTAAGACAATGAATGTGTCACCTTATTTTTTAGTCTAAAATTTGAATTTAATTTTTTTAGATATTTATTTATTTTAAATTGTTTATTTTTTTAATTTATCACTAGTCAAACAATTTTATCTGAATAGAAAAAAATCTATTTTTATCTGAATAGAAAAAAATCTATTTTTATCTGAAGTGTGAAATTTAAATGGAAAATTTCAATTTTAAATTTTAAAAATACCCTTAACAATTCATGCATTTCTAATATTATGTATAAACCTAATATTTTTATATTATTTTTAAGTTATTTTTTAATTACTTTAAATTTTTATTCACATGATAATATTAATTAAACTTAAATATTGAATAAATTAAATTATGTTCATTGTGACGAATTAAAAATAAAAAAATACTTTGACTTATAATAAAATTTGATGTTATCATAACATTTTTATTACAAAATTAAATAAAAATCAATAATGATAGTATTTTTTTAATGCTACCAAACTAATCAACCTGTGAAAATTATAAATTATGAAGAATAAATATATGCACCATTTAAAATGATATTTATGTCAAACTATTAGTTTTTAAGTTTTTCTCTTCAGATATTGAAAAAGAAAAAATAAACATGTCATTCAAATATTTTTATTTAAAATTATTCAAATTTTAGTAATCAATCTTATCATGCCACATCAGTTTATATAAAATAAATTTATACAAGAGTTTGTGATTGTATTATTATTCTTTTTTTATTTAAAGAACGATGTTGTGGACTCTCTTTCAATAATGGTAATGAACGGAAGCAAAGAAGCAAATGCACATTCATAATATATGCTTCAAATCTCACCGTCATTGTACGGAGATTCTGATGATCATCTCAAAGAAAACAAGTAGTTAAAAGAATTTCTACATGTGACCAAAAAGGAAAAAAGGAAACAAGGAAAGGGTAATTTATGATTCCTTTAGAAACAAGTCTTAACATAACAGAAGGGCAAAAACTATACATTGACCAACAACTGCGAGCAGTGTATCCAAAATTCCTCCTCTCAGCAGCAATGAAGAACTATGAGCAATCATGACAGGGAACTGGCAATGATCATCAGATGGATCCTCATCTGTAACCATGGCCAAACCAGAGAAATCACAGTTCCAAGATTCTTGGCTATTCATTTGATAGTACATGTTGAAAGCATAAGAAGCATTTCCCTCAACAGTTAGATGATTGCAAGAAGAGCCATAGCCCAATGCAGTGCAATCTGAGAGACTACAAGCATAGTCTATGCTATCTGGCAATTCCTCAAAATCATCCGCATGATGATTCCTTTAGAAACAAGTCTTAACATAACAGAAGGGCAAAAACTATACATTGACCAACAACTGCGAGCAGTGTATCCAAAATTCCTCCTCTCAGCAGCAATGAAGAACTATGAGCAATCATGACAGGGAACTGGCAATGATCATCAGATGGATCCTCATCTGTAACCATGGCCAAACCAGAGAAATCACAGTTCCAAGATTCTTGGCTATTCATTTGATAGTACATGTTGAAAGCATAAGAAGCATTTCCCTCAACAGTTAGATGATTGCAAGAAGAGCCATAGCCCAATGCAGTGCAATCTGAGAGACTACAAGCATAGTCTATGCTATCTGGCAATTCCTCAAAATCATCCGCATGTGGGTTTAGCACACACCATCTTCTGGGCATGTATGCCACACCTTCCACTGGAGCTAGGCCTTTGTTTTTCATCTTGCCCGATAAATCCAATTCGTATTTTGGCTTCCCATCGTACTCGAAAATCCCCCAGTGTCTCTCGAAGTTCCCAGGAGCAATGCTCTTAGCATTCTCATCCAGCAGGCTGAATAAGTAAACGTCGATAGTACCTTTTCTTGCTGGGGTTCCAGCTCCACTGAGAACATGTTTAAGCAATCCCTGGCTGAATTTCTTTGCATTTTCGATGTTGGCATTTTTATCACCATCAGTAGGCCAACCAACTTCTCCAACTATGATGTGCATGTCAGGGTATCCGGCTTTATCCAATGACCAAACAAGGGTGTCGAAATTTGCATCAAACACGTTGGTGTAGAGCAAACTGCCATCCCTAATGGGCTTGTTTGTTCCTTCAAAGAATGCAAAGTCCACGGGGAAGTAATCGTTGCTATAGAGACTAAGGAAAGGATAGATATTGACGGTAAAAGGGGCATTATTTAAATGAAGAAATTGGATTATGCCTATTGTAAGATCTTTAACTTCATCTCGGAAATCACCAGCAGAAGGAACAGGGTTTGATTCGGGGGAGTTATAGATATCGGCATTAAAGGGAACTGTGGCTTTGACCTTGGAACCGAGCCCAGCTTCATTGAGAGCTTGCTGGATATTTTTGAGGGCTGGAAGTGTGATGTAGCGATAAGTGTCGTTGTATGTTCGTAGGAATGGTTCATTACCTACAGCTACATACCTGCAAAAATAATTTGTGAAGACGAGTTACAAAGCCAGTGTATATGGAAAACGACCAAACTTTTGCTACCTCAAGTGCTTTTACTTGATTAGTTTCTTTAAAACAATCTATTAAGAAACGAATGAGACATGGTCCCTAAATAAACATGGGGTTTCCAAGATATCTGCAGATTCCATAAATAAAAGCCTGAGGCCAAAAAGGTAGCAGATTGAAATAGCCTTTTCATCACATGATTAGGTAAACTTTTCACATCTCATAAATTGAAGCACCGGACCACCAATTTAACAATCCATTGAAAGGGTAAGGATCTGATCAAAGTATCAATTTACCAAGACTCAAAAGAGGAAAAGATGCAAGAAAAGGACTTAAAAAGGAAAAAGAAACGGAAATAAGAATGACAAAAAGGAAACACTCCCAAAATATGCAAACCCTTGAAAGAAAATTGAGCCGCTTAATTTTAACACAGAAAATTTGCAAACCCTTAAAATGCTTTTCAGTTTGAGCAACCAAACTGAAAAACGTTACCCAGAAAGCCAGAAACACAAATTTTAACACATTTTAAGGCAAACGCAGAATGAGGACGAAAAGTTTGAGTTTTGAAACAAACAAATAAGCGAAGAAACGATTTTGAGCTCGAAAACGAATGGAACAGAAACCAAAATAAAGCAAAAGTCAAGAAACTATGTTACTCAACTTGATATTGACACCACCAGTATAGAAGTAACTAGACACATTGGCATAAACCCAAGAAGCGGCAGCCCCAGGATCTTCACTCATTTCTAGCAACATGTAATTGGGTATTGCCAGCATCACTTCAATATCGGACCCAATGAGAGCATCTAGGATTTTCTTATCGGCCTCGAACAGCTTCAACTTATTAAATCTATTTTCTTTCAGCATTTGAACAACATTGTCTGCTGGCAGATGGTGTGTTGACATGGTGCCCCAATTCACTCCAACACCATCGCCGCTTGAAACCACAAACATTACCAAGACAAGAAAAAGAAACAAGAAATGGTCATATTCTAGTGCTCTTGTTTGTGCCATTTTCTTTTAGTGAAAGAATCTTTCAAAATGTTTCTTGGAATCTTTCTTGAATCTAGAAAGAATCAAGAATCTAGAAATAATCGAGAAAGATGAGAGAACAAGAATGATTGAAGATTCCCTGGAAGCAAAAGAGAGGGAAGGGGGGGGGGGGGGGGGAGGTCTTGGCTCTCTCTTGCAGTCTATAAAGGAGTAGAAAGTGAAACGAAAGTTCTCAAAGACTTCGGATGATTGGCTTTTTAGAAGCTTCAAAGGCAAGGCGAGAAATCTAGAGGATGGTTTTGTGTAGTATTGAAAGCAAAAATCAAAAGGCATGAAAAGCACGAAAGATTCTTTTCTTAATTCTGTTATTCAGTTAAGGAGCCAGCCATGCTAATTTGATCCCAATATGGTCAAGCACTTGAAAGTGCATGCTCCATTTGCTACTTGGCCACTGGCCCTTCAATTTAATCACTCACATTTTGCCTGACAAGAATCAGACAGCTCTAAGGCATGAACCACTTGGCTTTCAAGGACACAGTTAGTTGATACACATAGAGTCATGCAAATTGCAAAGCAACTTTTAATCATAAACAATATAATTACCTTTTGTATCCATGAGCTGATGTGCACGAAAACCTTTTCTTATAAAATGTAATCTAATAAAGTTGTCTCGAAATAAAGTTGTCTCGCATTATGTTGTTTTTAAAGTGAAATAAGTGGATGATTAAATCTCTTTTCTATCTTCTTAAAATACATGTTGATTTGGTGGATGGCTAAAAAATTTGTCTGAAGAACTCTTTCACAATTCTGAAAGTTTGTTGAGAAGATCTCACGAAATTCCTTGAAAACTTTTCCGAAATTTGTTCATCAATATAGAGGTATAAAAGAGACCATAATAAAAAATTGAAGTTGTAGATCGAACTTTCCTTGGAGTCAATTTCGAGGAAGGACTACTACCGTAGTTGCTGGGTGAAAATCCCATTACTGAACGCCCATTTAGTTGAGTCTCGAAGGCAACAATGGGAACACAAGACAACCTTAATACAGTTGTTAAAGACAATGCAGTAGATTTACATCTTTAGTTGACGCACCGTTGACTGCCTTTTGAAAGGGGATTGAAGAGAAATGCTAACTTTCCAACCAGATCCTACGTGCTCGGGTATCATTCAGTCTCGCTTTTACTTGTGAAAGTTCATTTTTTCATTGTCGACAAAAAGGACAGTCAATATCTTAATAGCCATGGTGCATTCCAAAGAAAAAGGATTCCTTATGGATTGGTTAGCTTCAAAGGTGGAATTGCACGCTTTCCAAGAGCCAGTAGAGATAGACCGCCAATAAAAATTTTAAACGCAAAAAGAAGGCTGTTGGACTCGACCTCTTGAGCAGTTCTCGAGTGCTGGGTTACCAGAACCAAAATGGTCCGGAATTTGTAGAAATAAGCAGAACAGCAACATGCCCACGTCCAAGAACAGAGAATTATGTGTTCTCTAGATTCTTGCATCTTGCACATGACATCCAAATTAACAACGTCAACAGTCAACAAAAGCATGTTTTGGGAAAATCTAAACCTAAAGCAAATCAACGCAAATGCTTTAAGTACTGCCAAGGCCAAAGCCGCCAATATCTTATACAAAACTTGCACTGGACATAGTTATACATGGGATTAATGGTAAGAAAAGTTGAGTAACAAAGAGTTCAGGAGATAAATGTACATACTTCAAGGGGTATCAGATTCATGTAACTTTCGAATCAAGACTTAGCTTTCAGCGTAATCAAATTCATTAAAGCTTCTGCTCTGTGGTTAAAGAAATTGGAAACACCTCTGTCTGAGTTAAGGTTAGGTATTGGTTGAATTATCGGCTACCATGTAGATGCAAGTTCCCTACAGTCTGACTACAAGATGGAATTCATGTCGAACTCATTGCTTCACCGGCCGATTGGACACTCTTGAGTGATCTTGGCACTGAAGCATGCTTCCGGCAGCCTAAAGCTTAAGCAAAACATTGCCTGAACCATAAAGGAAAGCTCAAGGATCATACATTTGTGTCAATTCCAAACTTGCAAACAGACATGGACCCAAAACATTCAATAATCAATTCTTAAGAAAACAAAGTCTTGAACATAACTAAAAGATTACAATCCTGAATCCAGGTAGCAGTGTGTACCTTGTTTGGAGCAACATTCCTGACCTTGTGAAATATAGGGTCTTGTATGCAGGCATTTAAGGCAGACTCTGCCTCCTGAAAATGAAAGAAAAACAGATGATTCAGAAAATGACGACAAAAGTTAGTAGAAAATTATCCTGCACTGATTGCGACGCTAACAAAATACAGTTCATTGATATGATAGGTGAGCTGGATAAAGAGAGGATAGGGCTAGCCATTGACAAAAGTAGCCCAACTTGAAATATGACTTTTTTTAATCGTAAGATAAAAATGAACATATAAAACAAAACAAGCTAAAAGAATTATTGATGATAACTGTAGACAAAGATAAAGGATACATAAAACAAAAATAAGAGCATATTTCCACAGACTTACTGAAATTATCAATTCTTCAGTTTCATTTGTCCGTATGAAGCAATAGCAATGAATCCAAGGTAAAGAACCTTTCCAATATTGCCTTTGGATAAGGCCCCTAAATGCATCTGGTAGACCCCAAAAAAGAAAAAAAAGGGTTTCAGTTTTCCAAATAAGGGGGCAAATGTACAGATATGAAACAAACAGGCGCCGCGTACATGCAAAAAGGGACATTTAGCTAGCTTCAGTGACTAGTCACATTGAGGCATTTGTTTCAGGGGATAACTAATCAAAAAGGTCAATATCCCTCAAAGCAAAAATGAAAGACAAAGAACATCCTTTCTAAGCGAGGGAACTGGAGAGGGAATGGAGTACTAACAACATTGATGATCACAACTTTTAGAGTTGGATTCATGGACAAGAAAATCATTCAACAAAAACTACCATCCAAGATAGAATGAATTAGCCTACAAGTTAAAACAAACTTTGGCAATCAAAAAAAGATGAAGTTCAAACAAGTTCCCAGTTCTCTCTAACGTAGATACTTCAGAAGAAAAACAACAGAGAGAAAGGAAAAATAAAGCAGTGCGTGGTTGTATAGATGATAGTTCACAAAGTATATATGCTCAATAATATGCCAAGAACTAAACAAAAAGGGATAAATCACCCTAGGGAATACAAAATCATATGATCTGCAAGCCATATATGCAAACAAATTCTCTCAACAACACAGTTGTGAGTGCGTCTGCGTACACATGTGTTAGAAAGACAGAGAGCACCGAAGCATACCTAAAAACTTTAGGGCAGAAGCTGGAAGGTTCATTATTACATGATCAACATGCTCCCAGGTCTTAGTATTGGGCAACTCAGAGCCTTTCATCCTCTTACTTGTCTTTCCCTTCCTCCCACTAGCACTGTTAGTAGTTGTATTTTCTGCAGAGCATAATGAAATGAATTAGTTTCAAATATCACAGCATCCACTCAAGTTATAAGTTGATGCCTGATGGTGTAGCTTATTGCACCTTCCAAGCAACCATCTGAAGGCCTCTTAGTTGCAGTTACAGATGCATCTGCATTTCTACAATAATTTTGTAAACCCTCCGAGTTGCTAGTGATATTACCAGCAGCTTCTTTATCCTCGACTGCAAAAAACCATAACAATAAGATAAAATATATGACAATATTTAAAGAAGCATGATGTACAGATCAAAACAAGCATGTTACCATCAAGCCCAACATTTTCTATCCCAGTTTTTTTGTTGGCCTGTCTACCAGAGCTTCCACAAGCTTTTAGATTGAAAACATCTGATTCGGAGTTAATTTCGCCAGCTGGTGCCGTCATCAATTGATGAATAAATTCTCTGGCATCCATATTATAGGCACGAACATAATTATCAACCTTGTTTACTTTTGCATTAATCTTCAAATAATGAACACTATTTGGATTTAGATCATTAGCAAACACGATGCACCCCTTCTGAGCCGCAGGAATAGCAAAGGGGCCAATACCAGCAAACATGTCGCAAATGGTCTCCCCAGGCCAAAACTGAGATATAATTCTCAGGTGTTCATGTTCCAATCTTGAATTCCAATAGACCAAACTGTAATCTAGTTTGAATGTTGCCCCATACTGCTTCACTTCTGTAACCATATTATCCTCACCGGCTAAAATTTCAAACTCCGGAACTCGAAACTCATTTGCAATTGTTCCAACTTTATTAACTACAGTTTTGATTCTTGGATAATTTTTCTGCAAACATAAATTAGCAAATGAGTCATATCTTTGGTACATGGGCAGGAGAAAAGAGACACACTCAATTCGAGATCACAGATCACATTCAACGCAAAGAGACTGCATGTACAGAAAGATAACAAGTAAAAGTACTCCTTGACTGGGAGCAATGGTCAACATAAATCCAGGGAGGAAAAAAAAAACTTATCTACTACCACTGATAACCAATTAAAAGCATCATAACATATATAAGCTGATAACCTGAAGAAGGCACTCTAACTTAAATGACGGAAAAAAAATACAAACATGAAAGCATAAATGATATTAACATTCATAACAGAGAAGCAAGATCGGTTTAAAGCCAGAAGCAAATGATTACTTACATCATAAATGACCTTTGCAATAACATCCTTGAAAGGAAGTAGTTCATCGTGTATGTTAAGATGAGCAATATGACCTGCAAAAATCAGATAAAATGTTAATCCACTAGTCAGTGGCAATGACCCCTATATTGATAACTGAAGATGTAGTCAGCAGCAGCTCATTAATAATTTTGTGTCAAATAGGAAACAGGCATGCAGTAACAAATTATGCAAATAAGATTGAGAGATCGAGTATAAAAGAAATATCAAAATGAACTTTGAACCATGACATAGTTTAAATACTTAACTATGGTTTCAAAAGATGTAGGTACCTCCACACCAGGTGGCAGAATCTGCTTCAGTACATAATCTACAATCAAGATGACTAGTCAGAAAATTATCCCAAAAAAATAAAATTAAACAAAATAGAAACACAAGTGAAATATCATTAAAAAAAGTATGAACATGATACATAAATAGTCCTAAAAATATACACCATATCTTAAAACTACCATAAATGAGCATGAACAACGAAACAAAAACCATATTCAGACACAAGACGGGCATCTGAAACAGCAGTTGCCTGGATAAAAGTCATGTGAATGGACATGCCTGTAGGAGGCAATCTTTTATAGCAAATATGGCATCGCTAAAAATCTTTGTCATCAATTAATTGTAAGGTAATAGATGCAATGCAAATGAGCCAAAAAATTAAGCACAAAATTTTAGATTTCGAAGGCTAACTCCTGGGTTCAGACAACAATGTAGCTTTCGAAAAGATAAAATAGACAGAAATAACAAATTCCAATGTATAATAGAAGAATATTGATTGCAACTGACCGGCATCCCAATAGGAATATCCAAGCGTCATCGGATAGGAAACTACTTCAATCTTGCATAATTTATTCAGCTCATCAAGTTTTTGCTGGGGAATACCTGATAAGTCTTTTCTAAAGCAACAAATTCCCATTGGTGAAAGGATCCAAGTGCAAGCCTAAATATCACATAACTGTGTAAGCATTGCTTACCAGAGCTCTGAACATTTTCCGATAAAATTACATATCGGTTTTCTTGACATATGGGGTCCTCAGTAATCGGTTTAACACGGGCCCTGTTAATCAAATATCTGCAAATAATGTACCAACAACACAAATGAGGAACTATAGTCTTCCCAAAGGTAATAAGAGAAAAAAAAAAGTGAAAACAGAAAATTTAGCTGTACCCGTTTAGTATCTTCGATGCAACCTTACAGTGTTCGCGCGGAATTCTGAGAGCCCATAATTTCAGGTGCACATCAAACTTGCTTTCGTCCAACATTTTGAAGGATTAAAGTTCACTGCCTACAAAATAATTAAATAATTAAGACTCAAGTTCCAGTAAAACAAAATGAGACATTAAAAAAAACAAATGTAAATTTACGGGCGAAAGGAGACTTTGAAGATGCCGGAGGGATAGGGCAAGCAGCGAGCGGTACTAGGGTTTAAGCAGTGAGAATCTGGGTTTCTTTTTGCGAAAATAGTACACGTTAAAACTAGGAAGTGTTATTTCCGCAAGCATTTTGGTTTTCAAAGTGCGGCGTCGCTTAGACTGAAATAAGGGCCGGATGTAGGCTGGTTTTGGCCCTACTTTTGGGATTGATTTTAATTAACTAAACTACATCCTAACTTCATATGGGTGATCTATTAATTAATTAATTAATTTTTAGTATTAAGTTTAAATGAGAAAACTTATTTAACGTTTCGGGTGTGAGCATTTAGCAATATTAAAATGGGTGGCCTCTAAAGACAACTATAAAATAGGAGAAAATTTTATGTTGAACGGTGCTAATAAATATATGTCATTTGTTTCAGATGATTTTTTGTCCTCTCTCTCTCTATTATAATAAGTCAATTCCAAAGAAAGTTGTGATAGAATACGTGACCCTCCTATGTAAATTTATTTTCTATAAAGAAAATATTTATATTGGGTATATTCTATAACTGACCATAACTTTGATTATCAATCATGAGAATGATTAATGTGGATCTATTTATGTTGTAATGGTGGTATGATATCACACTATTTTGTTATTTTGTGACTATCTGTAGATTGCACTTTACTTAATCTAATGGCTGAAATTAGGAAGGGTAGATGGAACTAACCGATGGATGCATTATTCAATCAGTTAATGATTATAGTAAAAATGAAAAGATTCTTTCATTATTGACTTCTTTTCTCTCTCAAAAAAAATGAACGAAAGAACGAAAAAAGAAAAAGAAAGACTCTTATTCTAAAAAAATAAAAATAACATCTTTCCCGATCAAATTTCTCGTAGAGCAATCATTTTGTAAGTTTGTGCTGTACATATCAGAGGGTGTAACCCACTTGGAGCCTATGTTTTTACTGTCTTGTTTATCTCGTCAACACTATAAATATTATCATTTTTTCATATTTTTCTAATCCTTAATTTCCACTTGTTTGAATTTGCTTGGCTAAGTGAATGTTTTTTTTGTCATTGAACTTACTTCTCTTTTACCAAATTGATAAGTGCTAAGTATTGAATTTTGTTTGGCCATATCACATATATTTATGAAGCGTTTACCCGATCGATAATTAAAATAGTTGGAATCAAAATGAAATATTATAAACTACTAAAATGATCTTAGTTAGTTATTATTATTGTTGTTGTTGTTGTTGTTGTTGTTAATAATAACATCATCATCAACAACAATTATTTATCAAAGCGATAGTTTTAGGCACGAAATCAGCAAAAAAAGTATAAAAATCGATTCTGTTTGACTTTGAGGTTATGATTTAGTATTTTCTCGTTAAAACATGAATCGAATAGAAACAAAAAATAATTACATTTTTTATATTAAAATAGTGTCAACTGCCTTGATTGAAGAGGACATACGAAAATAAAAAACTAAAAAGGTTAAATATTTGAAGGACTTGACTGAAAATTTTAGTTTCGGTTTGATTCCTTTTTTTAGTTTTATTCTTATTAATTTTTTTAGAATTCAGTACTGACCCCTTACCTATCCCTAATTAATAATAATAACAGTAATATTAATAGTAGTAGTAGTAGTAGTAATACTATTACTACTACTAATGATAATAATAATAATAATAATAAAAAAAATTATTTATAATGTATTAATAGTAGTAGCAGTAATAGCACACATGTTATGGATGATATGTCGTTTTATCGTCTTGTTAACAAAAGACATGTCATTCCTTGGATAATATAAGAGACGACATGGAGTCCATGAAATTCATGCAACTGACGTGTGTATCTAGTGCGTAACTAGTATGTGCCAACGCATACTGTAAATGACTCATCATTTGTGTTTTGATAAAAGTGATGTGTTATTACCTTTATATATGTATTGATGACACAACATCGTCTTGCTTTAGTCACAGATGACATATCACTTGTGAAGTTGAATTTCAACTTATTTTAATAAAATTAAAACATTTTTAATAGTTACATGAAATAATAATCATTACAATTGCAATTCAAAAAAATAAAGAGAAAAACAAAAAATACTAGTGATCACAACATTTGAGTTTCAATTTTAAATCCTAAGACTCATTCATTAGATGATAAATTTATAATTTATAAACTTATTTATTTACCATCCAACAGATGGATTACCCAATTTTAATAGTAATTATTAAAATAATTTCAATTACAACTACAACTATTAATTACAAATTTTGGCTATATAAATATACCATAATATTGTAGATTTGAAATCCACAAACTTTATTTTTCTTAAATATTTGTTATATATGAAATTCTTGAAGAATACTCTAGATCTAAGAGAAAAATAAGTCATATGACACATGCTTTATTATTAAAAATTATGCTTATCAATTAATTGGGGATGGTTGAGGGCATGAAATGTGAAAAAAATTATGAAATCCTTATGAGATAGAAATATTATTTTTAAAAAGATACAATTAGCATTAGGGTTGAGTAAAATTGAACTCGTTTTTGAAAAACTGGTTCAGTTTGAATCTCAAGTAACATTTTGGCTTTTTTCCCTTAAAATTGGAACCAAATAAAAAAAAATTAACATTTTTTATATTAAAGCAGTGCGAGGTGGCATGATTTTATACGACATAAGCAAATTAAAAAAAATCAAAAGTTAAATTTTGTAAAAAACAATTAAAAAGTTATAAATATTTGAAGGATCCAATGAAAATTTTGATTTCGGTTAATTTTTTTGTTCTATTCTTATCAATTCTTTAGAATCCAGCATTAACTTGCTGCCTACCCTTAATTCTTATTAGTAATAGTAGCAATACTAAAAGTATTTAAATCGACACATTGGTTATGCGTGGTCCGTCGTTTATTATTTCCTCAATGTAAGACATGTCATTTAACATTCGTTCAACTGATATAGAAATAAACAACATTTAGTCTAGTACATTCCTACAAACAACATACATAAATAGTAAATGACCTGGTACACATTGTAGATGACTTGACCTATTGCCAACCTTAATTAGCATTTTGCAAGCAACATTATTTTCAAAAAAATAATTATAATAAAATTTTACTTCGAAAATGATAATCGTCTATTTGTCAAGGACATTACTCTAATACTTTAATTGTGCATTATCAATTAGTAGTTGGAATGGGCTGACAACATAATGGTTTGGAATTGCAATCACGATAAGTTGTTTATTTTGATTGTATGAATCAAATTTAAAATATGCTACAATCCTATTGGTTTGGTTACTTCTAAAAATCAGAATGAAATGTTAGAAGTTGCTTTAATTATTGTTGTTGTTGTTGTTATTATTACTACTATTAATGACAACAAAAAAAATAATAAAATATAAAAATATTTTAATTGGCACACAAGTTGCAGATGACTTGTCGTTTATCGTTTCATTCACAAACGACATGCCATTCCAAAAATAAGCAAGCAGATAACATGTTGTCCAACACATATAAAACAACTAACATGTGTAAAAAATATGCGTTGAAGAATAATTTAGATGACTCATCGTTTATGTTTTAATCATAAACGACATGTCATTACCTTTATAAATGTACCACCAACTTGACGTCAGTACTTCTTAATAAATGATGCTTCATCTATATAGTTGAATTCCAAATGATTTTATGGTATGTTTACCAATAACTAATCAGAATGGACTGTAATTAGAATAATAAATAGAAATCAGAATAATTTATTTACTTTAACTTTAGAAATTGGAATCTAAATGAGTTGTCTTGAAATTGAAGTGTTTACTTTATTTTAGAATTAGAATAAATTATTCTAAGTTATTAAAATGGTCTTAGTTGATTATTTTCATTATTTATAATAATAATAATAATAATAGTAATAATAATCATCATAATAATAATAATTAACAATAATTACAAGAATAAGAATAATAACACTAAAAATAATATAATAATATAACATATTTTAATTTAGGACAAAGATGAATTGATTCTATCTCTTAAGAATGTAAAACATTTATTTGCATTCATAGATTTTCATTTCAATTGCTGGTTAACTATATTTGATTTATTGTTGTAATAATATTTTTATTAAAATTTACGGTTGAATATATATTTTAAAAAATAAAATGGTGCCATCAATTTAAATTTCCACGGACAAAATAAAATTGTTATTGTCTATCTCCATTTTCAAGCTCATGAAGCTCATGTTACAGGAGTCAATTACCCACATTTGGGTCCACACCATGCCATAATTAGAGTAAACCACTGGATTTAAACTAATTGAAAAGAAAAAATATTTAACACAAAACTAATGAAACTATAGTGGAACATAGTAGCCGTAAGCGAGAAAGTGAATAGAATAGTAGGAACAAATCAAACCCCTATCTAACCAATAATGTTGGAATGTTACATAGTAATTTACCTAAATATTAGGAACACTCAACACAAAATTAGTGAAACTATTAGGTGAAACATAATAACTATACATTGAGGAAGTTTAACAAATTATAGGAACAAATCCAAAAATAGAATTTATAAATCATATTTGGTATCTAACCCAAAATACTAGAATGTTACCTATTTATTCAGAATACTAAATATAAAGATAGTGAAACTATTATGTGAAACATGAAAATCATTAAACGAGAATTTTAGCAAAGTATAAAAACAAATCAACCAAAAAAGAGAATATCAAAATATGACCTAATTAATTGGAATACAAAGCACAAAGGTAGTGAAATTATTAGGTAGAACATGATAACAATAAATAGAGAAAGTTGAACAAAATATAGGAACACATAAAATAAAAATAAAAACTAAAAAGCGTTTGTAATTTAACCCATTGATTTGGAATATTACCTAATTAGTCGGAACACTCCACACAAAAATAGTGAAACTATTGGGTGAAACATTATAAAAATAAATTGAGAAAGTTTAACAACTTGTAGGAAAAAATCATGAAAAAAGATCTATAAATCATATTGGTATATAACCTATAATAATGAAATATTAACCAGTTATATGAAATACTCAACACAAAATTATTGAAACTATTAGGTGGAATAAGAGAACTATGAAATGAGAAAGTTAAACAAAATATAGGAACAAAAAAAAAGGAACCTAAAAAGTATATGTGATATATTCCAACCTAGTGAAACTATTAGCCAAAACATCAAAACCATAAATTGAATAAATTTAACGAATAGTAGGAACAAAATAAACAAAGAAAAGAATCTATAAATCATATTTGGTATTTAACCCAGAGTATTGAAATTTTACCTAGTTAGTTGGAATGCATAACACAAAAGTAGTGAAATTATTAGATGGAACAACAGAACCATATAATTGGAAAGCCTAACAAAATTTAGGAATAAATCAAACAAAAAAAGAGAACATAAAAAACATATGTAATGTTCATCCATAGCACTGGAATATGAACTACTTAATCGGAACACTCAACGCTAACCTAGTGAAACTTTTAGGTGAAACGTCAAAACCATAAATTGAGAAAGCTTAACAAATTGCAAGAACAAATCAAACCAAAAAAGAATCTATAAATCATGTTTGATATTCAAACTAGAAGATTGGAATATTACCTATTTAGTTCGAATACACAACACAAAAGTAATGAAATAATTAGGTGGAATAGGGGAACCGTGAAACGAGGAAATTTATGGAACTATAGGAACAAATCAAACCCCAAAAAAAAAAAAACCAAAGAGCATATGTGGTAATTAATCCATGGTATTGAAATGTTACCTATTTAGTTGAGAAACTCGGCATAAAACTAGTGAAACTATTAGGTGAAACATCAAAACTATAAAATTGAGAAATCTTAATGATTTTGTGTGTGTGTGTGTGTGTGTCATATTTAGTGTCTAACTCAAAATATTAAAATGTTTCCTAGCTAGTTGGAATACACAACACGAAAATAGAGAAATTATTAAGTGGAACAAGAGAATCATGAAGCGAGAAAGTTTAACAAAATATAGAAACAAATCAAACCCAAAAAAATTTAAAAAAGTGATAATTAACCTACTATACTGGAATATTACTTAGTTAGTCAGAATACTCAACACAGAGGTAGTGAAACAATTAGGTGAAAAATAAAAATCATATATTGAGAAAGAATTATATATATGACTAATTAGTTGGATTGCTTACACGAATTTGGTGAAACGAGTAGTGGAAATATTAGAACCAAAAGATGAGAAAGGATAATCGAATTTGGAAGAAATCAAATACAAAGAAAAGAACTTAATAGCATATTCGGTATTTAACCCATCGTAGTGGGATATCACTTATTTAGTTGGAATACTCAACTAAAATCTAGTGAATCTATTAGGTGAAAGTATAGAACTATAAAATGATAAAGTTTAACAAAATGTAGTAACTAATTTAAGCAGTTGTAAAAGCCTATAATGTACACTAGGGATCTAACCCATTTCAATAGAATTTGAACACTTGATATTGTTAATTAGAATATGTAACACAAAACTAGTTAAAAAAAAATTAGTTGATGCATTAGAACCAATAATGGAGAAAGTTTTATCAAATTCAGAATTTATTGAATGGAAATAGAAGTAATAGAAGCTTAACTTGGAATTTAGGCCAAATTGTTGGAATGCAAAGATAAAAGTAGGAATTATAAACATAAAACTAGTGGAATAATAAGTTGAGATGCATGAATTAGTAATTGAGAAAGTATAACCAAATTAAGAAACATAACAAATAAACTTGGAACAATTACTCTATGTATTGATATTTAACTAAATTTTCTTGAATATAATTATTTAAGAGGTTTTTTTTTTTACAATTCATTATTTTTAAATTATTTTTTTAAATATCTTACAACATTCTACTGCTTATCTGATAATTATTTTTAATTTTTTTCTATTTTTTTATGAGAGGGGGCTCATCAAAACGAGCTAAATAGGAACAAAACGGGGTCGCGTAACCCCAAACAAGTATTGCACGTAATAGAGTAGATACCCATAGGAGGGTTGGAGTAAACGTGCAATCCAAGAGGAGTTGAATGAACCATGTTAGCCATGAAGTCTGCAGCTGAATTTGCTTCACGATAAATATAGAAGATAGAAATCTACCAACTCCTACTTAGTAAATCCTGGATGGCTACTATTAAGGCATTGAACACATTAGGAACGGCCACCTGCTTAGAAATCATTTGTGCAACACCAAGACTGTCCACTTCCACCAACATCCGTTTTATACCTACATTCCAAGCAAGAGTTAAGCCCTGAAACAATCCCCATAGCTCAGCCATAAGCATTGAACTCTCCCTAATTTTCATACAAAATCCAGAAATCCAATGGCCAACAGAGCTCGAAGTACCCCTAATGCTCCTGCTTCCCAACCATTTTTACACGAGCCATCTGTATTTAATTGCACCACAGCCATGGCGGCGGCATCCATCGAATAAAGATTTCTTTTCTCTGCGGCTGCTGGCTAGTTGTTAACTCTGTAAATTTCAAAAGCTCTAGCCCTGGCATCCATGTAGATTGTTGAATTATCCACCAACTTTCCTGCAGATAAAAAATGATTCCTCCAGAACCATAGCCTCCAAACTACCACACCAAAGATACAGTCCCAAGGGAGGGAAGAAGCAATCTTCCATTTATTCTGCATGTTACCAGCAATCCAATCCGAAGAATTGAACTGAAGAAGGAGTTATGGTTAGCCTTTGGAACCAGTTTACGCCAGACCTGTTTAATGCATATGCAGTCTTTCAAAGCATGGAGAATATCTTCGACCGCACTCCCACACCTATCACATCCCAGAGGAACATGAATATGATGCCTAGCAAGCTCGTTGTCAGTCTTTAGCTTCCCATGCATAATCTGCCAAAAGAAGAGGCGGATGATTGAGGCCCTTTCCAACTCCATGGAAGCTTTCAATTTCTGTCACAAGCAGCAAAATGATGATGGAAAAAGGAATTATAAGTTGATCGAACGGTAAACATACTTTTTGGATCAAAGCCCCAGAAAATTTTATCAGCCCCAAGATGAGGTGCTGGAGGCATGATTGAAGCAGTTTGCATGAGAGTGTAATACGGCAAAAAATGCTCAAATCTCTACCAGTTCTATCCCCCATTTCCATTTGTAAAATCACACACAGAGGCGTTGATAAGACCTTGAGGAATCGGTTGGATAGCAAGACTGAACAAGGGATTATATTTCGTAACCCAATAATCTAACCAGAAGTGAGTGCTAGCTCCATCACAAATAGACCAATGAGCACCATGCATCGTTGCCACCCACGTGTTTTGAATAGCCTGCCAAATCCGAGACCCTGGCTTCTCTAGCAGGGATCTTGGTAAGTTTTGAGGCTCCATACTATACTTGGAACATAAGACTTTCACTCACAGCTTGTCTGAGTTGGACACAACCTTCCAACTCAATTTCATCAACAATGCCTGGTTCATCTTATCTATTTTTTTAAATCTTAGGCCTCCATGATTTTTCGGCATACAAACTTTGTCCCACCCCACCATACTTATCTTGTGACTCTTAGAATTCCCATCCCAAATAAAACGCCTACAAGTTTTGTCTATTTATGTCGTACCGGAGGAGGGAGTAAGGTTGTTTGCATGGCATACACAGGCATTGCCTTGCAGAACTGATTGAGCCAGAATGACTCGTCCAGCAAAGGAAAGATGAGCCGCATTCCACCCAGTAAGCCACTTATCCACTTTGTCAAGAATGGATTGATACGTGTCTTTATTTACCCACAAGTTGATTAAGGGCATTCCAAGATAATCACCTAAGTTATTCATGACCGAAACTCCCAATGTAGTACCTATGAGATTGGCCTCCCTTGTAGCAACATTCTTAGAGAAGCAAGCTTTAGTTTTCAATTTATTGACTTTAGCTTCCGAACTCCTACAATAATTATCCAGAACCACTTCAACAACATAAGCTTGATCAATCGAAACTTCCGCAAATAAAAGTAAATCATCTGCAAAAAAGAGGTGAGTTAGAGGAGTTCTATATTTGGCTAAATGAATAGGCCGCCAATTCCCATCCATCACCACTTGGGCTATACCATGACTCAACTGCTCGATGCAGAGGATAAAAAGATAAGGCGATAAAGGGTTTTCCTGACGGATACCTCTCCCGGGGGTGAAAGCCTTTATATCTCACCATTCCACAAAATAGTCGTACTAGCTAAAGTTACGCATTCCATGATTAATCTAGATAAATAAATTGGGATCCCAGTCTGTTGAAGTGTATAAAAAATGAAATCCCAATTTAGCCGATTATAAGCCTGCTCCAGGTCAACCTTAATGGCCATGAATCTTTTCTTACCCGTTTTTCTGCGCATGGAGTGAACTACTTCCTGAGCCACAACAATATTATCAATTATATGTCTCTTAGGAATAAAACTTGTCTGATGGGCGCCTATTGGAGTGGGTAGCAACGATTGCAGGTGACTCGCTATAATTTTAGTCACCGTCTTGTAGGCTATTGTGCATAAACTTATGGGCTTAAACATCTTCAAGCTAGTAGGGTGTTCCTCTTTCAGAATTAAAACCAAGAGGGTAGTATTGATCTCTTGCGGGACCTTGCCCGAGGTAAAAATATCTTTAATAAGCCTGCAAAAAGACAGAGCAACAACATGCCATTGGGATTGATAAAATATAGCATGTAGACCATTCGTACTTGGGGCTTTCATTGGCTTCATACTAAACACAGTGCTTTTAATTTTCTCCCTCAAGAGCTGGGCTACAACACTATTTACGCCATAAGACTATAAGGCTGGAAAAAGATTGGGAACGGGATAGTTTTTATAAGTTGCAGATTCACTTTTAAATAAGTCAGAAAAATACCCTATGGCTTGCCTTCTTATCTCTTCCTCCTCGTAAAGCCAATTCCCCGAATTGTCTCGGATAGCCTCAATTCTATTTCACCGCCTTCGAGCAATAGTTTTTTTTGTGAAAAAAACTGGTATTTCTATCTCCATGCAGAAGCCATTGCTTTCGAGATTTCTGAAGCCAAATAATTTCCTACTGGCTCATCACCGTTTCAAGCTCATTTCGCAAGCAGGCCTCTAAACTCATGAAGCTGCAAGAGCTACGAAACTCTAATGTGGCTTGAATTCCATTAATCTGAGCCTTAAGCCGGCGTTTTCTCTGAAAGATATTCCCAAACACATTTCGATTCCAAGCTTGAACCTCCTGAACAAACTGGGAAGCTGTTGCACTATAGTGAATTTTTGAATTCCACACCTGCTTAACAAAATTATTGAAGTGATCGTGCGTTAAGCAAGTACCCAAAAAGTGGAAAGGCTTGTTCCTCTTATGGTCAGCCCCATCTCTATTAAACCGAACCAACATTGGCCTATGATCTGAGACAAACTTCGAGAGGTGGAGCACAAAATTCTCCACATGCTGCAGCAACCATTCACTGTTATATAAAGCTCTATCAAGCGGTTTAAGGAGCAAATCACGTGACCAAGTAAATCTTGGACCTTTGAATCTTAGGTCAAAAATTTGGTGCCCATCAAACCACTTTCGAAAAAGATTACACACTCCTAAATTCCTACTCACGCCCCTTGCTTTTCCGAAGCATATAAGATAGAGTTGAAGTCCCCGCCAATCAACTAAAGGCCTTGAATTGAAGATGCAATATTCTCCATATGACACCATAACTGTCTGCGTAGCATTGGATTCAGAATGGGCCGTTACCCACGACACAAAGGCCTTGTTCTTACAAATTTTAAAATGAATAAACTGTCGATGATTAAATGAAACCTCCACCTCTATAGAGCTTCTCCAAAGAAGCCAAATTCCTCCAGAGAATCCCACAGCTTCCACTTGGTGTGAACGAGTAAAACCACTTTTCTTTATAAAGTCATCGGCTTTAGTCCCACTAATACGAGGTTCCATTAACACCACCATCAATTGGTTATAATTCTTGATGATAGTCCTAAATGAACACTTGAACTCTCCGGAGGCTGCCCCTTGGGCATTCTGGAACATGATACTTATTAACATATAAAAATGCAAAACGAGGGTAGAAGCCTGTTACTGCTGTCCAGTGACATCCTCTATCAATGCCAACGACGTTTCTTGAACCATTGAGTCTTCATCATCAGCCATTTCATCCCCATCATCACCAACCATAGGTACGTCTGGATAGGTATGAGCATTACTATCGTCCGGCACCCGAAGGGTGTTTTGATCATTAGGAGGTACGGCTAAATGTTGCGGGTCTAGTCCTTGCCTTTCCATGTGATCCGTGGCCACTTCCCCAGCATCCCCTTTAAGAAGGGTTTGGGAGAAGCAAAAGACCAATGCATGTTTAGCGGGATCTAAGGTAATTTCGAAAGTGAGTACGAGTTGATAAGCTTGCTGGGGGAAAGTGTGTGGTTTGAAGTTTTGGTTTGCATGGGGTAAGGGAGTTATATCCTCCTCGCTGATATTGAAAGCACTAGGTTGGAAAGGGTTAACGGTGGAAATCGCTGGGGCATATGGTTTCCTGCTCTGAGGTCTTGCTGCAACAGCCTTATTTTGCGACTTACGGCGAGCCAAGGTCTTTGCTATGTTTCCTGTATTGGATGTAAAGGTAAGGTTAGAGGCGAGTCTGAAAGGCTGACGTAAGGTGGAAGGGAAATATGTGCAAGCTACAAGCCCCTGATTTTTATCTTCATCCAAGACTTGAGCTAAAATTTGAAACCTTGAGATGCCAGCTCCAGCAACCTCCCTATTTCTATTTAAATCACCAGTGTTCTCCTTACCAATCTTAGGCTTCCATCCTCTCTTGATGGCAATCATCCAGGATGCAAAAAGTTCAACATTGCTATCATCTTTACTGCCATTCCCCGGCTTTGTCTGTTAGGGTTTATCAGCATCTTCAGGATTTGTCGGATTCCTAGCCTCCTAACAGTTGTTACTG
Organism: Citrus glauca; assembly: GCA_029633175.1. Taxonomy (NCBI): domain Eukaryota; kingdom Viridiplantae; phylum Streptophyta; class Magnoliopsida; order Sapindales; family Rutaceae; genus Citrus; species Citrus glauca. Next base: position 7,361,533 of record JAQOOD010000001.1, read on the forward strand.
TTATGCCCATAACATCCACACTTATAACATATTATTGGCAATCCCTCATATTCCACCTTTTGAATCTTCCCATCTAACTCAAACTGAGACACCAGCGACCTAGTTAGAGAGATACTCACTGCAAGACGGGCAAATCTTCCACGAGTTGAGGAGGCTGTGGTCGAGTCAATTTTAATCACAGTGCCCACTAACTGACCCAGCTTCTGTAAGATTTTCTGGTCATAATGATGAACAGCAAGACCAGAAAGGCGGATCCATACCGTGACTTGATCAAGGGCCGTGTTTGTGAAGTCAAAAGAAGGCATCCATGGCTACACCGTTAAGTAGCGACCCATTATGAGCCACGGTCCCTTAGTTAAGGCATCCACCGCATCCCCTACCGATCAAAACCGAACCAGATAATAATTGTTTTCTAAGTCGATCGAAAAACCCATGGCTGATTTCCACATGACATTCAATCTGGTACAACGTGCTCTGTAGCCAAGTGGGCGTCCAAGTAGGTTCACAATAATCGAGTTCTTCCGAGGTTCACTCAACTTAGCATGAACCCTAGCCGAAAACTTAATGGATGGCATTTTTTCCTCGTTGGTTTCAATAATGTCCCTTTACTCAAAATCCCAATCCTCTGTTCCACCTCCAACTCCTTGCTCCATCCCTTGCATGGCATTCACTAGGGTTTCTTTATACGAGACCTGTGCAGAGTGAATACCAGCATGATCTTCGTCACGAAACCTCGCTTTTTTAGTTGTTCTAGCCTCCCTAAGTGGCGAGGGAAGAGTCCCTCCGAAGGTAGGGTTTCCTACGCGTCTGAAGGTTTCGGAGCTTTCCATTCTGTTAGTTTATCAGAATTTTTCTCTATTTTTAATATTCTTTCTTATACAAAATCAATTAAATAAATGTAAAAACTATTTACAACCTGTAGAATACAAGTTTTTCAAGTTGTCTTTTCACTGTTCAACTAGTTATGTATCATACACCACTGTACTCTAGGTCTAGTATGACTCCCTATCAAAATGATTGACCTCTTAGAAAGTACTCAACGTTGCACACGTGCACAAAAGTTGTTTAGTAATTATTTTGTATGAAATTGCGAAATTGAAACACTCATACTCTATCCACGTCTCATTCCTCAGGTTGAATAAATTAGATGTGAAACATGAATAATGGGGTTAACCTAATGCTAAATATTTAAAATAAATAAAATTAAATTATTTTCAGAATGTCTTTTAAAATGATTTATTGCATTATTTTATAACCCACGTAGCGATAAGCATCACTTGAGATGAATCTTTTGGTTAATGTGAAGCTTCTAAATTTAACGGGCATAAAGATTGCAGCAAAGTTACTTATTTCACTGCCAAAGCACCCAATTGCAACCATTTTGGATCTTGCAGTTAGAAATTCACTGTTACATCCATTCATCCAATGAAAACACAAATCAAGAAGAAGTAAGAGTTAATTTTGTATCCTTCTATTGGATTCAATATTTTACATATTTATAATACATTTTAAATAGACCAAATAATGTTGTACGCGCCACTACAAAAATTTCAGAGAGAGAAACTGGATTACCAAGTGATCAATAATTCTTTTCTCGAGAAAATTAGGGTAATAATAACACCAAAGACAACCTTAAGGCATGTAAGGTAATAATGGTTGGCCTGCAAATCCTGCAAGATTTTTTTTTTTTTTGGTTTAATATAATAACACTACCGATGAATCAATCTCACTGGATAAAATCACCCAAAATTGTTAAATTATACTCCCATTATATCAAATCTCATCATCGATCTAAATCAACCCCTCTATATTTACATGATCAGAAAAACTTTCACGCATCCATTCCGTTCCGTTCCCTTCCCCTCCCCTCTTCATGCTAAGAAACTAATTTTTTTGGAGAGCTCTGATTCCGCCACGTTCTATTAACACCCCGTCCGTCACGCAACTCGCTCTTTGATGATCAGAAGAGCAATAATTAATCAGACATATCGTGATCGTGCCAGCAGAGGAGCATAGATATGCAGCGTCCGAGGATGTAGAATCGGGTCTTCTGTTGCTTCACCATACGCGCACAGCGCTTTCGAATCTCAGTTTTCTTGCTGTGGCTTTTATGACGGCGGGATTCGGAGGTCAGGTAAATGTAAGGAACGGACATGCTGCTTCTGCTGCTGGCGGTGGTGGAAGATGTTGTCGTGGGCAAATTTGATTAGCGAGAGCTTCTTCCTTCACGCGGCCGCTGCTGTTTTTCGTTTGTGGTAGTTATATAGACGGGACGCCTGATGAGGGAAGCTATGGACAGCGTGGTCCCATGTTTGAAGTCTAATGTCAATTGCATGGAAACTTACACTTTCACGATTTGACATTACTATCCCCATTTAAAATACCTTAATTTCCTATTTTTCACCCTCCAATTTTCTTGTGGTTGAGAATTTAATTACTATCTTTTTTTCGCCTTTCTAAAATTAAGATATCTTAAATGTGAGCCTCCAAATTTTGATTTTGGAAATTTATAAAAGCTTAAAAACTAATTACAATGTAATTTTTATTTAATTTAAATAACTTTTTGGGTAAACTAATTTTTTTAAATAATGGTATACATAAATAAATTTCCTCAAATAAAATCCACATCTCATCATTAAATCATTTCATATCATATATCTTTTTATGCTCACCCATTGCCACTTTGAAGTTACAATAACATATGTATTATATGGGATTCTATACGCGTGATATTGTTGATTGTAATTTTTAACTGCTCATTTTTATTATAAACTAATCAAATTTAGAAGCTTCTTAAAAAAAAAAAGGAAGATTGGTCAGCAAAATAAATTTCCGGGTTATTTTGGTCATTTAAAAAATTAAATTTACGTCGGTCAAAGCTTTCTGGGGCCCGCTCAAAAGGAAAAAGACCTGAAGGACGAAAAGGAACAAATGTATAGTATAGGCCCAGGCCACAACCCCGCACCACTTTCAACATCAAGCTTCGCATGTATGACAAGGCACTCTTGTCGTTATTGAACCACGTTTTCCTTTTCGGCAAAAGCTTCTAGGTTGGCTGCCGCCCGACTGCTCAAATTCGACTTATCTTCCTCTCGCCGTTGTGGCACTCACCAAATTAAAAAAATAAAAAGAATTGCTAACACTAGAGTAGATAAAATTTGTCACGATTTTGATTACATGAATACGAAACTAATAAATAAATATGAGTCATCAATTTTAACACGATTATTAAATGAATTAAGTTTGGGTCAATATAATTTTTTTCGTGTCGGGTTAAGCTTAAAATTATTGACCCATTTACCCGATACTCGATTATATTTTCTATTTTAAAATAATTTACAAATTTTTATCATCAAAACTCAAATATTAAGATGATTTTTTTATTCTTTAAAAGGATGAATACAGACACAATATTTTATTTATAAAATTTTAAATACATTTAGAGTTTTAATAGTGTAAATATATAAAATATTAGTAGATATTTATATTTTATAATATTGATATATAATATTATTTACATAAATATAATTAAAACCTCAATAGTGTGTATAATATTTTAGTAGATATGTATATTTTATAATATTGATATATAATATTATTTACATAAATATAATTAAAACCTCAATAGTGTGTGCAATATTTTAGTAGATATGTATATTTTATAATATTGATAAATTATGTATGTATGACAAAATGTAAATATTTGATGTAACTTTTATTTAATATATAAATATTAAACGAGTTATTGAGTAATCCGATTATTTTTCCGTATCGAATTTGGATCTCAATATTTTGATACGATTATTATATGAATCAAATTTAAATTTATATTTAAATCGACTTAAATTTGACACGATACAAAATTCACACAACATAAATACGACTGATGACCCCTTTTGCCAACTCTAAAGTCTAATACTGTGTACTTGAACTTAGTGGCGTATATTAAAGTCCTCAAATTGACACGTTTTTGTAATTACGTAGAGATCCTTACTTCTTCAGAAAGTTTTTATATCATTCTTATCCGTTGCAATTTGCGAAAAAGATTACGTTCAGAGCCGACATTCTAGTAGCAAGTGGTAAGCATGTGGGAGCTAGGCTTGGCACCAATGAATAGCGTCGACAATATATTAGAATACAATTAATATACAAGTAAAAAGTTCAACAATTGTCAACTTATGCAATAGCATTAGGTCTTATCCCGCTAATCAGCTGCAGATGAACTGCTACGTGAGTTTTGCCTAACCGTTATAAGAAATATTTATTTACCATTGTTATCTAGTATTAACCCCTCGTTTTTATTCAGAAATCGCACCTTGTTTACGTTTTAAGGTGGTAATATTTGTCGAGTAGCTTCTCAGTGTATTCTCCAAATGTAAGAGCACCATTTGATGGTATCACCTGAAATGAGTCACAGGAATATGGTTAGTTAAATTACAACCACATTCACCTAACACATTCATACTACATTAATTGATAGTCATTGAGGCCTTGACCTACTGGTGGGCTTATTTCCTCAACAAAGTTAGAGGTTATAGACCCAAAATATTTTTCTTCTTACACATAGCACTAGATATCTCTCTCAATATTAGTACGGATAGATGTAGACCTCTAAGCTATAATAAAATGTATATGGTAATATATCTAAATACAAATGTGAGTAGTAGTAGATATCTCTCTAAATATTAGGAGTAGATGAGGACCTCCAAGCAATAATACATTCATATGGTAATATATCTAAATTGGTTATATTATTGTAGATCATAACCAATCGAAAAAAATATATATACATTCATATAGGGGTGGGCAGGGGTCGAGTTGGTGCTCAACCCAACCCAACCCGCATGTAGAACGGGTTAAAAATTTTCAACCCAACCCAACCTATTACATATCTCAACCTAATCCGATCCAACCCGCAATTTTGCGGGTTGGGTTGATTGGGTTAGATTTTTTTAAAAATTTATTTTTATAGTATAATTAAATAGTGAATAAAAATAAATAAATTAATTAAAAAATACAAATATTAAAATCTTTAAAACAAATCCAACATTCCAAAGTTTTTATATTTATATTTTTTAATTTTTATATGAAATATCAAAATTTATATAATAATTTTTACATACATACGGGGTTGACCGGTTAGGTTAGGTTAGGTTTATTAGATCAAGTTTTTGAAAAAATCTATTGTTATAGTCTAATAAAATAGTGAACAAAAATAAATAAATAAATTAGATAAACAAAAAAATGTAAATATTAAAATCTTTAAAACAAACCCAACATTTCAAAAATTTATATTTATATATTTTTAATTTTTATATAAAATATCAAAATTCATATAATAATTTTTATATATTTATATATGGGTTGACGGGTTAGGTTGGGTTAAAAAATTTTAACCCAACCCAACCCGCAAAAAATCACATGGGTTGAATCGGGTTCACGGGTTGGGCGGGTTGATGCCCACCCCTACATTCATAGGTCTTATTAGCAAAAATGAAGCTAGCTACACAATTTTCATTTAAATGAATGGGGACGACTCAATAATGGAGGAAGGAAAGAGGGAGGGGAGGGGGGTGACAGATGAACTACTTCTATCACCTCAGTATATTTTTATAGAGTTTTCAGATAGCAAAGACGGGCCAAACATTCTCAGACCGTCATAACGGTATAGGGTTTTAACACATACCTCTTTATGCATATGTGCATCCTCCGGAAAATTAAGCTTTTCGTCCCTGTAAAACAAGTCTTAAAAATGAGAATTTTAAAAGAAAATACAATCTATAATGCTGTTTTCTCTCATAAAAATTATACTGGCATAAGTGAGGCTAAAAAAATATGTATTATACAAATCAACTTTGTGATTAAAACCTACCAGTCAGGTTGCATAAATAATGCAAATGTTGATCGGTCAATACCAGAGGCCTCCTCTCCTCTTGGCGGCGCCTACCAGAAAGCAAGAAATATTATCACAGACTATGGCAATGGAAACGGGATCTAAAATTTAGAACATAAGAAATTTATAGGTGTATCATGATTGTGCCTATAGAAGTTAAACCGTTGGCAAAAGTTAGATTGTGCCTACACACTCTGTAATGAACTTAACTTTGTTGAAGGTATCATTTTGGAAAACATAGCTAAACCTGAGACTATGCAACCTCCCTAAACAGTAAATCAAGTCTGTCTTAAGTCAAAGCACCAGTCCACTGAAAAGAATCAAAGTTCAATACCTTAGAAATAGACTGGTTTATATAAGCTTCAATGTATCAATTCAAGAAAGAAAGGACTCCATAAAACATCTTACATATTATTGGCCTGCTAATTATAAAAATTTTGACATGACAAATATCACATCTACATCAAGAGTGGATTTGAGGACAAAATAAGACCTTACAAGACAAACCAAATTTACATTGTTTGAGTCAGTTTTATAACAGTATATGCATGGTATGGTGAAAATTTTCCAAAATCTTCCTGAAACACAAAAAATGAATTATAGAAAGTACCCGGACACAGTGAGGTGTTGCACAAAGATAACTTCTGGACAGTATTTCAGTGGTTTCCCCAATTTGGTATGCTATCTCATCTTCACCAAAGACAACCTTATGGGCAAACAGAACACAAGTTACAATGAAATAGCAAATATATACTTCTAAAGCATATAGCAAAAAAAATATTTGAGTTCAATAACTGATAAGAAGGTTGCAATCAACTTATTACAGAGCATCATTCAGTTGCTATGAAGAAAACTACGAAACAAGCCAAAGGCGATGTCGATTATCATTAATCCTTTTTATGCATTATTCGAATATCATGATCAAGAATGTATACTTTGACGATTTGATCAGTCCGAGTTCTTATATATAGGCCAGCAGCACTATCAGGGCAAGGTATTACTGTACCGTCTTTCGTAAACATGCCACAGGTCAGACCTGCATATTGAATTGGAAAGATAGATACAAATTGTAAGAAAAGGCAATCTTAAAATTGATATTTCAATACAAAATGAAATTTAAAATTAAAGGCTAGACAAAATCAACGAACTGATTTCTGTGCTGGAGTGGGGAAAACAATACTTTGAGAAATTGCACATTCCTAACTACACATCAATATTGACACAAATTTTGCCAAGATAAATTGCAGGGAGAAATATTAAGTGACATATAAAGGACATGTTTTAAATGACATTATTATGTTTATGCAATGGAAACCAGTAAATACAGCATCATCATCAAAACCATGAACATTATAACTTTTGCAAGTACACAGGGGGTCAGGAAGTTAGAATTCCACAAAAAAATAATCATCGAGCTTGCCCGTGCACTGAGGCAAGAAAGAATGATTAGGGGACCAGAAAAATTCATTACCTGTCAGTGAACCATGGTCTGTGTGCCATCCACACCAAGAGGACATCGAGTCACCATCTCGGATACAATTGCTGCAAGTCACAGAACTCGTTATAATCATCTGTGGATGCCATAAAAAATTGATTAAATATTGAGAAAAAAATACAAAAATACTTTGCTATGTACAGTTACTTTTTCTTTTTCTTTTGGCAGCTAATAACAAAAAATGTCTTTTATCCTAAACAATAAGTATAGGTCATAGTTATGACAAAAATAAAGGGCTGGAATTCACATGAATCATGCTTAATTACCATGGCTGCTAACTAGGCCAAAATTATCATGACAAGATCAACAGAAAGATAAACATAGAAGAACTGTCAGATGCGCAATGTTATATGTGTCATTCCATATACCTGAAAGATGATTGCTTATTCATAAAAAATTGTCCAAATAGAAAATCCAAAAATTGAAGAATCCCAACCTAATCTGGTATTAGCCATTGTGCCCACCAAGTAGACTTACATCTGAATGATGCTCAGATTTGTCACTATAAATACCAAAGCTTACAGAATCTTGAATGCTTAAGTGATAACCAGTAGGCTTTTTTTTTTTCTCTTTTTGATAAGAATTACCATATGTTTGCTTTATATATTGCCTTTGGATGATAATGTCCATCAACAAATTGATATCCAGTTCCATCCATATGGACATGTAGATCTTCTTACTCTGTACCAGAATATCTGTGGAATGTAAGTAGAATAAATTCAAGACCCAAAGTTTTACTCTCTAGGCTCTGGTTTGGTTAAGTCATATAATTTTCGGAGAATACCACATGTACCAAAAGCAACCCTGTCAAGTAAACTCCTCTATTTACATTTCAATGAAACCACATAATTGATCTATACAGGGAAAACTGATAGAATTACCTCTGCTGTGCAGGAAAATAATAAAGAAGACGGCCTTTGTGACACCGGGAGCGAAGAAGTATTTGTTCAAGGCCCTCATTCTCTTTCATTTTCATTCCTTTAGATACTGCTCAAGTGCTCATAAAAAAATATTATAAGGGTCTTATTCAGCCACATATACATAAATAATTCTAGACTCTGAAAAAGTTGAAACTATTTACTTTTAAGGAATGAAGCATGCATCAACAATATAGTTAGTTGAGACTCATGAATCCTCATTCTAAATCCAGTGAGAAACATTTCCCAAAACTAAGAAAATTATTTCTCTACTTCCAAGAAATCCTTTGAATACTTCTGCAGAATGGTAAGTATTTTTCAGGGCAAAAAGACATGTACCCATAGTCAGCTGTTAGTATAACATATCTAAAATAGAGCCTAGAAATCACAGTAATAATTTCCAAAGTATGTAAAAGCCACAGTGTCATGCCTAAGGAATTTACCATATTGGTCGCAGTGATATGCCAACATCAACCCAACATCTACAATCAGCTTTCCAAGGGCTTTGAAAGCTAGACACCAACAATTAACCTTCAGTAAATGTAGAAAATAATTGAAAAGTGAATTTGAAAAATAAATAAATGAATAAAAAATCCAACATAGATGAAAACTGTGAAAGGAACACAAGAAGATGGGAGCGGAAAACAAGTGTAGCACCAAACAAGAATTACACTCCCACTTATAGCTTCATTTTCAAAAAAATTGGCAGAGACTCGTACCAAAAGATTAGATTACTCTGAAAATATGCTCATATAAAGGAAAAAAAAGGAAACCAATATCTGCTTCAAAAATCGGCTGAAACTACTGTCAGTTTAAAACAACTATTCCGATATAGAATAGAAGTTGACAACGTAAAAAAAGTGTAGACTGCATACAAAGAAGTTTCTTCCCTGCAGTACACACTTGCGCTCACACAAAGACACAAAAATAGAGGATCATAAATTTGTATAACTGTTTAAATAAAAGCTCTCAGATCATGAATCCAAGAAATCATATAACTATGATAAAATAACCTCTCAAGAGACAATTTCCAGCAAGCAAAATAAGTCTCTCTTAAAAGCCAATAAAGGAATATAGTAATATTTTGTGAGCATACCCACTTCAAGTTCTGGTAGTGCTCTATGAGGCCAAATATTCGAACCACAATATGACGGATACCTAAAAGACAGAGAACGGGAAATAAATAAAGCAACAAACCACATCAAGATTTTGCATATCTAATCTAAATAAGCACAAATGAACATAAGATGCATATAACACATATCTTTCAAAAGTAAAAAAATTATCCCAGCAAATGTAATATTGTCTTCCACAGACTGTATTATATGAAGATAGAAATAACACAAATTTTTGTTATCCACTTTATCCACACACTAACAATCAATTTTGCCATCCATAAAATCTCCAGGAACAAGGGAATGACAGTCAACACTACAAGCACTTGAAATGCTGTTAATATCTCTTACCTTTCGATTAAATGAGTCTCTGTTGTAGGCACATCTAACAATGGATTCGCATAGAAGGAGCCCTTCAACATATCTGCACAAGATTAGAATTAAAGAGGTTAAGACCCTACTTGCAGGCATAAACAGACATCATGAGAAATATAAAAAATAATCATAGTAAGGCATAGAACACCAACACTTCCTAATAATATGTATCAACATGAACCACATCCAAAGGCAGGGGCAGAACAAGCCAATCGTGGCTGGAGGGGCCAAAGAATTTTTTCAAGCCTATAAAACAGGTATTTTATTAATATATGTTTATTTTAATATAAAATATTGAGTATTAAACTTTTTTTTTTTTTTTTACAGGGGCCATGGCCCATGCCAGTCCCTTAATAGATCCGCTCCTGTCCAAAGGTAAACAAAGCCGATGTGTCATTATAACTGCAATCACGTCTAGCTGCCAGTGTTCAATCCATTTTATGTTTCAAATTCCTCAAAACTTCAAATGACTCCATCCCTCCATGTCCAAACTTAGGAACTCCCACTCTATTCAATCATTTACATAAATATCATGGGAACATGAATCCTGAAAAATATACAGACTGCTCATATTATGCTGTATTTTATTGATTGCAATAATCATGCATCACAACAGGTGAAATATCTCAAGATTGAAATCAGCTTGGCCTGTGTTAGAACAAGATGACCAAACTCAAGACCCTGCATTCAAAAATTTCCATTAGAAATAATAGGGTCTTCTTTATAACATGAAAGCATACCAGGGTTCCCGGATTCAAGCTTCTCTTTACCATGACTCCATCCGAAGTTGTACCTACAAACAGAGAGTGAGCAGAAGAAACAAAGAGTTAGAGCACCTCATATACTGTGAGATTATGAACTTGGAAATATATTTCAATTCCAATGCAAGAATAACAAGCCTTCCACAAACAAAATCACCAGAAAAAAGGTTCTAGTTATTCATGATAAACACAGCATTTCCATGGGCTGCAGGCCATGCTAAGTATTGCTGTTAACAGCTTTAGGTAGGATTTAAGGAAAATATACTGTTTTCTTTTTTCATCAAATAGTAAATACGGAACATGACCAAAAATAAATAAAATGAGGAAAGAGATACTTGGGTAAGACCATGCTAATCATCTATGCCATCAAAAGACCTAATGATCAGAGAGGATAAATGGCTAAACTCCATCACCTGAGGTCCTGAGTTAAGTAGCATATGATGCACTCACGAGGACATAACCATGTGAAGACAACATTATTCCACCGGTATGGCTATCAAGGTTGGTTAGTAGAACTCTGAATGGCATTATCATATGTGTCAAGACCTTCTGGAATCAATGAAGAGTTCAACTGACATAGTACCTTTCGAGTAAGAAATGAAATAGTTAAGTACCAATAAGGTGAAAGTTTATCTTTTCGAAACAAGTCTAAGGAACCCAATTGGTATAAAGGGAATATAGATATAATAAGATCCTTCCTACATAAGCTTAGATCTATCCAGAGCAATTTAACAAACCTATAGGCTAAGTGGAGGCCTAAACACATCCAAAGCAACCAAAATAAGCCATCTAAGGGAATAAAGTAAATAAAAGAAGAGGAACAGTGAAATCAAACAACAATACAGGAGTTATTGGAAAGTAGAATCAGACCTACTGTGATGATCTTCAAGATCCTTTTTCACATCGTCCGGAAGGTTAGCGAATCTGATAAAACAGAATCTTGTGAACAACATATGTAAAGTTTCTTAGTCCTAAATAATATCTACCCGCAAGCTCAACCCGAGCATTGAAAATCTAGTTTGAATCTTATACCTAGGTGCAAGATGCAGGAGATTTTGACGCAGTGAAGAAAATCCAGGAATCTAAAACAAAAACAGGTCAACTTCAAACAGGTAAGACAAGCATATTGAAAGCAAAATGACTGACTAATTCCTGAGCAAAGACACCAGTTGTCCAAATTTCAAATGCAAAGACACATACAAAATACATAAATATAGAGGGGGAAAAAAAGAGTTTCAAAAATGGGAACGGGACTTCATCAAACTTGCTACTTCATTTGTTGTTACACATTGCCCCAGGTTTCATCATATTCAAAAGTTCTACTCGTTATACCATACTTGGCAATGAAACTATACAAAGCCAATGGGCATCTCAGTTCCAATTATGTACTTAAAGTTCACATGTCCACAAAAACTTGGGCATTGTGGATGGTTGTTCGCCAATCATAGCTTTTGAAGTTGGGTAAAGACAAATTGGTATATAAATTTTTCATCAAACAGCTGTGGGTTAAAATCAACTTAGCTTTCAAAAGTCAAAACAAAATTGAAATATTTACCAGACACTAAAGCTACTTTGCTTTGAAAGCACATCTGTTAAATGACAATACCAAACGGGGCCTTAAATGACCTATTAATCTTCCAATGTTCTTTCACAAGTTAACACGGAGTGACAATAATTGTCAGGATATATCAAATTCAGGTATCGCTATAATGATATTCCCCTTAAATTTCAGTATCAGTTATTTGTGAGCCAAACAGAACATTGAAAGACTAAAATATGATCAGGTATATACATATGTGCAAGTGCAACAAAATGGACTAATATATATGAAAAGAAAAAATAGAAAATTCAACTGCAAAATTTATTTCTTACGTCTGTAACAGATAAAATTCCGAGACCGTTGGGTCCAAACCCTTGTTCAATCTTCATCGACAAGTCAGCATTCTTGTCCTGTTTCAATCAATTCAAACAACCGCCAGTAAATTTCAAACACGTATGTTTCACACTAGCATACGCAACGAGAACTAAGGTCTGAAGGTGAGCGAGGGACACAGAGACTTTACCTTGAGCTCCGAGTACGAAATTGTGACGGTTCTGAGAGTGGGGGAAACGGCTGCGGCCGAGCAATTCATCTTCTGACACGTAATCCGGTAGGAAGCACTGCGGTTGGAGGGCGGGGCAAGGATGAATTGAGTGCCGAAATGAGTTTTATAGACAAGCGACCCTGAGAGAATCGGATTCATACGCGAAGTGAGTGTGATGGTCAATTCAAATGAGATGAAAACAAAAGGAAAAACACAAGCAAAAGGAATAAAAATAGCAAGCGGTGTGGTTTTGGCTCTTCGCGTTTGTTCTTTAAATTGATTATCGGCCGGCCCAAACCTTATACGTGAGTTGCATAAGTCGTTCGTATTCGCCGTCGTTCCCGCTAAACATTACAAATTTATAATTCCCTGCAATTAAAATTACAAGAAAATATTCACAAAAAGACAAGAAAAAAGTGATTAATACAGTTAAAGCTATTATTTTAACATAAAAACTATCATCTAATTCCCTAACTTTTCTTCTTTTAGTGTGATACCAAAAAATAAATAAATAAATTTCGGATTATCCTTAATTATCTATAAGTTACCTTTTATTTTTAAAAGCTTTAAATTATTTTACTTTTTATTTCAAAAATTAAGGGCAAATAATTGTATATTGATAAAAATTATTGTCTTCTGAACAAAAAGTATGCCATATTTAAATTTAAAAAGTATATAAGTGAATTAAAAATAGCCAATTTCAATATAATAATTCTTTTATTCATTATACGAGAGAAATTTCAAATTGGTTCCTCGTGTTTTTTATACCAATTTACAATATTTACCAATTGAACTAATAAGTAGAATGACATGTGTGTCACGATATAAAAATGAAATAATTTTTTTTATGGATTGACATATTCTGACTTATTGTTACAGAGCATGGTCTGAACTGTGAGGATGAGCTCACTTGATAACTTACTAGCTGACGTGTAAAAGAGTTTGTTAGTTGAGTTAGTTGTTTTGTTAACCAATTAGTTTAGCAAGTATAGAATATAAAACTGATTTAGTTTACATTGTAACAAAGTATAAATAAAGTGCTGTAAGCACGATTGTGTAGTTGGTTTTATTCAATAAAATCCAGATTCTTCTTCATAACTTTTCTTCGTTTTCTCATTGTTTTTCTTACTCTCCAAATATATAATTACATATTCTTTCATGGTATCAGAGCAAACAATGATGAGCTCGAATCAAACCTCTGGATCTTATAGTTTTGTTACTCATGTGAAACTCGACCAGAATAACTTTATTGTTTGGAGAACTCAGATTTTAACAACGATTAAAGGTAACGGCTTGGAGAGCTTCATCAATGGTGATCGAGCCTGTCCAGAGCAATTTCTTCCATCAGCTATCACTGGAGCTATTGATTCAACAAGATCAAAGGATCGAGAAATTAATCCAGAGTTTTTAGCTTGGGTGAAGACTGATCAGTTGATTCTGAGTTGGATGATATCATCCATTCAACAAAATTTGTTGTAACAGTGATTCATTGCTCTACTGCTAAAGAGCTTCTGGACACACTTACTAGTATGTTTATCTCACAATCTCAGGCTAGAATAATGCCTCTTAAAATGCAGATTCAAACACTTAAAAAAGGCTCAATGTCAATGATTGATTATTTTGCCAAAATGAAAAGGTTATCTGATAGCTTAGCTCTGGCTGGAAAACCTATTGAATTGAGTGATTTTGCTCAATATGTTTTGATTGGATTGGATTCCTCAGATTATGAGTCTCTTGTTACGAGTGTCTTAACTAGAGGTGACAAGATTAATCTTGATGAGTTTCACTCTTTACTGTTAAGTCATGAGAATAGAGTTGAGCAGAAGAGAGGAAAAATTGCTAGTGATGTTACTCATAATTTGTCAGCTAATATGGCACAAAAACAGTTTAATTATGGAAAAAATGCTGGTGGTAATCCAAGATAAAATAATAATGGAATTTATGGTGGAGGTGTATGGAAATTTTGCTAATGGAAATGGTATGGGACAATCTGGTGATGGTAATTCAATTATTGTTTGTCAAATCTATTTTATACCGGGTCATGGAGCTCACAAATGCAAGAATAGGTACAATTATGCTTTTATACCTTCAAGGAATCAAGCAAGAGAAAATTTTAGGGCTAGTCAAAGAAATTTTGGAAGGAGATTTGGAAATTCAGGTGGCAGATTTTTTGATGGTGCTTATGGCAGATGGTTTAACTCTCAATTTGGCAATGTTTTTACTAATCACAATGCTGGAAATTTTAACTTGCGAAGAGGTTCAGGATATCAAAGCTATGTGATGTGCTCAGATCCAGTAGCTTTTTATGTTACTCAACCTGGTAGTTCCATTGATGCAAGTTCTTCTGCTTCTGGTTTTGGTTTTACTGGAAATTACAGTGGCTGCTCTCCTTCTGCACCTACAGTTCCTACTCTTGAGTTGGTTGAAGATCGGATCCCACCTGGTACATTAACAGTGGTGCAACTAATCATATCACCAGTGATGCAGGTAAACTTCTTGAACCAAAATCTTATAGTGGAAGTGAAAAGTTGCTTGTTGGTAATGGTGCTTCTCTGCATATTAAACAAGTTGGATCAGTATTGCTAGCCATAACTACATCTGAACCTTTGTTGCTAAGTCATGTTCTTTATGTCCCTTAAATAACCAAAAATTTATTGAGTGTCTCAAAACATTTAGCTGATAATAATGTTACTATTGAATTTCTTGCAAATTGTTGTTTTGTTAAAGTCAAGAGCTCAGGGACCATCTTGTTTAAAGGAATTACAAAAAGAGGATTGTATCAAGTTCAGATTGCAACCCAATCTTCTGATGATAGCTCAGTTTCATTTTGTCAATCTTCTGTCAATCACTTTGAATCTATGTTTGCTTATTTTCCTTCTTTGTCTTGTAATGGTTCAGCTGTCCAGAATAATCCTTTCCCTATCAGTAATAACTCATGTAAGTTAGCCCTGATAGCTAATACAAGCATTGTTAACATCAATTTGCTTTACAAAAGGCTAGGACATCCAGCTTTTCATACTCTTAAAAATGTATTGAAGGATTGTACTGATTTTTCCCTGAATAAAATCAAACACTTGAGTTTCTGTAATGCTTGTCAGTTTGGCAAAAGTCATCTGTTACACTTTGATTCTGTTCCAACAAAAACAATAAAGCCTCTTCAACTCTTATATGTTGATCTTTGGGGTCCTACTCATGCTACTTTAACTCAGGGTTATTCCTATTATTTGTCTATTCTAGATGATTTCAGTAGGTTTACATGGATCTTTCCCTTGACTGCTAAATCTGATGCTCTTCAAGTGTTCTTAAACTTCAAAAACTTCATTGAAAAACACTTGCATAGGCATATCAAAACTGTCCAGAAAGATTAGAAAGGGGAATTTATAAGTTTCTCCATATATCTTGATCAATTTGGTATTCAATTCCGACATCCTTGTCCTCATATTCATCATCAAAATGGTATAATAGAAAGAAAACATAGGCACGTTATGGATATTGGCCTCACTTTGTTAGCCCAAGTTTGCCACTAAAATTCTGGTGGAATGCTTTTCACACGACTGTGTTCCTCATTAATAAATTACCTCCACCAATTTTAAATAATATTTCACTTTATCAAAAAATCTTTCATTAAAAACCAGATTACAATTTTCTCAGAACCTTCAGTTGTGCTTGTTATCCTTACCTCAGGCCATACAGTAGGCACAAACTTGAGTTTAGATCAAGTAGATATGTCTTCATTAGGTACAGCTCTCAACATAAAAGGTACCAATGTCTTCATTTTTCTGGGAGAGTGTATATCTCCAATCATGTCATCTTTGATGAAAACTCCTTTCTATATGTGCTTGGCTTAGACTTTTCTTCTGTCACACAATCATGTAATTCAAATGATACAGTCTCTCATTCGTCCGCTATCTCTACTCCTATCTTTGCTCATTTTCCAACAATGCAATCTCCTCTACAATCCTCTTTAGCAAGTGGTTCCTCTGAGTCTTCAATAACAATTCCTAGCCAGGTAAATTCCCATTATTCTTCTTCTCATACACCACAAATGTCTGATATTCAACCTTTAAATGATACTCAATTACCACTACATATAATACCTGCTGCACCACCAATAGGACATTCTATGATCACCAGATCTAAAACTGGCATTTTTAAGCCAAAGTCTTATCTTGCTGCTCTTTCAGCCACACCCTCAGAACCTACCTCTGTTTCCCAAGCACTTACTGATCCAAAATGATTTCAAGCAATGCATGAGGAATTTCAAGCACTTAAAAACAATCATACTTAGGTTTTAGTATAACCATTAACACCTGTCGAAGTAATTGGCATCAAGTGGGTTTTCAGAATTAAATATAACTTGAATGGAACCATTTCTAGATATAAAGCAAGACTTGTGGCAAATGGTTTCCATCAGACACATGGAATAGATTATACTGAAACCTATCACAGTCAAAATAGTTTTGAGTTTAGCTGTCATGAACAAATGGATCCTTAGATAGGTAGACGTAAACAATGCATTCTTGAATGGTTTGTTGGTTGAAGATGTGTATATAGTCCAGCCTGAAGGATTTGTTGATCCTACAAAGCCTTCTCATGTATGCAAACTCAAGAAGGCCATTTATAGATTAAAGCAAGCCCCCCGACCATGGTTTGACAGATTCAAGAATGCTATGGTCGATCAATGGGGTTTTCTAAACTCTAAATCTGACAGCTCTCTCTTCTATAAGTGGGAAAATAATCATATCTTGCTTGTCTTAGTATATATTGATGACATAATTGTTACTGGATCTAACTACCAACTAGTGCAGCAAGTGATACATAATATGCAGGCTACTTTTGCCTTAAAGGATTTGGGGGAGTTAAGCTATTTTCTTGGGATTGAAGTATCTAAAACAGCAGTTGGAGTTCATCTATCTCAAGCCAAATGTATAGTTGATCTCTTAGCAAAACATGATATGGCAAGTTGCAATCCAGTTCCTACTCCTATGTCCACAGGGCATCATCTCACAAAAGGTTCAGGCTCACATATTTCTAATGCATCTCAGTACAGAAGTATAATTGGGGCCTTGCAGTATGTGACTCTAACAAGACCTGAGATAGCATTCTCAGTTAACAAACTGAGTCAATTTCTATCCTTACCAATGACAGAACATTGGGAAGCATGTAAAAGACTTTTGAGGTATTTAAAGAGAACCATTCATTTTGGTTTGCATTTTTATCATTGTGGAACTTTACAGGTGAACTGTTATAATGACTCTGATTAGGCATGTGACAAAGATGATAGAAAATCAGTATCTGATTATGCAGTGTATCTTGGTTCAAATTTAGTTTCATGGTGCTCTAAGAAACAACAAGTGGTTTCAAGGTCCAACACTGAAGCTAAGTACAGAGCCTTAGCTCAAGCTACATTTGAAGTTGTTTGGATTGAAAATCTACTTAGTGAGTTGAAAATCAAACTTGTTGCAGAACCTATTATGTGGTGTGATAATCAAGGTGCTATAGCTTTGGCTTACAATTCAGTTTATCATGTTAAAACTAAGCATGTTGAATTGGACATTCACTTTATCAGGGAGAAAATAGCAGTCAAAAAGATTGAAGTGCAATTTGTTCCAAGTGAGGATCAAACTGCAGACATACTTACCAAGCCACTGACTTTTGATCACTTCCATTATCTTCGCAGCAAGCTAAATGTCCATCCTGGACAGTTTATCTTAAGAGGGAATGTTACAGAGTATGGTCAGAGCTGTGAAAATGAGCACATTTGATAACTTGCTAGCTGACGTGCAAAAGAGTTTGTTAGCTGAGTCAGCTGCTTTGTTAACCAATTAGTTTAGCGTATATAGAATATAAAACAGATTTAGTTTACATTGTAACAAAGTATAAATAAAGAGCTGTAAGCACGATTGTGTAGTTGATTTTTATTCAATAAAATCTAGATTCTTCTTCATAACTTTTCTTCATTTTCTCATTGTTTTTCTGACTCTCCAAACACATAATTACAGATTCTTTCACTTATTAATAATCTTATATTTAATATTTTTTATGTTGAACTATTTATTAGTGTCATATATGTTTTCTCAATTCATTTATGACCAATTTAACAACAATTTCATTATATTTATTATGTATTAAATCCATCTTTATTTTTTTTCGGTAGAAAAATGACCGAACAACTTTTTAACCTCTTTTTACTTAGCTTTTAATTATTTAATTCCTAAAAAATAAGCGTAATTTCTTATGAAGTTAAGTATATATTGCAGGTCGAATTCGACCTAAGACTCAAGACTTTTTTTTTTGATAAGTAATACTCAAGACTTTAAATCTTATGAAAACCGCTTTTTATTTTCTGCTAAAACTAAACAGTAACTCCTACTCAACACGACATTTTAAAGAATACAAGTACATACATTAGGGAAAAAAAAAAAAAACATGATTGCTAAATCTCAATCACATCAAGGAAGAGAAATGATGAGATGTGATTATATGAGCGGTTGAACATGCTCGCAATTCACATAATTTATGTTATTTATTTATTTTTTATTGCTTTTTATTATACTATACTACAGATGTGGACACTTAAAGTGATGGTTGCCTTATATTTTATTGTTTGAATATGTAGTTTATCCAAGTATTTATTTCAATTGAAAAATAATATTATTTCGAAACGGTTTTAGTTTTCAAGTTTTGTTCGAAATTCACACCCCTCTCTTGCTGAAAATTCAATGGCGTGCAACTTTCACCACCTCACCCAAACTATCCGACTCTCTTTCCAACCTCTCCACAATTTTAAAGCTTCTTATGCTTTTACGAACAAGAGTTTAATTATCACATTTCCAGTACGTTTCTCTTTTCACAGCTCAGCAAAATTAACTACTTCTATTCGCTCTCTGCCAGTCGCCACCGCTGGCATTAGCTACAGAAGCAGCTGTACCTTCACTTGGGACGACGTCTTTCGAGTTTCTCAACCAGAATACTCCCCTGACGATTCTTCCGATCTCCGTGGCTACTTCGAGAAAATCAAAATCTGCAATCGTGGCTCAGTTACTATTTCGAATTCCTCATCAAACAAATAAATTTTGCAACCTTTATTTTGCTACACTTAATTAATTTTTTTATCTTTTAATTATTATTATCATCATTATTTTGTTTTAGGAAATGCAATCCGAGTTT
This sequence comes from Citrus glauca, assembly GCA_029633175.1. Taxonomy (NCBI): domain Eukaryota; kingdom Viridiplantae; phylum Streptophyta; class Magnoliopsida; order Sapindales; family Rutaceae; genus Citrus; species Citrus glauca. Next base: position 7,381,343 of record JAQOOD010000001.1, read on the forward strand.
TTTCCTTTTATCATCGAGGACCAAGTTGCTGGTTACACACATAATCGGTACAATTTCTCTATCCTCATAATACAAAGTAGATTATGTCTATTTAATTTTAGGGCTTAGTTATGGTGTAATTGTGGGTACGATACCACAATTATTTTCACCCATTAGATATAACCATTAGATTTAAAAGTAAGAGATTAAATGATTAAAAGTAACTGTGGTATGATGTCACAATTGCACTATAGCTGCGGTTAAGAATTTTAAATTCTGAACAATTTTTTTTGAGAAATTATTATTGCAACATCTCTATTTTACATTATATTCATCCAATTACTATAAAATTTTAACATATTTTTTACACCACATTTCTTTTTAAATTTCTATCAATTACTCATTTTTGTATTAACACCGTTAAATAATTTTAATAAAATGACTAGTTTACCCCTAAATAAATTAAAAAATTATTCTATTTTATAAAAACTTTGAAAAATAAAAAAATTGTAATTATAGAAATACCCTAATTTAATAAAAATAAATCCCAAAATTATAATTTTTATTTTTTATAAAAATTATTTTAATAAAATAATTGCAAAAGTTTGGAATTTAATAAAAATATCCTAAATTATTAAAAATTTTGGATTTATTTTTTAATAAATAAATTCAGTTATTTTAATAAAATTTGGTAACATTATAATTTTTAATAAATAAATTTAGTTTTTTATTAAAATTTTACAAAATTATAATTTTTTAATGAAAATAATATTAAAATTTTATAAAATCTAAACTTAATAAAAATCAATTGAGCACCTCTACTTGGAATTTATTTTTATTAAATTTAAAAGTATTTTTATAATTATAAATTTTTTATTTTTCAAAAATTTATAAAATAAAATAGTCTTTTAATATATTTAGGGATAAAATTATTATTTTATTTAAATTATATAATAATATTAATATAAAAATAACTAATTAATACCATTTTAAAAAAAAATAATACAAAAAATATTAGACTTGACAAAACCCTGGGTTAGGTCCAGATTTGGTACTGTCCGGCGCCGGATCGGATGAATGAAATGGCTGCCTGGACATGGGTTTAAGCCCGATTTTTATGTGCGGGCCAAGTTCAAGCTGGAACCTCCAAGGCCCTGGTTTTTATCTGGGCTTTTAAGCTGCATGTGAATTAATATGTAATATACTAATATAAATATAAATTTTACATAAATAATAAATAAAATTTACTTCAACCTACTTTTCTCTACCTAAATTTATTCAATTTTTAAGTTAAACTCATTCAATATATATTAAAAAAATAAATTTAACCACATAATATTCACCAAATAAATTTAAATAATATCAAACATATCATAAGTTTATAATTATGATACTAATTATCAATACAATATATAAAAATTTTAAAATATTTAACAACTCAAAAAATAGTTCATAAAAAAATTAAAATACTAACAACTCAAAAAATAGTTCATAAACAGTCAAAATACACTCTTATGTGAAATACTCGAGCATAGCATATTAGCATCCAAAAAAAATACAAAGGCTAAATACCAAATAATCATAATAATTTCATCATTTTTTTAACTAAATCGGAAAATTATATGAAAGGCAAAATCAAGAAGCAAAAAATCAATAGCTGGGGCTGTGGCTGAGGCTGAGTGGCTGACCAGCTATGATGGGCTGATGGTAGAGTGATGGTGGTTGAGAAAGTGGAGATGGTGGCTGTGATGGCCAACGGGCTGACGACAGTAGAGGTCGAACAACTCACTGTTGTTGGAGATGGAGCAACCGAACAAAGCCGCGTGCCAAGCCAAGTCAGCAACCGAGAAGAGATGATCCCGACGGGTGACGGTGCGTGGTGGTTATTGTTGGGTTGGAGTGTTGGAGGCGTGAGCTGCGCGGCAGCACTGCTGCTTAAGCTTTTCAAATTGTTGATAGGAATTAGGGAATTAGGGATTTGGCAATTTGGGCTGGGTACTTGGGTATCTAGGCTTTGGAATTGAGCTCGGAACCGTGCTCGAAAATGTCCGAGTTTGAGAATTTCATGCCCAGATCCATTTTGTTCGAGTACGCGGTTTGAGTTTTGCTCGGACCGGATTAGCCGAGTCTGGTCTGAATCCTGCCTGAGTGTGCTTTTTTGACACCTTTAGAAAATATGTTAAAATTTTATGGTAATTAAAGAAATATAAGGTAAAATAGAGTTGGTAAAATGATAATTATTCTATTTTTTTTCCTTTTTTGAATCTGAGCAGTTTCGCTAGCCACCTAAGGAAATACGACGACGTATTCATTTACTCTGAGAACAACGGAGGTCGATTTGGCAGTCACGTGAAGTTAAATTCAAAGCTGAAAACAGCCGAGGAGAGGACGAGAGTTGTTGGAGAAGTGATTAAATGCTTGGCCGAAGAAGAATTGATTCCAGATATACAAAATGAGGTACTGCTAGCTTTACTTTTGATGCTTATATAGGAATTGAATAGATTTTCTTTCACTTTTGAATACATTCTTCGTGCTTCTGACAATGTCCATATAATGTGTAATTTCTATTTGATATTTGATTTTTTTGAGATTGATTCATTTTGGATTTCATTGGTTTATAATCAGCTCTATCCTGTAGCATCAACCTTTGGTTCTCCGATATTCTTCTCGCTGGATCGTGCCGCTGCTCCTTACTTTGGGATAAAGGTGAGTTCATGACTTTTGCTTTGCATCAATGATCTTGTATTATTTTTTGTGGAAAAGAAGCTTAGACACGTTGTGCATAAAGTTTGAGATACAATAAGTTATTGATTATGAGATGTTTATTGCGGATATGATCACACGAAACAGTTGTCTTATTGAGTGTCTATGATTGGATCTAGTCACTGTCGAACTTTGTCTATTTTATTACTTTGTATATTACTTTGCTTTCTGGTAAATGAATGAATAATAATTTATTTGGTTATTGATGGTTATATGGCTGATCCTTTCTTCCTGAATTTGAAAATAGGCTTATGCAGTTCCCTTGAATGGTTATGTTGAAAAAGATGGGCAAAAATTTCTGTGGATTGGAAAACGAAGTCAAGTCAAATCTACTTATCCAGGAATGCTTGATATTCTAGCTGGTGGAGGATTGGTTTGTAATAGTAACCTTTCATTGCTTTTCTTAGGTTTATAGTATTGGATTCTTCTTTTGAATTGTATTGAGTTTACTTTTGTTTCGAAAAACACTAAAGTCGTCAGCTGATTCTCCTAAGTCCTTTTTGTGATCGGACAAAAGTGCCAAACATGTATTGCATCGGTAGGGCACAGCTGGATCCTCATATACTTGAAATTCACTGATGACCTTCATTTGAAATTGGAATAGGTTGCTTACTAAGAAATAGATTAATAAGGTTTTTTTTCGGCAGATGACTCCAATATGACTGCAGTTGATTATTGTAACAAGATTGACTTCTGAAGTGCTACTAAGGCTTAAAAATCAATTAGTTCTTAGAAATTCTCAAAATAGTAGGAAGAAGGCACGACATTACCCAATGGTTGTTTGTCATTCTGATTTAGCTTTATGCTTTGCTTCTAGAATAAGAGGGAAGAGGCAAAAGGTCATTCTGAAAAATGCCATTTCTATGGTGCCATTTATAAAGCATGCAAGCAAAAACATAGGGGGCAAGAGAAACTTTGCGGACATTTGTTTCTTGGTTATTTTTCGGTTGGACTGATTTATCTCTTTACTAGCGATATATGTTTTAAAGTTTAAACTGAATGGTTTGGGCAGCTGGCAAATATTTGTCCATGTTAGTCTGTAATGAGAAAATGATCTTGAAAAGCCTTTAGTGAACATGGAAACTTGAGCTCAGAACAAATATCACGTGGGCAGCAAACCCTGTGCAATTGGAAAACATTAGGCGTTCCTCCTTGTTGCAATACTTGGAGATTCCAGTTCAGTTGCTGCAATTGGACAATAGAATTTATAATAGTGAAAACCAATGATTCATTTCATTTAAAAATGTGTTCTCTAATCTTTATGCAAGTTATCTGAGCCAACTCTTCAGCTATATAATTGTGATGGTGATTGCAGCCCCATGGTATTACTTGTGGGGAGAATATTATCAAGGAATGTGAAGAGGAAGCGGGAATCCCTAGATCCATATCCAATAGGTAAGCTTTCCTCATGCCACATTGATTCTAAAATTTTAGGATTAATTGTATTAACTATATTATATTGGCTAAAAATGTGAACTTTGCTAAAGTTCCACTCCACATGTCAACATTCTGATTAAACCATGCTTCTTTTGTGGATGATTGGTTGTACTAATGGGTTCAGATATACATATTTCACAGAGCTAGACCAGTGGGAGCTGTTTCCTATACGGAGATTAATGGGTTTAGTTACAAAAGAGATGTTATATTTTGTTATGATTTGAAGCTACCTGAAGATTTTGTTCCTATGAATCAAGGTAACTGTATTAAAGCTTGATCACACTGACGCTCATTTTCTTCCTTCGTGAGAATAAGGTATAAAAGCAATGTTTCTTGATCTACAAACTAATTTTAGCATTCCTACTGTCAAATATTTGTACCTTTCAATCTATAACATACATCTGCTGCAGTTTTAGAAGAGAATTATATCTATTCATTGTAATAGTTTTTATTAAACTTGTTGCAGACGGAGAGGTAGAAAGCTTCCAGTTGATCCCTGTGGCACATGTTGCAAATGTCATACGGAGAACAGAGTTCTTCAAGCCAAATTGCTCCCTAGCCATCATTGATTTCTTGTTTCGACATGGGTATTAGCACTTTTCTTGATTACTTCTTGTATCTCTCTCAGTTTGAGACTTTCAGTAATCAGTTAAAAAGATTAAAATAAAGAAAGAAATAAAACTAGCATATGTGACAGCCGTATGAAAAATAAATAAATAAATAAATAGAAAGCATAATCACTTCTTTCTTTCTTTTTTAATTAACTGTCAAGTTGTGGCAATGGTTGCTGCTTTTCTTATGATAGTGGACTCTTCTGCCCTGTAGAAATGATAAAAGCAATGGTGTGTAATTGTAACGAACCTTAAATGTTTGCTCTCCACTACTGATATTTCCATGTGTTTCTCTTTAGTTTTAGGAATCTTTTAGATGTCTTTGGGTTTTCTTTTTTACGATCATACGTTTATCATTTATGCTGATTAAAATTGTTACATATTAGGCTTGGCAAATTGCTCCAGGATTTTATTTCTGACACCCATATGCACTTCCAACAATTTCAATGAATCTCGAGATATGTCTTTGATTTTTCTTGTAATGTCCATATATTGATGCTGGTTGATATTAGATATATTTGATGGGATTCATGCTCAAAAGACGTTGTTGTAGTTCCTTCTTTGCTATTATGAAAAATTCAGCTATAGCATATCAATCATTCCCAGTTTGATTCTAATCTTTTACCATAATGCTGCAACTTGTAGGTACATTCGTCCTGAATATTTTGGATACTTGGATCTACTACAGAGTTTGAGAAGGGGAGACTTCTCCTAATTATTTGTCTTTGTGCCTGTTTTTTTTTTTTTTAAATCCTCCAAATAAATTGGATTGACTGAATGACAACTGGTTAATTAAAAGCTTTATTTTCCTGTCGCGAAAGAGATAATTTGGGCATTACACGAATTGGTTTTAAGATACAGCTTCGTGCGCAAAGATTGAGATATGGTGAAATCATAGTTCTTAAAATGAGACTTCTGAATGAAACTAAACACAGAATATGTAATTAGGGTTTAAAAAAAAAAAACTGGAATCTACGCTGGCTATACCCGGAATCTTGGCTATTAATCTAGTTATGCCCTCGTACTTCGAAATTATCATAATATGCCTTTAGAGATGAGTACTGTCTAAATTACCTTCAAATATCTCCAATTACACATGCGTTGCTGAGTACTCAACCAGCCTCATTCTTCTCCTTCATGAGATTTGTTCATCCTCCATTTTGTCATTGAATTTCTTCTCCATTGGCCGCAATAGCATCATCGGGATTACCCTTATCAAGCAGAATAATTTCTCTCTTGTTGGTGGTGACCTAAACAATTAAGTATAGGTCATAGTTATGACGAAAATAAAGGGCCAGAATTCACATGAATTATGCTTAATTTCCATGGCTGCTAACTAGGCCAGAATAATTTCTCTCTTGTTGGTGGTGACCTAAACAATTAAGTATAGGTCATAGTTATGACGAAAATAAAGGGCCAGAATTCACATGAATTATGCTTAATTTCCATGGCTGCTAACTAGGCCAAAACATCATGACACGATCAACAGAAAGATAAACGTAGAACTGTCAGATGCGCAAACTATAAGTGTATTCCATATACCTGAAAGATGATTGCTTATTCATCAAAAATTGTCCACATAGAAAATGCAGAAATTGAAGAATCCCAACCTAATCTGGTATTAGCCATTGTGCCCACCAATTAGACTTCCACCTGAATGATGCTCAGATTTATCGCTATAAATACCAAAGCTTACAGAATCTTGAATGCTCAAGTGATAACCAATAGGCTCTTTTGTTTAAAAAAAAAAAAAAGAATTACCATATGTTTGCTTTACATATTGCCTAGGGATGATAATATCCATCAACAAACTGGTATCCAGTTCCATCCATAGAGACATGTAGATCTTCTTACTCTGTACCAGAATATCTGTGGAAAGTAAATAAAATAAATTCAAGACCCAAAGTTTTACTCTCTAGGCTCTGGTTTGGTTAAGTCATATAATTTTCGGAGAACACCACATGTACCAAAAGCAACACTATCAAGTAAACTCCTCTATTTACATTTCAATTAAACCACATAATTGATCTACAGAGGGAAAATTGCTAGAATTACCTCCGCTGTGCAGGAAAATAATAAAGAAGACAGCCTTTGTGACACTGAGAGCGAAGAAGTATTTGTTCAAGGCCCTCATTCTCTTTCATTTTCATTCCTTTACATACTGCTCAAGTGCTCATAAAAATATTGTAAGGGTCTTATTCAGCCACATATACAAAAAATAATTCTAGATTGTGAAAAAGTTGAAACTATTTACTTTTAAGGAATGAAGCATGCATCAACAATATAGTTAGTTGAGACTCATGAATCCTCATTCTAAATCCAGTGAGAAACATTTCCCAAGGGCTTTGAAAGCTAGACACCAACAATTAACCTTCAGTAAATGTAGAAAATAATTGAAAAATAAATAAATGAATAAAAAATCCAACATAGACGAAAATGGTGAAAGGAACACAAGAAGATGCGAGTGGAAGACAAGTGTAGCACCAAACAAGAATTTCACTCCCACTTATAGCTTCATTTTCAAAAAAATTGGCAGAGACTAGTACCAAAAGATTAGATTACTCTGAAAATATGCTCATATAAAGGAAAAATAATGAAACCAATATCTGCTTCAAAAATCGGCTGAAACTACTGTCAGTTTAAAACAACTATTCCAATATAGAATAGAAGTTGACAATGTAAAAAAAGTGTAGACTGCATACAAAGATGTTTCTTCCCTGCAGTACACACTTGCACTCACACAAAGACACAAAAATAGAGAATCATAAATTTGTATAACTGATTAAATACAAGCTCTCAGATCATGAATCCAAGAAATCACATAACTATGATAAACAAACCTCTCAAGAGACAATTTCCAGCAAGCAGAATAAGTCTCTCTTAAAAGCCAAGGAAGGAATAGAGTAATGTTTTGTGAGCATACCCACTTCAAGTTCTGGCAGTGCACTACAAGGCCATATATTGGAACCACAATATGACGGATATCTAAAAGACTGAGAACGGGAAATAAATAAAGCAACAAACCACATCAAGATTTTGCATATCCAATCTAAATATGCGCAAATGAACATAAGATGCATATAACACATATCTTTCAAAAGTAAAAAAATTATCCCAGCAAATGTATTATTGTCTTCCACAGACTGTATTATATGAAGATAGATATAACACATTTTTGTTATCCACTTTATCCACACACTAACAATCAATTTTGCCATCCATAAAATCTCCAGGAACAAGGGAATGACAGTCAACACTACAAGCACTTGAAATGCTGTTAATATCTCTTACCTTTCGATTAAATGAGTCTCTGTTGTAGGTACATCTAACAATGGATTCGCATAGAAGGAGCCCTTCAACATATCTGCACAAGATTAGAATTAAAGAGGTTAAGACCGTACTTGCAGGCATAAACAGACATCATGAGAAATATAAAAAATAATCCTAGTAAGGCATAGAACACCAACACTTCCTAATAATATGTATCAACATGAACCACATCCAAAGGCAGGGGCAGAACAAGCCAATCGTGGCTGGAGGGGCCAAAGAATTTTTTCAAGCCTATAAAATAGGTATTTTATTAGTACATGTTTATTTTAATATAAAATATAGAGTATTAAACTTTTTTTTTTTTACAGAGGCCATGGCCCATGCCAGTCCCTTAATAGATCCGCCCCTGTCCAAAGGTAAACAAAGCCGATGTGTCATTATAACTGCAATCACGTCTAGCTGCCAGTGTTCAATCCATTTTATGTTTCAATTCCTCAAAACTTCAAATGACTCCATCCCTCCATGTCCAAACTTAGGGACTCCCACTCTATTCAATCATTTACATAAATATCATGGGAACATGAATCCTGAAAAATATACAGACTGCTCATATTATGCTGTATTTTATTGATTGCAATAATCATGCATCACAACAGGTGAAATATCTCAAGATTGAAATCAGCTTGGCCTGTGTTAGAACAAGATGACCAAACTCAAGACCCTGCATTCAAAAATTTCCATTAGAAATAATAGGGTCTTCTTTATAACATGAAAGCATACCAGGCTTCCCGGATTCAAGCTTCTCTTTACCATGACTCCATCCGAAGTTGTACCTACAAACAGAGGGTGAGCAGAAGAAACAAAGAGTTAGAGCACCTCATATACTGTGAGATTATGAACTTGGAAATATATTTCAATTCCAATGCAAGAATACCAAGCCTTCCACAAACAAAATCACCAGAAAAAAGGTTCTAGTTATTCATGATAAACACAGCATTTCCATGGGCTGCAGGCCATGATAAGTATTGCTGTTAACAGCTTTAGGTAGGATTTCAGGAAAATATACTGTTTTCTTTTTTCATCAAATAGTAAATACTGGACATGACCAAAAGTAAATAAAATGAGGAAAGAGATACTTAGGTAAGACCGTGCTAATCATCTACACCATCAAAAGACCTAATGATCGCAGAGGATAAATGGGTAAACTCCATAACCTGAATTATGTAGCATATGATGCACTCATGAGGACATAACCATGTGAAGACAGCATTATTCTATTGGTAAGGCTATCAAGGTTAGTGAGTAGAACTCTGAATGGCATTATCATATGTGTCAGGACCTTCTGGAATCAATGAAGAGTTCAACTGACATAATACCTTTCGAGTATGAAATGAAACCGTTAAGTACCAATAAGGTGAAAGTTTATCTTTTCCAAACAAGCCTAAGGAACCCAATCAGTATAAGATCCTTCCCACATAAGTTTAGAGCTATCCAAAGCAATTTAACAAACCTCTACGCGAAGTGGAGGCAAAATACACATCCAGAGCAACCAAAATAAGCCATCAAAGGGAATAAAGTAAATAAAAGAAGATGAACAGTGAAATCAAACAACAATACAGGAGTTATTGGAAAGTAGAATCAGACCTACTGTGATGATCTTCAAGATCCTTTTTCACATCGTCAGGAAGGTTAGCTAATCTGATAAAACAGAATCTTGTGAACAACATATGTAAAGTTTCTTAGTCCTAAATAATATCTACCCACAAGCTCAACCCGAGCATTGAAAATCTAGTTTGAATCTTATACCTAGGTGCAAGATGCAGGAGATTTTGATGCAGTGACGAAAATCCAGGAACCTAAAACAAAAACAGGTCAACTTCAAACAGGTAAGACTAGCATATTGAAAGCAAAATGACTGACTAATTCCTGAGCAAAGACACTGGTTGTCCAAATTTCAAATGCAAAGACACATACAAAATACATAAATATAGAAGGGGGAAAAAAGAGTTTCAAAAATGGGAACGGGACTTCATCAAACTTGCTACTTCATTTGTTGTTACACATTGCCCCAGGTTTCATCATATTCAAAAGTTCTACTCGTTATACCATACTTGGCAATGAAACTATACAAAGCCAATGGGCATCTCAGTTCCAATTATGTACTTAAAGTTCACATGTCCACAAAAACTTGGGCATTGTGGATGGTTGTTCGCCAATCATAGCTTTTGAAGTTGGGTAAAGACAAATTGGTATATAAATTTTTCATCAAACAGCTGTGGGTTAAAATCAACTTAGCTTTCAAAAGTCAAAACGAAATTGAAATATTTACCAGACACTAAAGCTACTTTGCTTTGAAAGCACATCTGTTAAATGACAATACCAAACGGGGCCTTAAATGACCTATTAATCTTCCAATGTTCTTTCACAAGTTAACACGGAGTGACAATAATTGTCAGGATATATCAAATTCAGGTATCGCTATAATGATATTCCCCTTAAATTTCAGTATCAGTTATTTGTGAGCCAAACAGAACATTGAAAGACTAAAATATGATCTGGTATATACATATGTGCAAGTGCAACAAAATGGACCAATATATATGAAAAGAAAAAATAGAAAATTCAACTGCAAAATTTATTTCTTACGTCTGTAACGGATAAAATTCCGAGACCGTTGGGTCCAAACCCTTGTTCAATCTTCATCGACAAGTCAGCATTCTTGTCCTGTTTCAAGCAATTCAAACAACCGCCAGTAAATTTCAAACACGTGTGTTTCACACTAGCATACGCAACGAGAACTAAGGACTGAAGGTGAGCGAGGGACACAGAGACTTTACCTTGAGCTCCGAGTACGAAATTGTGACGGTTCTGAGAGTGGGGGAAACGGCTGCGGACGAGCAATTCATCTTCTGACACGTAATCCGGTAGGAAGCACTGCGGTTGGAGGGCGGGGCAAGGATGAATTGAGTGCCGAAATGAGTTTTATAGACAAGCGACCCTGAGAGAATCGGATTCATACGCGAAGTGAGTGTGATGGTCAATTCAAATGAGATGAAAACAGAAGGAAAAACACAAGCAAAAGGAATAAAATAGCAAGCGGTGTGGTTTTGGCTCTTCGCGTTTGTTCTTTAAATTGACTATCGGCCGGCCCAAACCTTATACGTGAGTTGCATAAGTCGTTCGTATTCGCCGTCGTTCCCGCTAAACATTACAAATTTATAATTCCCCGCAATTAAAATTAGAAAAAAATATTCACAAAAAGACAAGAAAAAAGTGATTAATACAGTTAAAGCTATTATTTTAATATAAAACTATCATCTAATTCCCTCACTTTTCTTCTTTTAATGTGATACCAAAAAATTTATATATCTATATAAAGTTAAGACTTGAGGAGGAGATGTGGCATCATCATTTTATTTCTTCATATATTCTCTATTATCTAATAAATAGAGTTTTTTTTTAAATTTAGCTTTTCATCTTCTCATAATTAATTTGATTGTATTTAACTCAATTAATAAATAGTAACTTTATTAATATATATCATTCCTCATCTTTTTATATTTTCTATTATCTAAAATATTGGTAAATATTCTTTGTCATTTTTTTCTCTTTTTATTTAAATTCAACAATATGTAATCATTAATAATATTAATTATAAGTCTTTGAAACATTTATTTATTTTATTATGCTAGCAATTAAACTTTAGTGGCATAAAATATATGAATTAATATATATATATATATATTTATAAAGTTGGGACTTAAGGAGGTGATGTGGCATCACAATTTCTCATCTTTGTATATTCTCTATTACTTGATAAATAGAGAAATTTACTTTTAGATTTGGCTTTTCATCTTCTCATAATTAATTTGATTGTAATTACACAACAATAATTATGTAAAGATTTTAATGAGGCATATTCTTTGTAATGAACATCGAAGTGAGAGTATTATGAATTTATTAAAATAAATATAGATATTCATAACATATATCTCTTAGTCTCCACGCTATCTCCCATTAGCAACTTTTAGCTTCCCTATAACTTCCACTACCTCTCAATGAATTATGATCCATAATTTTTCATTAATTTCATGGAGTGATTATGTAACTATAAAAGGAGAGCTCATCTTTTTGTTTTGTACACACACAATTGGAATGAATAAAATCACTTTATAATATATTCTCTCATTTTATTCTTTATCTTGCATTGCTTCTTTATTTGTATTGTTGGCTAATAGATTTTTTTATATTTTTATAAGCCTGTCTCATCTTGAAAAAAAACCAATTCATTTTTTTATCAGTTTTCATCAAGTGTAAAATAAAAAAAGATAATACTAAATTCTTTTTTCAAAGCCATATGAAACGCGATTCTATTTTCTAGTATATATATAAAGTTAGGACTAAATGAGGTGATGTAGTATCACAATTTCTCATCATTTCATTTTCTCTATTATCAAATAATTTGGTTGAAATTAAAAAATAATTACATTACAAAATATTAAAATAGAAAATTATTATTATATTATAAATGATTACATGTCTATTCCTCTTTCTATTTAAATTCAACAATATGTAACCATTTCTCATCTTTGTATATTCTCTATTATCTAATAAATAGAGAAATTTTCTTTTAGATTTAACTTTTCATCTTCTTATAATTAATTTGATTGTTATTATACAATAACAATTATGTAAAGATTTTAATGAGGTATATTATTTGTAATGAATATTCAATGGAGAGTGTTATGAATTTATTAAAATAAATATATATGTTCATAACATATATCTTTTAGTCTCCCCACTATCTCTCATTAGCAACCTTTAGCTTCTCTATAGCTCCCACTATCTCACAAGGAATTATGATTCATAATTTTTCATTAATTTCATAGAGTGATTATGTAACTATAAAAGGAGAGCTCATCTTTTTGTTTAGTACTCACACAATTGGAATGAATAAAATCACTTTATAATCTATTCTCTTATTTTATTCTTTATTTTACGTTGCTTCTTTATTTGTATTGCTGGCTAATAGCTTTGTTTTTTGTTTTTTATAAGGCTGTCTCATCTTAAAAAAAATCAATTCATATTTTTTATCAGTTTCATCAAGTGTAAAATAAAAACATGGTACTAAATTATTTTTTCAAAGCCGCGTGAAACGCGGTTCTATTTTCTAGTAAATAAATAAATTTTGGATTATCCTTAATTATCTACAAGTTACTGGGGAGATCATAGCAGACGAGAGCCGATCCCTGGGTTCTCTCCTTTTTATTTTTAAAAGCTTTAAATTATTTTACTTTTTATTTCAAAAATTATGGGAAAATAATTGTATATTGATAAAAATTATTGTCTTCTGAACAAAAAGTATGCCATATTTAAATTTAAAAAGTAAATAAGTGAATTAAAAATAGTCAATTTGAATATAATAATTCTTTTATTCATTATACGAGAGAAATTTCAACTTGGTTCCTCGTGTTTTTTCCAATGAATACCGTATAACTGTCACATTGCTTCTCACTGTATTAAAGGCATAGGATGGGCCAAGCAATTTTAATATAAAAACTATCATCTAATTCCCTAACTTTTCTTCCTTTAGTGTAATACCAAAAAAAAAATATAAATTTCGGATTATCCTTGATTATCTTTAAGTTACCTTTTACATTTAAAAGCTTTAAATTATTTTACTTTTTGTTTTAAAAATAAAGAGCAAATAATTGTATATCGACAAAAAATATTTTGTCTTCTTAACAAAAAGTATGCCATATTTAAATTTAAAAGTAAATAAGTGATTTTAAAATAACAATTTTAATATAATAATTCTTTTATTCATTATACGAGAGAAATTTCAGGTTGATTCCTCGTGTCTGTTATGCTAACTTACGATCTTTACTAGTTGAACTAAAAATGAAATAACTTTTTGGGTTATTATCATTTTACTACTTCAAAAATTATCAAATATAAAATGACTATAACAAATATTGTCTCATATCATTTTCCGATTATATCTTTATAAAATATTATTTAACTACTTTTTCATTACAACAAATATCATTTTACTACCTTTCCATTACAACCGATAGTTGACTCGTTATTTGACCAATTAATTGACTAATAAAATACAAATTTTACCCTTCATGATTAAAAATAATAATAAGATAAATTTATAATCCATATATCATAATTCCAGCAAAAAGAATTATGTTGGTATTATATATCTATTTTAATAAATATATTACACATTTATTTTGTAAATAAGTTTCAAGTATTTTTTTTAATCATGAAAGGTGAAATTGGTATTTTATTAGTCAACTAACGGTTATAATGAAAAAAATAGTAAAATGATATTTTTATAAAGATATAGTATGAAAATAATAGAAGATAATACTTGTTTTAGTCATTTGATATTTGACAGTTTTTGAAGTAGTGAAATGATAATGACCCTAAATTTTTTTATGATTGAATTGATATAATCTTACTTATTAATAATCTTATATTTAATATTATTTGTGTTGAATTGTTTATTGGTGTCGTATATGTTTTCTCAATTCATTTTACAACCAATTTAACAATAGTTTCGATATATTTATTATGTATTAAATTCATCTTTATTTTTTAGTAGAAAAATGACCGAACAACTTTTTAGCCTCTTTTACTTACCTTTTAGTTATTTGATTCCTAAAAAAATAGGCGTAAATGTTATATTTTGATTCTACCCATCCCTAGGCTTTTCTTTCTTATTAAGGGGCAAAACTATCTTACCCCCAATGTACTGAACACCATTTTGGTATTTTCTTTGGCAGCACCTATGGTTTTCTGTAAATAATAAAAACTATAGGTTTTAAAAATTGTATACAATAAGCCCCAATTCAAACATAATAATTTCAAAATTCTAAAAAATTCATTTGGCATTTTCTTCAACAATTCATATTGTTTTATGTAAATAATAAAAACTATAAGTTTCAATAATTTTATGTAATAAATCCAATTAAAATATAATAACTTCAAAATTCTAAAAAAAATTATCTCTAAATCTCATTCTCAATCAATTTTAAATTTAAGTTTCATTCTTTATAATTTTAAATTTAAGTAATAGAATAAATATTATATAATTTATTTATTTTTATATTAAATAAACAATTGATCGGTTTCATATGTGGGATAAAGTATAAGTCATTTTACATAATCGCAAATTTACTCATAGAAATTTATTATTTTGAAAATATTATTTATAAACTCTATAATGAATTTAAATGACTATCCAAGCATTTATTTAATATTTATTTATTTTTCATTTTAATATTGTAAAATTTATATAAATCTTATCTAATTTTATGTTACACTAAATACAAAATAGTATTATTAAATATAATTAATATTTTAAGTAAATGAAAGTGGAGAGTATTTTAGCAAGTTAAAATAATCCATCCATATTTTTATATATAAATATGTTCGTTTACTGAATCACTTTTGATAATAAAATATTTAACGGATCAAAGTGTCAAAATTTTAAAATTTAACCTTTCTTATTATTTTAGTAAACATAAGGGACTACATCTTTAATAACCAAATGATAACATCTTAGCCATTGGAATAGCCTTTGCAATTCATGGGTTGGATCCAATAATTGAATCACAAAAAAATAAAAAAAAGGTATGAAATAACAGTTGTATCGCAGTCGGACCCTAACTTAAGCATATATTGAAAGTCGAATTCAACTCTAAGATTAAGATTTTTTTTAAGAGAACTATTGCTCATGATATCTATAACCATATAAATTACTGAGATTAGTTTACATCAATTTTGATATGACAACACTCAAATTTTTTTAACCCCCTTAAATATTTTAGGGACGTTCAATTCCCCTCCTACGAGAAAAATTATCTTCATTCAAGTATTGAAATTTCAAAAAAATGATATTTAAATTAAACTCTTGTAATTCGTCTGTGGGAGCTCGAATCACTTTCCTCACACTTGTTAGTGAATGGCTCTAACCACTTGGGTCAAGCCTTGGTGGTTCTAAGACTAAGACTTTAAATGGAAAATAACTTTTTATGTGCATACTCAATCCTACATTTTAAAAAGCACAACTATACACATTTTTTTAAAAAAATTAACCATTAATACTAAATCTCAGTGACATTTACGATCAAGGAAGAAAAATGATGGGTTGTGATTATATGAACAGTTGAACATGTTGGTAATTGACACGATATTTGTCATTCATTTATATTTTATTGCTTTCTACTATAATTAGGGGTGGACAAAAAAATTATAGTCTTAAAAAAATCAAACCGAACCGACAGTTTTTTCTAATTCGATTCAATTTTTTATTTTAAAAAAATCAAAAATGCCGTTTGTAAAAAAAATTAAAAAACCGAATTATTTTTTAATTTTATTCAAATCAAACATGTGTTAATAATTTTATTCAAGTCAAACATGTGTTAATAATTTTATTGAAATCAAATATGTGTTATTTCTCTTTATAACATTATAATTGGTTATGTATTTTAAAATTTTAATATTTCATATTTTGGGAGTATCTTATTAATAGTTAGTAAGATATTAGTGATAAAATGTGTTTTGAATACTTTGTATTTATTGTTAATATTTATAATAAAATTAGGACAAATTAATTGTTTAAAAAAATTATTACATTCATGAGGCCCAATGAGTTAAAAATTTAAAATAGACCCAATAAATCTATAAACAAAAAAATCGAATCGAACCGGACCAATCTAAAAAAACAGTTTGAGTTCAATTTTTATGGAGTTCGATTCTTATTCATTTTTTTTTATAAAATAATCGATTTAAATTAATTTTACTTAATTTTAAACCGAACCGAACCAAATCGTGCCCTTGAAGCTTATAATATATTACAAATGTGAAGACTTGAGGGAATGGTTGCCTTATATTTTATTATTTCTACACGTAGTTTATTCAAGTTTTCAAAAGTTTTGTTTTTAAATTCACACCCCTCTCTCTCATTCTTCTCTCTCTGTGTTGCTGAACTCTCAATGGCGGGCAACGTTCAGCACCTCACCCAAACAATCCGACTGTCTTTCCCATCTCTTCAAAATTTCAAAGCTTCTGATGCTTTTACGAATAAGAGTTTAATTACCACATTTCCAGTACGTTTCTCTTTTCACAGCTCAGCAAAATTAACTACTTCTATTCGCTCTTTACCAGGCGCTACCGCTAGCATTAGCTACAGAAGCAGCTGTGCCTTCACTTGGGACGACGTCGTTCGAGTTTCTCAACCAGAATATTCCCCTGACGATTCTTCCGATCTCCGTGGCTACTTCGAGAAAATCAAAATCTGCAATCGTGGTTCAGTTACTATTTCAAGTTCCTCATCAAACAAATAAATTTTGCAACCTTTATTTTGCTGCACTTAATTCATTTTCTTATCTTTTAATTATTATTATTTTTAAGGAAATGCAATCCGAGTTTTTTCCTTTTATCATCGAGGACCAAGTTGTTGGTTACACACATAATCGGTACAATTTCTTTATCCTCATAATAGAAAATAGATTATGTCTATTTATTCCTGTTAGGGATTTTAAATTCTGATCAATTCTTTTTTTCTTTTTTGATTCATTTTTGAATCTGAGCAGTTTCGCTAGCCACCTGAGGAAATACGACGACGTATTCATATACTCTGAAAACAACGGAGGTCGATTTGGCAGTCACCTGAAGTTAAATTCAAAGCTGAAAACAGCCGATGAGAGGACGAGAGTTGTTGGAGAAGTGATTAAATGCTTGGGCGAAGAAGAATTGATTCCAGGTATACGAAATGAGGTACTGCTAGCTTTAGTTTTGATGGTTATATAGGAATTGAATCGATTCTCTTTCACTTTTGAATATATGCTTCGTGCTTCTGACTATGTCCAAATGATGTGTAATTTGTAATTGATATTTGATTTTTTGTTTGGATTTCATTGGTTTATAATCAGCTCTATCCTGTAACATCAACCTTTGGTTCTCCAATCTTTTTCTCGCTGGAACGTGCCGCTGCTCCTTACTTTGGAATAAAGGTGAGTTCATGACTTTTGCTTTGCATCAAGGATACTTGTGCATAAAGTTAGAGATACAATAAGTTAGTGATCATGAGATGTTTATTGCAGATATGATCACATGAAACAGTTGTGTCTTGTTAAGTGTCTATGTTTGGATCTAGTCACCGTTGAACTTTGTCTAGTTTATTACTTGGCATATTACTTTGCTTTCTGGTAATAGACTGAATGATAATTTACTTGGATATTGATGGTTATATTGCTGTTCCTTTCTTCCTGAATTTGAAAATAGGCTTATGGAGTTCACATGAATGGTTATGTTGAAAAAGCCGGGCAAAAATTTCTATGGATTGGAAAACGAAGTCAAGTCAAACCTACTTATCCAGGAATGCTTGATCATCTAGTTGCTGGAGGATTGGTATGTAATAATAACCTTTTATTGCTTTTCTTTGGTTGATAGTATTGGATTCTTCTTTTGAATTGCATTGAGTTTACTTTTGTTTTGAAAAAAAGGACAGTCGTCAGCTGATTCTCCTAAGTTCTTTTTGTGATAGGAAAAAGTGCCAAACATGTATTGCATGAGTAGGGCACAGCTGGATTCTCATATACTTGAAGTTCACTGATGACCTTCATTTGAAATTGGAATAGGTTGCTTACTAAAAAATAGATTAATAAGGCTTGTCTTCAGCAGTGGACTCCAATACGACTGCAGTTGATTATTGTAACAAGATTGACTTCTGAAGTGCTACTAAGGCTTAAGAATCAATTAGTCCTTCGAAATTCTCAAAATAGTAGGAAGAAGGCACAACATTATCCAATGGCTGTTTGTCATTC
Organism: Citrus glauca; assembly: GCA_029633175.1. Lineage (NCBI taxonomy): Eukaryota > Viridiplantae > Streptophyta > Magnoliopsida > Sapindales > Rutaceae > Citrus > Citrus glauca. The sequence continues at coordinate 7,400,247 of JAQOOD010000001.1, forward strand.
TGATGTAGCATAAAAGAATAAGAGGGAAGAGGCAAAAGGTCATTCTGAAAAATGCCATTTCTATGGTACCATTTGTAAAACATGCAAGCAAAAATGTAGGGAGCAAGAGAAACTTTGCGGGCATTTGTTTCTGTTATTTTTCGGTTGGACTGATATATCTCTTTACTAGTTATATACATTTTCGAGTTTAAACTGAGTGGTTTGGGCACCTGCCAAATTATTTGTCCATGTTAGTTTGTAATGAGAAAATGATCTTGAAAAGCCTTTAGTGAACCATGGAAACTTGAGCTCAGAATAAATATCACGTGGGCAACAAACCCTGTGCAATTGGAAAACATTGGGTGTTCTTCCTTGTTGCAAGATCATTTGTTTCTGTTATTTTTCGGTTGGACTGATTTATCTCTTTACTGGTTATATACGTTTTCAAGTTTAAACTGAGTGGTTTGGGCAGCTGGCAAATTTTTGTACATGTTAGTCTGTCATGAGAAAATGATCTTGAAAAGCCTTTAGTGAACCATGGAAACTTGAGCTCAGAACAAATATCACGTGGGCAACAAACCCTGTGCAATTGGAAAACATTAGGTGTTCTTCCTTGTTGCAATACTTGGAGATTCCAGTTCAGTTACTGCAATTGGAGAAAGAATTTATAATAATGAAAACTATGGATTCATTTCATTTAAAAATGTTTTCTCTAATCTTTATGCTCAGTTATCTGAACCAACTCTTCATCTATATAATCGTGATGGTGATTGCAGCCCCATGGTATTGCTTGTGGGGAGAATATTATCAAGGAATGTGAAGAGGAAGCGGGAATACCTAGATCCATATCCAATAGGTAAGCTGTTCCCATGCCACATTGATTCTAAATTTGAGTATTAATTGTATTTTAACTATCTTATATTGGCTAAAAATGTGAGCCTTGCTAAAGTTCCACTCCACTTGTTAAAATTCTGATTAAACCATGCTTCTTTTATGGATGATTGGTTGTACTAATGGGCCCAGATGTACATCTTTCACAGAGCTAGACCAGTGGGAGCTGTTTCCTATATGGACATTAATGGGTTTAGTTACAAAAGAGACGTTCTATTTTGTTACGATTTGAAGCTACCTGAAGATTTTGTTCCTAAGAATCAAGGTAACTGTATTAAAGCTTGATCTCATTGATGCCCATTTTCTTCCCTAGTGAGAATAAGGTATAAAAGCAATATTTCTTGAGCTGCAAACTAGTATTAGCATTCCCACTGTTAAATATTTATACATTTCAATCTATAACATATAGCTGCTGCAGTTTTAGAAGAGAATTATATCTATTCATTGTAATAGCTTTATTGAACATGTTGCAGACGGAGAGGTAGAAAGCTTCCAGTTGATCCCTGTGGCACATGTTGCTAATGTCATAAGGAGGACAGAGTTCTTCAAGCCAAATTGCTCCCTAGTCATCATTGATTTCTTGTTTCGACATGGGTATTAGCACTTTTCTTGATTGCTTCTTGTATCTCTCTCAGTTTGAGACTTTCAGTAATCAGTTAAAAAGATTAAAATAAATAAATAAAAACTAGCATATGTGACAGCCATATAATAAATAAATAAATAAATAGAAAGCATAATCACTTCTTTTTTTAAATTTTTTATTAACCGTCAATTTGTGGCCATGGTTGCTGTTTTTCTTATGATAGTGGACTCTTCTGCCCTGTAGAAATGATAAAAGCAACGGTGTGTAATTGTAATGAATCTTAAATATTTGCACTCTACTACTAATATTCCTGTGTGCTTCTCTTTAGTTTTAGGAATCTTTTAGATGTGTTTGGGTTTTCTTTTTCATGATTTCATACATTTATTGTTTATGCTGATTAAAATTGTTACATATTAGGCTTGGCAAATTGCTCCAGGATTTTATTTCTGACACCCATATGCACTTCCAACAATTTCAATGAATCTCGAGATATGTCCTTGATTTTTCTTGTAATGTCCATACATTGATGCTGGTTGATATTAGATAGATTTGAAGGGATTCGTGCTCAAAGGCCTTGTTGTAGTTCCTCCTTTACCATTATGAAAAACTTAGCTGTAGCATATCAATCCATCCCAGTTTGATTCTAATCTTTTACCATAATGCTGCAACTTGCAGGTACATTTGTCCGGAATATTTTGGGTACTTGGATCTACTGCAGAGTTTGAGAAGCGGAGACTGCTCCTAATTATTTGTCTCTGTGCCAATCTTCTTTTTCTATTTTTTTCAATCCTCCAAATAAATTGGATTGTCTGAATGACGACTGGTGTTAATGAAAAGCTTTATTTTCCTGTCGCGAAAGAGATAATTTGGGTATTACATCAATTGGTTTTAAAATACAGGTTCCTGCGTAAAGATTGAGATATGGTGAAATCACAGTTCTTAAAATGAGACTTCTGAAGGAAACTAAACATGTAATATGCAATTAAGGGTTTAAAAAGAAGGAAAAAGAAAAAGGATTGGGCGGCGCTCTCATTAGTTTCCCATCACCCATAATTTGGGCCCTATTTGAGATTCTGGTTAAGCTTTAAACGCCGAAACACTAAGGGCAGGCCGGCCCGCCCAGCCCACTTGCCAAACCTGTGGTGCTATTGAGAGAAAAGAAAATCGGTAATCAAGACCAAAAGGCCACGCAATTAACCGGTGGAATTTTATTTTTACCCAATATTCTTCTGCACTTCAAGACGAATCGAGAGAAAACTAGACAAGAAAACAGTAAGATACCTTAACTGTGCCAAATGGAAAAGCATTTGTCTAATGCATAATTATTATATTTCTGGAAGATGTAATTTTTTTTCCAGTAATAGATATCTAGGATCCACTTGCTTAAAATGTAAATATTGATCGATAGATTAGATATCTATGTTCCAGGGGCGTAACTAGGACTGCCCTGTATTAGAGCCTCACACTTTCAATTCTTCAACTCCTGTGCCCAGTGGTTCAAATAAAGCTTCAACTTCACTTTGGTTGACTTCCTCCAAGCTTGCTGGGTTCCACTTAGGATTCTGCCAAAAACATGATAATCCACTGAGAAAACTACATGCGCATTACCATTATGGGCCTCAATAAGTTTATCCGCTACTACGCATTACCATTACAGGCCTCCATAAATTTATGGACTACTATGTGTTAATGTAATTTAGTCAACACCTATTTAATGATATTTGGAACTTGTTAAGCTTTAGTACGGGAGAAGCATTCTATAAAGGGAAAGATTATTTGCACCATTAGCTAGTATCCTCCTAATTTCATCAATGGAAAGGGATGCAGAATCAGTTCAAAAAATTTATTCAAGTTCTAATCGACAAAAGAAAACCTGATCCTTGTCCACCAAGACTGCTCGAACACCTTCAGCAAAATCACTTCGCAAAGAAGATCTTAAGGCAACTCGATATTCATATTTCATTACTCCGATTAGCTGAATGGGAACCAAGTGCAGAAGGAAATATATGTTACTTTGACTGTTTCACCTTTATAGGAGGAAATCACGAAGTAGTACAAACCTAAAAGATGAAAAATATAATTCCAACTTACCGTTGATAATTCATTGTCAGTTTTTCCATGTGCTAATGCAACTTTAGAGAAGTAATTTTGTGTTAAGCAAAGAGAAAATGGGGCACCTTTCCCCATTCCTTGAAGGGCCTCATCAGCCCATTGTGCCACTGAAGGAAGACAAACGGAATCAGAACTGTGGTGAACATCAACACAAACCTAACCAACCAAGTATAATCAATGCCACTCTAACATCGACCAAAAATTTTATGAGAGGACACCAATGTCACTTATTACGTCGTTCTCATTTCCACAGATAAAACGTCTAAATAGCTTACCTGAAGTCACAGTACTTGATTGATGTTTCTTTAGCTCTTCAATTATCTGCCTGACTGACTTTTCTGAACTGAAGCATGAAGTAATTTGAGGTAAAAGAAGCTTCAGTTGGGCTTCACCCTCAGGGTCACTGCTATATTTTGCCAAAACTGCTACAATATCCTGATGCGGATCCTCCGAACTGTATCACCAATAATCATTTTGAGCTTTTAGTGGCAGATGGAAATCTAAAAATTGCAACAATACGCAGATGTTTTGATCAAAAAACATGAATAAATCCCAGATCCAGAAAGTAAATACATTACAAAATTCACCTTGATAGAACAATTTAGCTTTATACAATAGAGAAACAATGTTCCAGACCTACCATGAGAACACTTAGCAAGAACAATCCAAAAACTAAAAACATCAAGAGTGATGGATCTCTTATTACCTCACCATTGCTAAAATAAAGGGTATCAATAACTGGAATTTGTTTTAATTTAAGCAATCCAACCACTAAATGTGGATTCATTTCCATTGAAACAAAAGATTGAATATAAGATAGAAAGATAATTGAAGACGTACAAGGTAACTGCCAAAAGGGCCTCCTTCAGTGAACCTAAATTCCCCGATGGCACATAATGTGTTCCAAGTCCAGCAAAGAGTGCATCAGAAGGTGTGGAAATTCTCTTTCCCGTCATACCAAGATAAGCACCTGCAATATTTTAGGATTTCACATGACTGAACATTCAACAACAAAGCATCAACTAGAGTCACTAGACAATCAGTTTTCTGGAAGAAAGATGAGAGAAAGAAATCCAGCATGAACGGAGAGGTCCAAATAAATACACAGAGGCCAAGGTCTCACCCAAACAAGCCAAAATCCCACCCCATTTTTTAGAGCAATTTTTTTTAAAAAAGGAGAAAAGATAATTAAAACGATTCGCTCACTAGCTAGATATTGTCCACTTTGGGCTTCACGCACTTGTCCTTCGCCCTCATATTTTTGTTCTTGGTATGGGTCCAATCGCACCCGAAAGACCGCTTTCTAGTCTAACGAAGGTCACCCCTTCTAAGCTCATTACTCAGATCCTTCCCAAGCAATGTAGGATGAAACAGTTATGTCAAATAAATTATTAAGGCAAAGATAGAAGTTTGAAATATTTAGATGTCATGGTCAGATAACAGGTTAGAAGGTAGGAATACATTTAACGTGACGGAAATGCAACATTGATTTTCATCCTGAGAAAGAATTAGGGGGTTCAAGGAAATTAGAATAGAGGAAATCTCTATGTTAGTCCCCCCCCCCCCCAACCCCCTCCCCAAAAAAAAAGACAATTCACGCCAAATAGAGAAAAAAATATCACATTGTTGGGAGAGAAAAATCTTAATGAAGAAAGATTCGAAATTAGCTAGCCTATGACCCCACATCCAATCTAAATGACTAAGAAACCATATGATACATGCAAATTCAATATCAGGCAACAAAAGAAATCTATATGCGCCATTCAGACAAGAAAAACCGTACCAACAGATCCTCCTCCTGGACCTTTTGCTGCTATGTATGAAAATCCAACATCCGGGAACAAGCCAATTCCATTTTCTGGCATGGCTAGAAGAGTTTTCTGAGAAGTATTTATTGGGGAAGAGCTGAGATGAAAAACTAGTACAGCTTTTAAAATGTGAAATCAACACCACTGTCGACAAGTCAACAACATCCATACCTCTGTTACAATTCTGTAGCGACCATGACCAGATAGGCCGATTCCAAAACCCATTGTTACACCATCCATTAAGCTTATGTATGGTTTCTTGTACTCAGAAATTTTGCATATTAGAGAATACTCTGCAGTGAACACCTGAGAGAAAATGCACCACAATGAGGCATATTAAGTTAATTTAATGGAACATATTAAAAAAAGGAGGTTAAAATAACATAACAAACTAATTAAGGTGACAGAATAGCATGCAAACACAAACCTAAAAAGTCAATTTATGCAAAACCACACACAATATAAATGAAACTTGCTAAACAAAGATATTGAATCCACGTAATAAGAATGAAATGCATGCATCAAAATATAAATCTATTAAACTGGTAGACGCAAACTGCTGGAAACAGGTCAATGATCCGAATATAACATTTATGCATAAGCATGACAAATTTTAAATACTCTTATTATCTCATTTAAGAAGAAAAAATACACTAATTCAATGTAAAACTTTAAATCAACAAAAAACATAAAAACATATTTTGATCCTCCTCCAAATCCTATAGATAAAAACCCAATATACATCCGAGTGCCTAAAAGCATGTTACACCAGTCTTATGTTATATATAAATGACAAAAAATAAATTTTTTTCTGCTATTCAACATTCGAATATAATTATGTCAGATATCATCAAATAAATTTCTCTTAAAAAGAATTTCCATGTCTTATTTTAGGAATACACCTAGAGATAGGACATTAAGAGCTGATAATGACTGACTGCAACTGTAAGTGGTTCAAGGGAGATTGACTGCAGATCAGTGTTATTTGGAAAAGACGAGATATTTGAATCGAAGCAAATATGATAGGAAGAATAGTTATTTTGAACCTGACTATATTTTTAACAAAGCAAAAATGTGTTAATGGTTTGATGATTTATGGTTAGAAGGACACTAGAAGACCTCAATCATTTCTGACAGTTGATTTTGGGTTGTGAACTGCAAGTGGTTCAAGGGAGATTGACCACAGATAACGGCGTTAATCGGAAAAGACGAGATATTGGAATCGAAACAAATATGATAGGACAAATAGTTATTTTGAACTTGACCATAGTTTTTACAAAGCAAAAATGTGTTAATGGTTTGATGATTTATAGTTAGAAGGACGCTAGAAGACCTCAATCATTTCTGACAGTTGATTTTGGGTTGTGATCTCCTTCACATCACCACCTGCAGATAAACTAAGATCTAGGTTATGAACTAGACAGGCATTGAATGAGTGGAGTTATAACAGTAGCAAAATAAAAAGAATAACAAAGCAACATTAAAAAAGAATGGTGAGCATCAGTTCATTTAAAGCAATCAACTGTATCTAGCAAGCAAGGGATATTCATAACAAAAGACATGCATTATAAGGAAACCTTTGGTACAAGAGATGTGTTCCTGTCTTTTTGAATTTCAGCAACAACCCCCTTGATGTCCATTCCTGCATTTGCCATTAATGGTTGCCTTCAAAACCTGCCGTAGCTCTGAATAGCAGATAGACCAGAAAAATGCATATGTATACGTGTGGACCAATTCACATGCATTTGTAGGATAGCATCAAGCTAAATGAAGCTTAGAAAAGTTCTTTAATATAAAATGATTAAATAAATGACTGAAAGAAGCTGTCAAAAAGGAAACTTATATTCGTTAATTACCAGCACAGAAGGCACGGGGCGCACTCCCCTCAATGAGCACACACTTTACCCTTGGATCTGATTCCCATTTGTCAAGAAAACTTTTGTATTTTATGTCCATATCTGCATCACTGAAAGCCTGCAGGTTAAAGTAAACAACTAGAGAAAAGCATCAAAGAATACAAGCTAATAGTAAATAATTAAACAAAAAAGAGTTACAAATTAATAGCAGTTCTGGCCAAAAAACAATAACTGCCTTTAATAAATTAGCATACAGTCTGAAATATTTTTGAAATCCAAAAGATCTTCTTCTCCTTCTCGCAAGAAGTTTTAATTTTCTACAGAAGATTTTGCATAAATATCATAAAGTTGTTCAAAACCTCAGATAAAAAATTGGTCTCATCCAAGGTCCAACCCAGATAATAAAAAAAAAGTTAGGAAATTCAACCAAAACTCTTCAACTGAAAATTACTAGCCCTACTAAAAAGTAACAAAAATACTGTCAGTCTTATCATTCTTCTAATGATCTACATTATTCGCACTTTTCATTTCAGAACAGAATGACCAGTATTACCCCAGGGTTTTGGGGGGGGGGGGGGGTGTGGGGTTTCTCACCTCAGTTAACACGTGCATTTGAATAAATCACGGGTTGAAAAAACGAATCATATTTCATTTTTGGAAACACATCATTCTTTTCACTCAGTTAATAAGAACCAGCACCAATCAACATAGTAGAGTAGCAACAGAGAGTTAAAAAAGAAAAAGAAAAAAACAATAATCTCACCACAGTTAACACACGCATTGGAATAAATCATTGGTTGAAAAAATGCATCATACTTTCATTTTTGGAAAAACATCATTCAATTCACTCAATAAATAAGAACTGGCACCAGTCCACATAGTAGAATCTCTTCATTCTTAAACTTTTTACCTGTGGCACTTTAAAGAATCTCTTCATTCTTGAAATTATTCATTCATTTTACCTAGTAAATATATTATCAAGTAACAAATACATATAGTATATCACACAATTTTTCAGTACTCACATTTGTATCCAAGTTTAAATTCTGGAGTTAAAAAACTCGAATTTTGCCACATGGAAAAATCTCTCTTATTTTCTGTTCAACAATTTTCAGCATGTATCTTAATTATGTGCTAATGGAAATTATTAATTTAGCCTATTACTCTAAGTCGGACCTAAAAAAGTGATCTTATATAGCATTAATTTATATAGGTTATTTTGTACGGATAAACAAATAATACTCTAATTTCAAAAAAATTTAAAAGCTTAAGTTACTACATAGTATTGATCGCCCTTAACATACTAAGAAAATCAGTAATTACAATTAATTAAAGTATTGATGATTGATTACACACGGCATCGCAAAGTAAAGCACGCCATTTTACGAATAAAAAAAAAGCGACAAAGTAGAAATGACCACTGAGCAAATCTTATAAAAGGAAAAAAAGATTGACCTAGATTCATGGCGTTGAGAGCTTTGGGACGATCGAGAGTGATGACAGCGACGCCGTTTGGATGAACATTTCCTTTGACGAACTCTTCGGCGCCGGCTGCAGCCATGGTCGCAAACGTTCTGGAATTACCAGAGGTTTGTGGATTGCAGAGAGATAATCTGATGAAACGACAAGTTGATTGGTGTCGTTGAGAGCGAGTGATTGTCGTTTGGTTAAAGAGTTGAGTTGATGATTTGGTAAAGATTTGGGAGACTGAGAGTGAGAGTGATAAGCTTCGCATCTTAAATGTTGTGAAACTGTTACCCCCTGAGTAAATGATAGTTTTGGTTGCCGTTGACTGTTGATTGCCCGTCAGATTCTTTTTAAAATTCGTATAAAATCCCTATTTATTTGAGGGTGAGGCGTTATTTAAATTCATTATAATATTTATTAAATTTTATTCCTCAATAAATTGATCTACAAAATTTTAAGATTTATCTTTCACTGAATAAAACATCTCTATGCTAAATATAAAATATTCCTTTTATATATGCTTGAAAAGTGAAAATCTATTGTTCACGCTTGTTTTTCACTAATTTAAAAATTAAATAAATGGGAAAATATATAAAATTTATATAATTTAGCGCTTGCCTTATATACCCCATATTTAAAAAAACAATCTTCAATATTCAATAATAATTACAATAAAATTTTTTTTAGCTATTTGCCTCTAAATTTTTGCTTGCTCATTATGCTAAGGATTTTCTATTTACAATATAATTTTTCAATATTTTAAGTTATTCATTACTTTAATTTGCTTTTATTAATTAATTAGAGTTTAATTCAGAATCTATATTTATTTCATTCTCAAAGTTAGTCTCTGCAGCTTCTAGTTTTTTTTTTATTTACTATCACTTTATCTTGTACGCTTATACTTTATTTTAATTAATTATTTTAACTTTTCATGTTTCATATTCTATGGCTATCAAGTGGTAAAACAATTGAAATTGTTGGAATCATGAGCCCAGGAAAGCTTCCTTGTTTCCAAAGAATATACATGCCTATCATGGCACAAATCAGACCAATAGAAAAGGAATACACTTAAAATTGCTAAGTATATACTTAAGAAAATGATGGAAAGAAAAGTTTGACACCATGTATAAAACAATTATGACGCATGGTGACAACTTCTAGAGGAGGATGTCTAGGTTCGCCATTTTCTCTAGCCCTTTCCAGAGAAATGGAATGATGTATTCCATAAGAGATCTGAAGATATTTGAGTGACACTTCACCTTTACGATTAACCTCTTCATCTATGCTCCACCCAATAGAAATGGGAGGAAGAAAATAAAAAGAAGTGGGGGCAAAATTTACGAGTGGTTAAGTAGCTATAAGCTGATTATCATCTCTTTTGTAGAATATTCACAAAGTTCAGAGTCAGAGAAATCCTAAGAATATGAAGACATTATTGATATAGTGGCTGAGGATTAAAAAAAATACAACAACAAATACTCACCAAAGATTTGAGTAACCTAACTTTAAGAAGAGATAGAAAGAAAGTTGGTTGTTGAATATGAGAAAAAACAATCAGTTTATATAAGTGAGTTTCAATAGTTCATAAAAAATTGAAATACAAAAATTTCTTTTACTACAAATTTATTGTATGAAATGAAATTTTTCTGACAATTTCCACACTGTACTAACAAGCGACAAAAGCAATTTGAAATAATTTGCGATTTGGGTCACTATTTTTCAATAGCAAAGCACGATTAGTGTATGCAACAAATGATTGTTCATGATAATTTTGTGGGTTTGTAAAAAATTAAAAGGTGGGCGTTGAGATAATTTTTATTTTATTTTTTAAGTTGTCTTATTTTAAGTAATTTTACCTTAGGATATTTAAGTAATAAATTTTTTAATTAAATTATGGTTTTATAAATAATTTTGTAATTTTAAATAACTTCACTTTCATTTTGATTATAAACATTTTAATATCATAAATACCCTTATTTGTTCAAGCCCATTTATTTTTTTTTCCAATTTTCTCACTCGTAAAACAAAAATGAAGTCTCCTAAGACAATCTAAAGTCTAACATTTTGATTATCAATGGATAGAAGATTTGTGCTCAATTTAAAAAAAAAAATTAACTGAACTTCCATTCATCAGCTAACTTAGCCATACATCCTTTGTAACCAGCGCGTTAAGAGGAAATAGGAGAAAGCATGCTGCCTTTTTCAATGGGGCTATTTGAACACGCCAAACTACTCAATAAACCCACTTTTGAAAATAATTTTTTATAATTAAAATACCCCTCAATTAAATTAAAATTATGGACATTGAAATATAGTAATTTTTTTTACTCTTTTAAATCCATATTTACATTCAACATAATTTTGTTAAACCCTAATCATATTTTTATTAAATCCTAATCGACTAAAGGTGTGATTCTTCTTTCAAGCCACATATTTTTGTTAACTAGGCACGTGTGATTAGATTTAAGGTAACAAATTTGGTGGTTATATCTTTATTTGTATTTGAAGGAAAGCTAATTGAACATGGAATCCATTGTAAATCATTTCCAGAAACTTTTGAAATATTTTTATATTTAATGATTGAAATATGAAATTCATTTTGATTATTGGAAATCGATTATTTCATCGATGATAGAATCTCCCATCTCTCTGCATATTTGCCCTTTTGTTTGTTGGAAGTAATTCCATTCTTCTGTTGTGCTGGAAAAATCCAAATTGATCATGTAGGCAGCATTTGTAGCATCTTCCTATTGCTTCCCCAGCGAACATAGTTGCCTGCTAATGATGTTTGCAAGCTCTTCCAAACTCAAATATTTGTGCAGATGCTTCTATCTTTTGTAGTTTCTAACATTTATGATAACGGTTTTCTTCATGCAATCGAACAACAGCCTCTTGCTTGGCAGCAAGACTTTGATTTTATTATTATTATAAAAATTTAATGGGTTTAGTAGTAAAAATACTATTATTAGGTATTTAAGTGGATTTATCGAATAAAATTTAAAATTTCGAAATTTAATGGTGAGTTTGTAGTAAATGGGTTTAGTACATAGTTTAGTAAGTTCAAATAACCTCACCCTAGTTATGATGGTGAATTCAACGGAGCTAGCTAGCTTATTGTTAAGATATTGGATAGTTGAGTTTTGGTCACAAGCTCTTCAAATTTTTACTTTTTTCAACACAATAATAGTATTTGAGATTAGATGGTTGTATTATCTATAATGTAATTAAAAAACTTTCCAATTAGAGATTGTTTCTTGAATCATGCCCTTCTCTTATGCAGGTGAGAGAAATATTAATTGAGTTTAAATGGAATTATATGTTTGTCCTTAAAATGTAATTATATGACGAAAGGGCCTTATGAAGATAATGGAGGGTTGTTTGGCAAGAGAAATAAAACATAAAATAAACCCTCACCATTGATTTTTTTTTTTGAAATGGACCATAGCTTAATTATTTAACAAAAACTAAATTCAGCACTAAATCGTAATCTTTTTTAAATTCATTACTGACCTAATTTTGGAGTGAATCTATTGACATCCCTTCATTATCCTTTTAAAACCCCCCTTAAATAAAATATTCGAGGATAAAAAGAATTAAAATGCCCTTAGATTTTTTTTTTCCAACAAATTACTTACATTTATAAGCAATCTTTTTTTTTTTCGCCTACCATTTCCTAATTCCTTGAAATAGTATATAGTTTTTTCTATTTGTTATTGATTAAATATTTTTGTATTTAAGAGTGCTTTCAAATTATAATTTAAGTTAATGATTGACAAACAAAAATTCATCCTCCAAACAATCTTATAATTTGTGTTTAGGATGACAACAAGATTGCAAAATGAAAAAAAAAGCATAATACTTTTTGAGTTTTTAACAATAAAAGATTATATTAAAAACTAGAAGAATGTATTAAAAAAAAATATTTTCGAGATAAAATAAAAATAACTGGAAAAAAAAGGGTTTTATGAGATGTTTTAAAGCACAATTTGTTTAAACTGAAGCCCACGGGCTTCTGATTGATCTCCTCATCAAGATGGCAAAGATACATATATTTACCATTACTTCAGAAAATGAGAGATTTTCTATGGAGCAGATAGCGCAACCATTTCATATATGGGTTTTTTTTATATAAAAAAACAATCTTTTCTTATAATTACCTTGAAGGATTCGCCCCCCCTCCCCCTCCCTTCTCTTTTCAGTAGCACAACAATAGAAAGGATGGGATGAAAAATAATTTTATCAAATTCGATTCATGTATTCTCATGCGACTGGAAAAAAATTCCTTTGGCTTGGAGTTTTCAACAAACTCGTTTATGACGTTAGATTTACGACATATTTTTCATATGAAACTATTTACGAAGAGTTTTGCTAAATTTGGCCGAAATTTATAGGAGCCTCTGTAGGTCACTACAATTTTTTTTGTTTTGTTTTAAATTAGTAAACAATGATTATGGCATGTTAAATAACCATGTTGGTTACAAGAGGACTATTTACATTAAAAAAAAAAGTACGTATAAAAGTTGACAAATAAACGAGTCAAATTTGTGTTGACTCAAATTTAACATTACATGATACGATATTTCTTACTAAATTATCACTTCTAATAAGGGGCAAATCTACTCTTGGCTTAGTGCAGCTGTGCAGGCAATCAACCCACTAAAATGTAATTTTTCCTTAGATTTTATTGAATTAAGTATTAAAATTGTATTAATTTAAGGGAAAAATATGTTTCAGAGCAGCAATTTTATGAACAACTATTTTCACTGGAGAGTCAATTACTTTGTTATCACACGTGTGACAGAATCGAAAATAATTACAGATTTTTTATTTTTAAATCTTCTCACCCGTAGTTTATCTTCCCTGTCTGCCAACTATCGAATCCTCTTTTTCACGTCCCTGATAAAATATCCATTTTAAAATGCTTCCCATTACTGTGTCTAATCAACTACAAGTCTACAAGTAAGTTTAAAGCTTTGAGGACAAAATTCTTTTTCGTTCATTTACAAGTTTATCCATTTGGATTTCAAATGATTTTGGTTTATATGTTGCCTCGTTTGAGACAATTTTCTGAATCGGCTGCTGCCTCTACTACCATAGGGAATCCTTAAATAGCCAAGCATAACACAACGCTCATTCTTTTGCATAAAGTCAATACATTTGAGCCTCTTCTATGTTTTGACTTTTTTTTTTTTAATTCTTCGTGAAAAAAATTTAGTATCCGTATTTTGCTATATAACCAGTATATATACATATAATTCTGTAAAATCATTTCGTAAGATACAGATTCCTGAAGAAAAACTTTATATCCTTCTTGTTTCCTAAAGAGGTTTAGCCAGATGTTGCAGTGTTGATTCTTCATTATTGATTCCAAATGTTTGTAAAAAATTTATCACCAAAAAATCAAAGAATGTTGACCTTATGGAGAGCAGCGTCCATCTTTAAGAGTATAATGGGATGAAGTTAAATAATTTGATGTACATTCTCCAAGTACTAATTAATCTTCAGAAAAATATGGCAATCTTTACTCAACTAGTGGAACAAGCTAGCACTGTATCACCTAGCAACGTGTAGCAGGTACTGTATCAACAATCTCCCCCTCAACGATCCACACACAACTCGTTCCACTAGTTGACTTCTACACATTGGCAGAGAGGCATGCACAAGAGTGAAGCGTGCAAAGTCATGCACAAAAGTGGAGTATGGAGCATGAAAGAAAAAATGAAGCATGCAAAGTCATGTATAAAAGTGGAGTATAGAGCATGAAGCATGGAAAATCAAATAATTAATTAAAATAGAGTTTGCGTCTACAAAATAAAGTGACGGTAAAAAAGAAAAGAAAAGAAAAAAATCTAGAAGTTTCAAAGAGCAATTTTGAGAAGAAGATAAATATAGGCTCCCAATCAAACTATAATTAAGTGGTGGAAACATATCAGAATAAAAAGATTTCAACAACTTAAAATATTGAAAAATTGCATTATAAATAAAAAGTCCTTAATGCATAATAGACAAGCAAAAATCAAGAGGCAAATAGCTAAAAAAAAAATTTATTGTAATTACTATTGAATAATAATGAAGGTTGCTATTTTAACTCTCGTGGCTGTAGGCTATAGTTCATTCCTCAACTAAAGGTTTTTTTTAGATGTTAGAATAATCGAAGGTAGCACAATTATTTTAATTAGTAGCACTACTCCGGTAATAATGATTATCTTCAACTTTGGAATGTGAAGCTCCCTCATTAATGACACGCGACTGAGTTACATTACCTCATGGGGCCCTGGTTTTTATCTTCTTAAGCCGGCCGAATATGAATAAGATTTTGATTATAAGGACGATGACTGAGAGTTTTATCACTTGGGACTTGGCTCTTCATAAAGAAGCAATGTTGCTGTGATCAGCTCTCTCTCTCTCACACATACACAGAATGAATCATATCAGTTCATAATTCTAGAATCAACTCAAAAAAGGATTGCAAATCACGACTAATTAATTTAATCACAACAAAATAATTACAAACAACAAACAAACAAACACTCGAAAGGCCAAACAAGCACGATTGGTGGCCTTGCAATTATTGATTAATCCTATATATTATGTATATCTTAGCAATTAATAATTCATTAAACATCAACAGCCTAACACTTTATTCAACACATCAATAAGCTGGAGATGAGCAGTAAGCTGTGGGAAATGTCCATCGGCCTCTATAATCTCCACCGTTGATTTTCCCTTCATCTTCTCCTGCATGTAGTAAGCAACTGAGTTCGGCACAACTGCGTCGTTACTGGGCTGGACAATAGTGCATGGTGTTTCGACCTTGTCGAGAATCTCTCTTTCGTCACTATAAAACACAGTTTTGGCCAAAGGAAGAGCAAATTCATGTCTCATTCTTTTCAAGCAGTTTTCAAATTTCTCGACCGAGGGAGCATCTTTAGTATCCACAACAAGACGTGGGAAGCTTGAAGCCCAGCTAGCATAATTGGTTTCTACATTTGAGATGAGATTTTCAATATCCGAAGGTTTGAACCCACCTTCATAATCATCTGTGTTGATGTACCTACACAGAAATTTGCAAGATAAATTTATAAGATCTCGTTTGCAGCAAAAAAACATGAAAAAAAATGGAGCAAATAGTTATATAATAATTAAGCGATAGATTATTATTTTTCACAATCACAAATAAGCTTAAGCCAAGAAGCAAAAGAACCAGTCCAAAAATTAAGGAACTTGTTTGCTAATATTAAGCTTGCTAATGATTGAGGACACTAATACTTGAACCATGCGTTTAGAACTTCCATTGTCCACACAATTGAAGCAGAAGATAGAGAAGCCGGCAATATCTTTAACTAGATCTCTTGCGACCACATGTTTGTCTCGAGATCGAAGGCAAATGGATAAAACCAAACGACAAATTTCCGTAGTCAAAGCAGTTATGTTAGGTAAAATATCAAAAACATGGGGGAAAAATAAACTAAAATGAAAAAAAATCTGAAAATATTCTTCTTCTTTCCATTAAAGCCGCCGCAAAGTTACCACAGAATTTACAAAACATGTTTGTTTTAATTTTATTTAGCCATGAGTCAATAGTTCACAAAAGAAGCTTTGTGCATCCAGTCACCTGAATTCGGATTCAAATGTTAACAAAAAGTTGTAAGATTACTATTTAGTGGATGAAGTTTCTTATTTTCATCCAAATTTTAAAAAATATATATAAAAAAAGAAAAGTAAAAGAATTGCCCTGAAAATAGAAGTCTTAGCATATGCGCAAGTATAGGGAAAAAAATAAATTTTCTTTTTTTTGGTTTTATTTATTTATTTTTTGATGGCTCTCTAGAGAGAAAGGTATGAGTATGTACCTAGGAGATGCTCCAATGAGTATGAGCCTTTTAAAGAGTTCAGGTTTCTTAACAGAAGCAATGCAACCAATCATACCAGACATGGAGTGGCCAATGAACAGGGTTGATTTCAAGTCATTTTCTTCTAAAAGAGTTATCAAATCATCTGCAAAAGCTTCGTATGAAGAATACTTGACAGGATTATAAAGGCTTTGATGATCTTTATTTAGTATCGCTCCAGAGAAAAGCCAGTCAAAAGCTAAAACCCTGTAATGCTGAGACAAAACGGGTGTGATTTTGTCCCAAATAGACTGGTCTCCTCCAAACCCGTGTGCAAGAACCAGAGTTTCCTTGTCTGAGCCTATGATTTTTGCGTTCATGGCAGCCGATAGACCTTGTTCTCGTATCACCATCTTTACTGACGGGAAAACCAAAAGCTGGAAGCAAGAAAAGAAATAATATACGCACTGCTAAGCGTTGAAGGAGAGAGCTAAAGATATAGAGCAGTATTTGGTACCTTTTTCTGCTGTTGGTTTGGCCTCTATTATATTGAGAGAAATAGAGGGAGAGGGAGAGAGAGAGATGGGGGCTTAGGCTTATTAGTAAATACTAATTAATTAAACACAAAAATGATATTCATTTATTTGATTTCTGTTGTAATAATAAACCCAAATAGGTAATAACCAGAAACCCTTTGATAGAATGGTTTTCACATATTTTCTGCCCTTTATTTTGTCTTTTTCGCTTTCGCTACAATTATATCTCTTTTATTTCAGGAAATCAATCCTACCCTGTTCATAAATTAATTAATTAACCCTAAAGTTTGTGGGTGCTAGTTATTCTAGTTTAATTGATCGAATCTCTTAAAATTATAGATAAGTAGGAATTCGAACCGTGGTAATGTGAGTAAAAAGAATATTAAATTGGTATTTGACTTGCTATGATTAAATGAAACAAAAAAAAGAACTTAATGCTTACACTTTGTTAAATTATTCATAAGAAAGTATAGGATAATCGATAAATAAAGCAATTAAAAATTTCATTAAAAAATAAAAATATTAGACTTGACCATCCAGTATTCTATTAAGTGTTATCTGAAAGTTCAATTTAGATATATTAACATCATGGATAAAAATATGTATTTTTATGATATGATCATATCTGAACTGTTAAAGATTCTTTTACACACACATGTATAATATGTGTGTGTATATATATATATATTCGGATAAGGAGAGAATTTGGATCCTAACATTATATATATGATAAGTAAATTTGGTCAGTTAAGTATTAAAATATACTTTTGAATGTGATTAATTTCAACTTTTTTTTTCTTCTTAATGATGATTTATTATTATATTATAGCCAAAAGAAGTAAAATCAAACCAATGACAAAAACAGATGAAAAAGGAGGAGTTAAAAGATTTACTAAAATTGCAATGAATTACACATGGCATTAATTAGAAGAGACAATCTCGGCACTATACAAGCAAATGATGATCAACAAGTCAATAGGATCAGAATTAATACTGTAGCCAGGGACCGAGCAGATCAAATTAATTGTGGGCAGTTGGGAATTGGGATCATTTAGTGACTTTGCCATTTGAGTCTTGAGATATGGCAATAAGGAGCCCCACACGCTACCATACTCTTGCCTAGTAGCTACGCTAGCTCCCTCCAGAAAGATCATCAATCATTTTTTTTTTTTTACACAAATAAGAATGCGCAGCAACGGAAAAGTGCAGTTGTAAGTGTTGAAGTTAATGTTAATTGCTCAATGAAAGCGACTTTGAATCTCGTCCTTTCTATTTACGTTTGTGATTTGTAAAGAATACGGGTTAGTAAAAATCTTATTGATTATTTAAACGAGTCCCCAAAATCTCAAATATAAACACTTACTACGAGTTATAAAAGAAAGTGTTATCCCACCGTGTGTGTGCATTTTATATAAAAGTATGGTAAACAAGCAATACAAACTCATGATTCCGTTAGTTATTTTTATTCGAGTTTGAGTTATTTTCAGCTTAAAAAATTAAATTTTAGTTTATACAAAGATTTAGAACCGCTTTCAGTGTTAAATTTAAGGGTAAAAACATTTTTCCTCTACCTGTTTTGTGTTTCCTTCTAACCAATACAGTTTTTACAATAATTCCTTATCTCTTTAAAAAAAAAAGGGTGGGAGATGGTTGTTAAGAATTTTTCTTTAATAATTTTGACAGCAAAAATTAAAGTAACATAGTATTATGAAGACAGTAGAAGTAAGATGAAAATGCTAAAACCTATAAGAAGAAAAGTGTCGTGCATCTCCTTCTACATTTGAAAATTTGAGTAATTAAATATTTTTAATCTAAATTTTATTTTAAATAATGTGTTATTTATTGAATAATAGGTAATTTTTTATAAAATTTAAGTGAATTAATTATATTATATTATTAATTAATTGATGAATGTTAAATAATTTAAAATATTTTTTACGATAAAAAACTTAAAATATCTAGTACTATATTTTAAATTTTACAATACACCAAAGTTTACCGTTTGTCGTATTTAAATTTGTGTTTGATTCGGAGGTGGTAAAAAAGAAAAAAGAAAGAAGTGTGTTGTAACATAGTAAAGAGGAGCAAATTATTGAAAATAATATAGGGTTGGAAGGAAAAGGACTTGAAGGACGAGAGAGTCGGGGAGGGCGTGCCGCCTCGTGGGGGCCGATAAGAAGACCGCACAGCGATGGGAAAAGGACTTGAATGGCCGGATGTGCTCAGACACAAAAGGGTCCTTTTGTCTCGTTGTGCCTGTTTGTCTTCGTTTTTTTATTTTATTTTATTTTATTACTCGTTGAGATAAGTCCAAGCCCGACCTTTTCCGCTCATCAACGTTTCTCTTGCCCCCACCAGGTTCTGGTCCTATCACAAAAATATTTTACTTCTACTTTATTTATTGTTTGTTATTTCATAGGTTCCTACGCATCCACCTTTTTTTTTATTCTTAATTTAATGATATATGATTGCCCCATGGCTTGTGTAGCACAATGCTATAGCCTCAACATTATTGAGGCACTGATTCAAGCTTTGACGAGGCTCCTTTATTTTTTTTATTTTTTAAAAAGAAATTATGGAATAGAAGTTGATTTCTCACGGGAAGTAAATATTTGAGTTACTTTAGGTAAAAAAGATTATTATGATGTAAATATATATTTTTATTTATAGTCCCATCAAATCTCAAATTCTAATATATTTATAAATTATAATCATTAAAAAAAACGTTTTATGTCTTCTTTTTCAATATTACATTATAAATTGACTTGTAATATTGTCATTGGCCTCAAAGACCAGCACAATATGGTAAATGTGATAAATTTATTAGAAGAAATGACTCTATGACTCAAACCTCTGCAAATACTTATAAAGACTTGTGATCTATTAAAATTGAAGTCCGACTTGAAAAATCCTTGAAGTCCATTTTTTAAAAAATATGTATAGTAGGAAGAAAAATATACACCCACACACATAAGACGAGACAACAATATATGTGCCCATTACTTAATTATGAAGTGGTTCGCCGCTACATGTTATTAAATATTCATGTCATTAAATTATACTTAATTACAACCTTACTTTTTTTTGTTGGGGGTGTTTGGGGGGGGGGGGGGGGGTTTGGCGCTAATGGAATTGCCTGCACAACCAAATTCAGTTTCAGAGGAAGCTATCCAATCAAAATAATGAATCGCTCTCTTTATTGTATAAATAAACAAGAGGAAATTTGAGTCTCGTATGTATAAGTAGAGTTTAATTTCATTTAAAAAAATTATTAATTGAATTTAAATTGTTTTAAGTTCAAAATTTTTTACTATGCAACCACAAATTTTATTCTTATATAAATATATATATATATTTTTGGAATCACTATGCTACCGCAAAATTGATTTAACGAATTCCAATAACTTTCTGAATAACTAATTAACTGTCAATAAATTGTTTTACAAAATATTGAAAAAAAAATCAGCTTTGGAGCTTTTTTGGACAGCTAGCAGAGAACTTAAAACGCACAACCGGAGAGTAGAAAAAGATGGCGGTCGACTAGTTTACGTGAACGTTTATCATTTCAAATCTATGGTCACAATCAGCGGACAAAGAAGTTTCACAACCGAAGATAACTTGTTTCATACTTTTCATTTTGGTCCAACCAGAAGGTGAGTCAAATTAAAACACCTTTTGGATTTCCCCCTTTCCGTTCATATTGAAAAAAACGACGGCACGTGTACATCGCGTGATGTAGTGTCGAGTGTCAGACTGTTGATGTTGCCCCATCAATTGCGTGTGGACGGCGTAGATATATAGAAAACGCGATTCGATGAGCCTCGCTAAGCTTGGGTGAGCCCAGTACGCGCTCGTTGTAGGTCGCTCCGCGTCAACTGGGTGAGCCAAAAGTCGGTTACTGCTACATCAAAGATGATGCACTAAAATAGAAAGCTCAGAATTAGTAGAGTCCTTCACGCAAATGGTGAAATTTTGACAGAGTTATAAATGTTTATTTATCGGTTACCTCCCCTTAGGTTTATGTGTTATCACTTACTTAACAATTTTCATTTTAAATGAGTATTTACCTCATTTGCTAACCGTTATTTATCAGATTCAAAAGTTTAAATCAGATTAAGATTGTTTAACGACCTAATTAAGCTTCTCTTGAGGAACATTCACGTGACCAATTAGTGGTTAATAAATAAAAATATAACAGTACTTGAACCTTAATAATACTTGATCATTAGTATTTAATAGACGCATTGGACGTGATCATTAAAAACATAGAACAACTTCATTTGAACCATTTACATTATTGGTCAAATAATAGGCATATAGAGCACTATTTCTTTAAAATAGAGGGAAGAGTTCAAGACTTTATGCAAGCTCAAAATTTATAGATTGAGATAAATCTCGCCTCTATTTGACATATAATTCTAAATTATGCTTAGGGGTAATTTTTAAAAATATCTCCTGAGGTTTGGACTTGTTGCAAGTAGATTGCGAGAATCTATTTATTTGTAAGAAAAACTCCTACTATCAGTTAATTTTAACATTGACCGTTAGTTGACTGTGCAAAGATAATATTACCCTTAACAACAGTTTGTAGATTGACATAACTAAAAAAAAAACTAAAATTGTTGACTATTTTACCCTCTTTAAATTATTGATATTTCCTTAAAGTTTCTACAAGAAAGATAAAATTAAAAACTTGAAAATGAAACAGTCATAATTTTTACCTATGATATTGTAAATCTTTAGAATTGACAAGGATAAAATTATCAAAAAATAAGATTTGTGCTTTTCACACCAACAATTTTAATTTTTTTTTAGTTATGCCAGTTTACAAATTGTTGTTAAGGACAATATTATCTTTATACAGTCAACTAACGGTCAATGTTAAAATTAACTGACGGCAGAAAATTTTTTATAAATAAATAAATTATCGCCATCTACTTGCAACAAACCCAAATCTCAGGAGAAGTTTTTAAAAATTACCCTTATGCTTAGCAAACCCTTAAATTATATTATAATTGAATGAGTTTAAACTTTTAGTAAACCTTTGATTGTAATATGTATGTATAAAATAAAGGTCTAAGCCCATTTTGCGTGGTATGTATTATCATTTATCACTTTAATAGCTAGTTAACGGGAAGGGAGGTGAAGGCCTATTACGTGAACCCCGTGGTCTAATTCATAATACAATAAAAATCATGGGAAGTAAGTGATAAGTAGCCATTTATAATTTTGTGGATGACTCCATTCACTCTACAAACGAAAAGTCAATTTTTTATGGTCTGCTGACGGAGACGTCACTTTTCAGTCTTCGCTAGTGATAGATTCTATCCTTGAGCTATTATTATCACAACGAGATTCTTCAATCGAAATTCGAAAACCACCACAAATAATAATAATAATAATAATAAATAATAATAATAATAATAATAACAAACCAACGAATCCTGAAAAACAGATTTTTTTTAAGGGTTCCCTACCTCAACTTTGATATTGTAGTTATGCATTTTTAAATCTAAGATTGTTATGATATGAAAATTATAATTGTAAAATAAAATTTGACATTAATAAAAATTTATATTACATTTATTATTAAATTATCAAAGATATTATCATCTACCTGGTTATATTTATTAAGAGTAATGATACAGTTATAAATTATTGTACAAATTTATTTTGTACAAACTGACGTGGTATGATAAGATTGGTTGAATTAAATATCACTTGGTCCACATAGTTTGTTTTTATTAATTTATATTTTTATTCAACCAATGAAATAATGACACATCAATTTGTACAAAATAAATTTATATAAGAGTTTATAGTTGTATCATTACTCTTAATAAATATAACCAGGTAGATGATAATATCTTTGATAATTTAATAATAAATGTAATATAAATTTTTATTAAACAATAATGGTAAATGTTATCAAATATTTTACATCAGTAGTTTAAAAGCTACAGAAACACTTAAATGATCATAATAAATCGTGACCTATATTTTTTTTTAAATCTCAAATCTTATCTCGATCAAAAACTATAATAATAAAAAAGAATGTCCGACGAACTCCGAAGAGAAATTCATTCCTTCAATATACTTTTATAATAAATGCCGACATCAGATATGGAATATTGATAACAAATTCTTCCGGATGATGCTTACAGAGTATAGACAAACCAGAGCAGCCAAATTTTGGATTTTACAAACATGTCCTTCAACTTAGAAAATATAATAAGAGAATAATATTATATTACGTGAGAAGGACAGCATCAAAAGTGAATTTTTGGCTCATCTATTGGGGTTTTATATGTTGTGTGCATTAGATTAATAGATACGTATCTTAGAGTACTCATTTTCAATTCTTCCAAATATAAATAAATCTCAAGTGGGTTTTACTTATAAAGTTTAAAAATGCATCCACACCATGGATTATTCTTTAGTAATGAGTTCATTAAATTAATTACCATGTCTATCTCTTTCTCTCAGCTAAATTTCCAATAAGCAGGCCTCTTAAAGTAAGCATGTGAAAGTGTTTTGTTTTGCCTAACAGTACATGTTCAACAAAACATGCTAGCTACCATCTTGCAATTTGTCGCCTCAAAAGGCCGACAAAAGAACGAGACACTACGTTCTTTCATCTTTGGACCAAAATTGGAGCAGAATCCTCTGAAAGATTTTGTTGACCAGTTCTCGGCTGAAACACTGCAACAATATAACATCAATGAATGCTGCCGTGGCTCTTTTTAATTTTAAGCAAGATTAATGACTCTTATGTTTTGTACACATTCAAGAACAAAAAACATTGACTTCTTTTACCAATTATGATCTTTGCTTTTTGGACTTACTACTCTCACGTCTAGATTAACTCCTCAAACAAGTCTAATTAATCTTTAATAATAGGGGAAAATGATGTTAGCATAAGACGACGACACACAAATAATCATCAATGAAACGTGGGGAGTGAAATAATGTTAAGGCTATACATGTCATATGTGACATTTACTGACCATATATAGTCGGAGCAAATTAAAAAAATGCTTGAACATTATTTATTGAGCATTGTCAAAAAACTTTTAGAGGAATATAATAAGACATATTTGGATGATTACATAGGTTGATCAAGCGAGGATTCAATTTCTATTTACATAATACTTTTAAAATAATTTATTAACTAGATGGATTTGTAGAGGACATAATACACCTATCATACCTAAGTGCATGCATGAAATTATTGGGTAAATTTTTAAAAATTTTTTAAATGTAGAGGTGGGCAGATCTCATTCTAATTTTAAACAACTTATCTTCTTAAGAGTTGAACTTGAGTGACTAACCAAAATAAATGTTAAAAGTCACAAGGTTATCCGGAGACTGAATTTCAAAATAATCACCGTTTCAAAAGTTTACTATTGGATTATGATCATATTTGAGATTGAGATGTTGTATTTTTTAAGTTATAATTATTATATAAAAAAATTATAACTAAGAAACAAAAATTAATAATACATAATAAATATAAATTTTAAATAATAATTTTAACAAACTTATTAAAGATATAATAGATTTTCTATTATACAAGTGAAAAATTATATTAATATAATTTTTAAATTACAGTAATAAGTGTTTATTAAATATTTTAATACTTTAACTTTTAACTTCAATCCTAAATATATTATATATTGATAATTATTTATTTAAAAATTAATAGTGTATTGTGTCCATATGATGATAAGAACATCCCACGTCAATTGTGCTTTGTTAAAAAAAAAAAAGGACAATTTAAAATTGGACTATTTGACAATCATGACATAAATTCCAAATCTCCTCTGAGATTTTCTTCCCAAAAATAAAAAAAGAAAATATATATAGTTCAATTGGGTTAATTTATCTTCAACGTCACTGAATGGACCAAATAACCACTATGA
The DNA here is from genome assembly GCA_029633175.1 of Citrus glauca. NCBI lineage: Eukaryota > Viridiplantae > Streptophyta > Magnoliopsida > Sapindales > Rutaceae > Citrus > Citrus glauca. The sequence continues at coordinate 7,425,233 of JAQOOD010000001.1, forward strand.
AAAAGACTCCACAATATTGCTATGATTACGTTTTTGTAACAACTTTTGAATGAGTGGTTGGTTGGCGTATCGATAACAGTAACCTCCTTTTTACATTAATTACGGTCATTAATTGTCCGAATAGCAACAAAGTCAAGGCCCACCAAGTCCAACGAAGTGCGCCTAACCGTGACTCCTACCTAAATCCTCACAAGTTAATACAAAAACAGAAAAAGTTGTTTGAAAGTTAAATTTATTCGAAGCCAATCGAACAACTCAACTGGCGCTAACGTTATATCTTTAGAACTGCCTGAGCAAGTGGTCCGACCAGCGACGATGCTATATTCTCGTGAACTTACCATGCATAATTGATTAATTATACAAAGTCTTAATTTGATTTGATGACCCCTAATTTGTTTCTTTTTTTAATCACCAAAAGTGAGTTTTACAATTCTAAACTATATTTCATATACCTTACATTTATTTACATGAATAATGAGTGAACTCCACATCACATATTATTCGTGTGAGTGGATGTAAAATATATGAAATGTAATTTAAAAAAATTTTCAAATAATTGTATGAGAACTATTGTTGAAAATGATTATATTTTTTTGGTAGTTTTTTTTTTTAATTTTCATTTAAAAGGTTGAGAGGTGGACAAAATTTAAATTATTTTCTTTTTTTCAAACCATTGTCTCGATCTCCAAGATTCAAACTTAGAGACTTCTATTGTCTTAGGATTCAAATTTGATGCTACTATTTTCACCAGAAATCGAATTCGATGGCCAACTAAATTAAACCTCTTAAAGATTTCTCAGTCAAGCCCTGTAGATATGTTGAAAAGCAACATTAAAACATTATAACTACATAGCTTATACATAAACATGAATATACAAATTAAAGTCGCTTGAACAAGTCTGCTGCGTGTATGCATTACTACCAATGCGGATTTGATTGTCTTGTAGACACACACACACACACACACACACGAGAACGGAGAACGGAGAACGTCACTGCCAATTTGATTGCTTTAATTGTCTTGTATGAAAACTTTCCCACCACATTATTATCAGGGGCGGAGCTAGTATAAGGCGAGAGGGTGCCATGGCCCCTGTAGAATTTTGAAAAATTTTAGGGTTTCTGAAGAAAATGTGAAAAATTAGTGTAAAATATCTATTTGGTCCCTGTAGAACTAGAATTTTACATATATAATAACATCAAAATTAAAATTTTAAATTTGACCCCTATACAATTTTTCCCCCAACTCCACCCCTGATTATTATCATCATCTAAGATAGACGGTGCTATGAAATCCGATACGATGATGGTCAATGCCATAAATTTATACATGCAGTTCAATGAACCCGAACCTGATGGAGTGAGATCAATAAATAAGTTAGTTTGAATGTTTGAAGAAGGCCCGGCAATGCATTGAATAATGGGACAAGACTAATAGGTAGTTTAAAGTATTTAAAGCTAAAAGGTGTGAAAGAAAGCAGCAGGCAGCTGCCATGCCGCCAGTGGCCTAACCCTATTGGTCTCCAGCCATGCCCTGGACAATCAAAGAAAATGACAGTCTTCAAGCATTCATAACCGCGTTTCTTCCAACATGAATATCGAATTCGAAAATGAAGATTAATGCAAAGAGTTGTGTCAAAATTTAGTTTCTTTCTAAGTTAAAAGAGGACGGTTCCTAACGTTATAAATAAATAATAAATAAATGATAGGAACCGGCAGATCTTTATATATGCGCGCGTGTGTGTGTGTGAGGCTGCTGTTAATTTGTTCAAATGGAAACGACTGCAAGGACCGTACAAAGAGATCAGACAAGCTTTCAAGTCAGCTAAAGCAAGCTAGCTTCCAGGTTTAGTTGGTGCTTGTAAAAACTGCTTTCAGATGGGCACGACTTTTCTCGTCGTTTTCCTTTTACATGGCCTGCAAATTAAGTCTCGAGGGGAGTAGTTTGCTCACCTACCGGCTAATGATCAATTTATTACAAACATAAAGCATATAAATGTTGAGGGCCGGAGAATATCTAACATTTGCTGTATCTATTCCTTGGACTAAGAATATAATTAAGGTTGTGATGTAGGAAGGTCTTAGAATATTTTAGAATATTGTTATTTTAGTCCCTTTTTTACATTTTAATTAGAGTTTCATTAGTTATATGTTTTAATCTTTTATTTTTAATATAATTATGATTTAGTTTTCCCATTTGAGTTAACTTATCCTATTATAAATAGGAAGGTCTTGTTATTATTATTATTATTATTATTATTATTATCATCATCATCAATTCGTTTATTTAATAAAATTATCCCCCTTTATTTTTTTAATAAAAAACTCACATTGTTGAGTCATTTATATTAAAACAATATCTAAAATCATTTTAATTAGACCATTATCTAGTTACGTTTGCCTACAATGACATCTAATTTCAGCTCTAAACAACCGGTGTCAGCTTAACAATGTGTTTTTTTTATCCTATCAATTCGTTACTTCTTGTATTAGGTTAAGTCAACTCTCAAATATTCTTAGATTAGCTTTTGAATATGAGTTAGACCAACGGACTTCTATATAGTTCACACTATCTTTTCACATGATAAGTATTAGTAAAAAAGACCAGTCAAAGAGAATGTCTCACATCCACTAAGAACATAGACAACACCCAACTCTTTAGTTAAGTCATGATCTGTATGGACTCTACCTGTAGGCTTCAAAACTTACAAGTTCAAAATTTGCAGCCATTATAATTTTAATCAACTTTCTATTTTCCTACTTTTTGTTTAAGCGCGCTAATTTACTTGACTTGATGTGCACAACAAGGCCGTCCAACTTCTTGGCTTCTTGCATTTGTTAAGTGTGTTATTGTACTGTACGTACATTGGGTATTTGGGTCCTCGATAAATCAAGAGTGTAATTGTAACTTAGCTCAACTAGTGATGTTTTACAATATACAATAAATTTGAATTTGAATCAGCTTAAATGAGTGAAGAGTTGGTTTGATTTCTGTTCATGACAAAAGAAAAGAAAATGACATAGTTTGGGGCAATAAATATCCTAACTTCTACAGTGTCCGCATTCCCACAATAACTACTAAAAACTGACATTCAATGCTTAATTAGGAGCAAACTATAATGACATTTGAGACATGATTGAGCTATAAATAAAAATTTTGATGCAATAGATTAAAGGAAAATACTCATATGAGACAATTTTTTGCCTTGTCACCATGTTTCTTTATTTATTTTATTTTTTAATTTTCATCAACAACTAATTACAACATGTACGTATATATAATCCAACATTTCTATTAAAAATAGGATTAAATTTTTTTAAAAAGAATCTTGTTATTTGTTAACAAGAAAGTGAAGGAAGATAATAAGTGAAATATAAGCTAGAAAAACGCAACGCTCATTTTTTTATGCCACCCACTTATTTCCGGATTTATTGATGAGTTATGGTTACGAATTTAAATTCGATGCTGAAAGAGCTTTCTGTTAATTTTTTTATAAAATTAGATTGCCAATTATTTGGATAAAATTATAAATATAATTATAAAAATAACTAGCAAAACCACATTTGTACAACGATTATAAATATAATTTGTACATATGGGTGACAAAAATGTCTTGCTAGGCCTACTCAGGACGGTGGTGGCAATGGTACCAATGCTAGTTTGATTCACTTGTGATCGTGACAACTATGTAAAGCCCCATGTTGCATGTTAACTTGTCTGTATCATGTCCTGTTCTTTTTCTTTTTCTTATTTTAACCTGATGAATAAGTTTCCCATTGTTGCAGGCTCAGCTTTGCAAATGGCAAAATGATGATGAATAATTGAATATGGGCAAAAACGAAATTGCATTCATCTATTAGAATTTCCACTATTGTGTTTCTGATACATGATGTTTCAAAATAAAAAAAAAAAAGATGAGGAAAGCAAAGCAGAAAAAGGGAAACAATACCACTAAATTTTCTTGTCAATTTAGGAAGCTATCATAAGGTAGTATCAGACTCCAGTTTCTATCCATTAAGAGCCGCTTGATGTGATCAATCCTTGGTAGTAGAGTCAAAATTACTAGCTAGGGGGCTCAAAACGCTTCCATTCCCATCCACACAATAGTAAACTGAGTAATGGCAACAGAATCATGCCTACACAGGCATTGGTTGAGGGACATCAACCAACCGCTCCATTGTCTGCAGTTGATCATAGGGTGCTATCTGTACCATAACCAAACAAAAGAATCAAATGGGTGTAGAGGATAAATGTAACGCTTAAATGAGCTAAGTACTGCACATGCCTCAGCTCAATATCCGAAGCAGACAGTAATACAAATTTAGACAGCATTTTTGAAGGGTAAAACTTAAATATTTAAGTTCAATATATATATATATATATATATAATCTGAATTTGTAATGTTAAAAAAAAATGCAAACTTCAAGAAATTACTATATTAAAGCTAATTCCCAGCCATCAGGCCAATTTTAAAGTTGATAACAGAGTCAACTTTACCTAATGCTCACTTGCTCAGTGTAGAGCCAAATGCAACAAGGCATATTTCCATATTAGCCAGTGCAACCGTATGGTTGGCCGTAATTGTATAACAGTATTTGAATTTTATATTAGTAATTGCCCATTACGACTGGCAATAAAAGCATTACATGATGGCCAGCAATCTAGAACCCTCTGCTCACAGGCATAGGTTTTCTATTTCATAAATGAAACTTCACCACTGTCCTTGCATAACTGTAGTTCCTTTCAGAAATCCCACTCTTTGAACAGTAAAGATGCCATACCTATACATCATAGAAATTTCTTAACTTTTGCTATGAAAAAAAATAAGATAAACCACCTGGCTAAATCCATCCGGCCATGTAATTGACACGGCATAGTTTCCCATAGGCCGAATTTCTTCGGGTTCAATATCTTCTGGAACATCAGTGTACTGAAGCTTTTGGTCACCTGTCCATTCATCCTGTAGTGAATCCAGACCAAAGAGAAGGGAGGGGTATGTGAAAAAGTCAAGCACATGTTGGAGAAAAATAATATCCAAACTTGGGGAGAATCAAAGCTTATGACAACAATCACTATATTAAATTCTTTCTTCCAATAAAATATCATTTTGTTTGCTACCTAATCCATCAATAGTTCATTACTTTCTCTTAGAAGTCTTCAATTACAAGTTTTCAACTTCAACCTTATCTCTCAAATTTATTCAGGGTGTGTGATATCAGGATTGCTTACAACTCGTTCGCGATCATTTTCCAATTTATCTGAAGAAATTAAAGCCTAGGAAATAAATGTCAACAAAGAAAAGCACCATATGGAAGTGTATGTTTTATAACCAAGTGAGAAATCTGAGGGTTCTCTACCATTTCCAAGAAAAGAGAACGCATAGCTTATGCTATCTATAACATTCTTGGAAAACACATTGTGCTTGTCTGCAAGTCCCAGGCCACAATTAAGTTTAGGTAGTATCAAATTTATTGCTGAGGGCCCAGGTGTCAGATGCCAATATATTACATCTCTACATATATGTAACCGAGCTGTTTTTTTTTTTTAAAAAAAAACCCCACATACCACACTTTGGGCAGAACGGTCATTCCTTCTCACAGTTGCAGGATGCAGAAAGAATTCTTCATCTGATTGTGGTACCTTAACTTTGATTGCTTTGATTGATTTATCATAGATGACAGCAGTTGATACTAGAATGAAAAAGAGAATAGAAACAAAATTATTTCCTCAAAAGTAGGTTGAAGGTTTTGCATCATAATCCACAAAATCTAAACATTCAATCTCAATTTCAAAGCTTATATTCTTGCACATGATTACGAATTTTGGAGAACTGATGAAAATTCTTTGTAGTAACAGTGCTGCATTGCAGGTCCAGATGTAATTCCAAATTTGAAATTTAAAATTATTGGTAAGATGTGCATAAATAGAGGCAGGTTTATTTCAAGTACCTCACTAGATTATGGTTTAACAAGTTCACGAGACTACATGTGGACAGGAGATGCATACCTTGTTGGCGAATCTTCGCGCACTGCTGTACAACACATACTCCAAGATCCTGAAAGGTATTGGCAACTTCACCGCAGGGATCAGCCGCGACTTCAGGAATTCCACTATCTCCAGAAGCAGATAACTGCCAAAGTAAATGATACAAAAACTTTAAAAGTGGCAATGCTTTGCCGCCACAATATAATTTTCAAAGTATTATTGATTCATAAAATTACAAGGGCAGCAGTGCTTAAGAAAAGATAGACATGCATGATTAATGTTTGTTTAGAATGCCAAGCCAATTTACTTGATTTGCATAAAAGGATTCCATGTGAATCTGAGACAATACTTTAAATGAATTGCTGAAAGAAATAGATGAATACTGCACGGGAGAAACTCTTCCATTGCTAAATAAGAGTTCTTTGGGAGAATGAAGTCAAGTTTACATCCTTGACTAATGGGTACTTGATTCATACAAAACGTTGTGGATTGTACACCATAAAGATGAGAAGGGGGAAAAAAAGAAAACAAAAGAACAGACAAATAATTTTGACGAATAATTCAGAACAAGTCATAGCAGAGTAGCTTAATCACCCAGATACGTCTCAAAGTAATAGCTTTTATAAGCAAACTTATATCATATAACTCACAGTTGGTCTGATGGGAAGATCAAAGAGATGAGGAATTCCAAACTGTTGGACAACCTGCAAACGTATGGGCCGAATTTTCAAAGTAAACAGATAGTAGTGACAACACCTGAATTGCCATAAATAAAATATTTCCTTTGTTTTTTTCAAATCAAGAAAACTAACAGTTGGATAACATACATACCTGAGAACCAGAACCTCTGCCAAATGGATAATAGCGTTTCCCATCAGCATCAAAGTGGCACATGTTCTCAACTACAGCTATACAAGGTACCTATATGAATGAATAGATGGCATTTATTCTTATAGATTTGATATGTAATATTAATGTTGAATCGAACAGATGATCACATAGTAGAATATCACACCTTAAGCTTTGAAAACATGCGAACTCCTTTGGCAACATCAATGAATGCAAGCTTTTGAGGGGTGGTCACAATAACAGCAGCTGTTAATGGAACAACCTGAAATTACCATTATATATACTTCAAAATCTACAAGTAAAAATTTAAAAAACTATTTAAACAAGAACCTGTGCAAAAAGCACGTGAAAAATAAATAACCTATGCAAACATGCTTATCAGAAGCACAAAAATACTAATTGACAAACACCGACCAAGGAAAATTTAAGAATTCGAACTACACTATCAGATATATATAATAGTTTTCTGGTCCAGGATTTTAAAGTGCGGAGAGTCGAGCAAACCTTTAAAACCATGGGATTTAAGAGGCCTAAAACTTAAAGCGCATAAGCCAACACGGTTTATATGTTTTCCTGGACTTTCCCACACTTTAAAATCCTGGATTGGAACATATATATATATTCAAAACGAGTGCAAGAAAAACCAGAACCTGACATAAAGTAAGTTGGATGTCACCAGTTCCAGGAGGCATGTCAATAACAAGGTAGTCCAGCTCTCCCCTGCATATCCAAGATATATTATTTAGCCAAAGAATTCATGAGCAGCACTTGAAGTTAACCATTTGTTTTTTATCACGGAGATGCATACACAATGCGTAAGACGGGAAAAAAAAAGAAAGATTTACTCCAGAACTATAACTCTTACAAAGATCCAAACTAGTTCATGTTTAAGTATTAATAGAAACACATACCACTCAGTTGTTGTCAGAAGTTGGTTGATGACCCCTGAAACCATTGGACCTCGCATTATTGCACGACCTTGCCCGGCAAATCCAAAAGACACCAACTTGACTCCCAGGTATTCAGTTGGAATAATTGTTCTCTTCTCCGGATTCTGCAAAAAGTTTTCATATTGTCACAATTGATCACTTCGCTATACCACATCTACAAATATGTTAGTATTTGCAAGGTCTACCATCTCTAGCAGTCGATTTTCTGGAGAGACCATTGTTGGTAAACTCGGACCATAGACATCAGCATCAAAGATACCAACCCTTGCACCCATACCTGCTAAAGTGTAAGCAAGATTTACAGCTACTGTGGATTTCCCTACACCTCCCTGCACAATTTCATTAACTATATTCATGAAAATGCAGGAAATGCGATATTGCAACAGTAAGTTAAATTACGTATTCTCATAGAAAACTACAGGGCTATTATACAAATGCTGTATTTCATCTGAAACATTTCTAATGAGTAAAAAGTCTCGTGGTAAAAAGGTAAAATAAATCACAAAAATAATAGAAACTTGGAGTTCTTTTCCAATAAAATCCCAGGGATAAACAATAATTCTTTGAAGATAATCAAATAAGCTAGAAAGTAATAATGCATAGATAAAATTGGCTCCACACAATTAACTAGTGGATAGCCACCCTGTCCAACATGTTAATGCACATATTGAGGAAAGAAATAAGAACGGTAAGCAGGCATGTCTACCTTGCAACTTGAAACAGCCACAATATTTGAAATTTTCTGTAAACCTACTGGAAGTTGCTCTGCAAAAATAGGTCTGGCTGGTTGTGCTGACATAGTCACATTAACTTTGTTGACCCAAGGAATTGCAACCACCACCTCGTTTGCCCTTTGCTCAAACTGACATGCAATCATAACTTATTACACTCTTTATATCATAAGGGACTCATAATGTCAACTTAATCAATCTAAGCTAAAACACAATCAAGTTATACCCATAAAATTTGTAGATACAGCCAAGAAAATTTTTCCACAAGAAGGATGAGGAAAAAAGAAAGTAAAATGCAATTGGCATTTTATAATAATCCCCAAGTTTTTTTTTAAAACTAAATAATCTTCAGCAAATTCATGAAACAAATAGTCTACCATTCTAAACACACGTCACTTCTTGATCAAAACAATGATGATTGTGTCATTTACCATGTCCTTGATTGGACATGCTGGAGTTGTGAGCTCTAACCGAAAGGAAACCTGACATTCAGAGTAAAAATGTTGAAGTAAGGACACTATCTTTGAAATGTATGTTATTAAAACTCACACTTATGCTCTAAATGACCTCTCCCAGAGCTTCGTTGATTTGCATATCTTTCACAAAACCACATGAGACAATATCTGTTCCAAAGTCTGGATCAATAATTTGCGACAAGGCTTTCAGTACATCATTCTCAGCTGTTCCAGTAGATACTGCAGAAACACCAGCTAAAGATAAGGAGGAAAAGGAAACGTGTAGAAAATGACAATGATAAAAGTCAGAAGAAGCAAATTGCTAATAGAAAGAATAGAAATGATGACGTCAACATTACAAGAAGCATAAATTCATCATCACATGGCTAGAATGCAACGTATTAGCCTTTTCAAAGTTTAGCACATTAGCGATTAATACTCTTATTGGGTGCTAGAAATTGATACTCTTATTGGACCCTCGGGTCTATTTGTCAAATCCAAACGACTAGCATATTAGTTGGAATCATCTATCCTGTGGATTTTCCATTTACAAGCTAATGTGGGAACTGTCAACCTCCATCTCAGACAAAAAGTCCACCAGTCCAGCACTGAGACCAACACAATCTGGCTAGGAATCTAGCTTTGGTTATCATGGTTAAGTTACAGCTTGACCTAAAAACCTTAAGCCGGTAACTAACAGCCCAAACAGTAGTTTTAAGCTCTAACATGAATCAGTTTCTTAGAAAAAGAGAAAGAAGATAAAGGTATCAAACTTATCAGATAACAGTCATATGAAATAAAAAATAATATTGACTTTAATAAGAATTTCTAAATTTATAATACCCCTATGCGTCCTACATCAAAGCTGCATATCTTACTTGGGGTATGTTAGTAGGTAAAGTGTTAAATAAACACTCACACTTATGATTGGCACATAATGTTTACCAACTGGGTACCCACTTATACTTGAATGCTAGTTTGCTAGTGATTCCAATTCAAGGCACAGCACAGCACTTCAGTCTCAAGCATACTCTTTAATTCAGCGAACAACGTAATATTTTTATACAGATATGGAACTTATCAAAACAAAGTACAGAGCTTTATGGTTTGTCTTGGATAAGGAAAAAGACTACCTTCAACAGAAGTAGCATTAGTTGAGCCACAGCCAAAAATGGACGGTCTATGTGATACCCAAATGGACTTTTCTAACTTTGAGGGGTGCAAAGAGAAGTTGATAGCTGATAATTGAAGAAATCTGTCCGGTGGAACTAAAGCTATAGAGGAACCGAATTTCAAAGGGGGAAAAAATGAATACAGTGAGAGAGTATAAATTAGCAACAAAGAAACAAAGGAAAGAAAGCGTAGGAAATTACCAAGTATTGATGATGATTTACAGCCTTGAGAAGGGAGATGAGGCCAACATGGAGCATGAAGCAGTTGCATTTTAAGATAGAGAGAGAGAGAGAGAGAGATAGTGAGAAGTGTTGTCGCAAGAACTGGGAGCTGGGAAGTGGAACGTTGATGATGGATTGCAAGAACTATGTGAACCTCATGTTTCAATATTCCAGTGAGATGATACCAGCTCAAATTTCCAATCCTTTTAAACCAAAACGGCGCATTTTGATGAGCCGCCTTTATTTGCACGTCATCATTCAAACAGTTCAATCTGTATGATGTAATTAATGTTAAAAAAAAGCCCGTATTTACTTTTTTTTAAATACCCAAGTTTTATTTCATATTGATTTTTATATATGATGATAATTTTCAAAATTTAAAATATAATATAAGTTTCCATATTTAAATATGATTTTGAAGCATTGCACAGATTTTAAATTAATTATTAGAATTAAATTAAAATTTGTATAGTTTTTAAAGATTTCTATCTCAAATAAATGGCACAAATACTAAATTCTCTTTTCAAAAGGCACATGCTCCAACTGATCTCTTTATAGATCAGTCAATGTGAAAAAATGCTGGTACAAAGAAGAGTGAAACAATCGGAGGTAATCCTCTTTTTGAAAGGAAAGAATAATCATAAATCATGAAGCAAATAGCAACCCTGTATCCTTAGAATTGCTTTCCCTGCCCTAATCTAATGCCACAGCTTACTACAGAATCCATTCCGTGCCCTCTTGTTTGATACAATATCTGAAAATGAGTCAACCAATTGTCCAGCTAAGCTACTTGGATCATCAATCAGTGTTTGAATAAAAGTATTCACCACCCTACGTTCCTGTTCAGTCGATCTTAAGCTAAACCATGTCAGCAATTTCAATCTAAAATCCTGGTTAATGTGGCCCTCACATTCTAGCCACCGAATTATCTTCACACAATACTCAAAATTTTCATCTAGGCTACCTGAAGAACCATTTGAAATGTGGAATGGTGAACCATCATTAATCAAAGTGCTATCACATTCATGTGGCTCTTCGTTTGGATGTGCTCTTCTTTTCCCGCATAAATCTGCACGGGAATCAACAGCAGGCACTTCTCCAGCTGGCCCATGGTTCCAGGTTTGGGAGTCACCACTACCATGTGATCTTGCTAAACGGTTCTTCTCTATGTCATGGGAAGCAGCATCATCATCTGCCTCAACAGCCTGTTCAAAAGTGCATCCATTATCTTCATCTCTTGAGGACTCAAATGGTGGGGTTAGTTCTTCATTCAAGTCGGGAACAGATACAACATTTAAGTCCAGTCCACGAGAAACAGATGGCAACCTTTCTTCTTCTGCATTTTCAGGCTTGATCATTTTCTTTGCTTCACCTCCACAGCACTTCTCTAAATCAGCACTGCAAAACCCTTCAAGACAGCCTTCTTGTTGAGCCCAAGCCAGTCGCAAAAACTTTCCCAGGTCTCGAACCTTGAATCCAGAAGAATTCGGCCCCATCATACTTCTGGATTCCCTTTCAGCAAAAGAACCACCATCAACATGTGTATTTGATTTCTTACGATTCAAGGCCACCGTAGAATTAGGATTCCTGTGAATTATCTCCACACTCTTGGTGAAACACTTAGCCTCAGAGTGACCAAAATCACCTGCCTCTGTATAAGAAACAATCCGAAAACTGTACTCGGTGCATGGCTGCAAATTTGATATCAAAATCCTTCTCTGAGCCCTCGGAAAGACACAAATAGGCTCTTTTGTGTGCATCTCTTCTCTACTCTTGCAATACCACAGCTTATACCCCTTAATGTCGTTAGCTGATACGGTAGACAATTCAATTAAAATAATTACAACAGAGGAAGATGTCACTTCTTCAAATAGGAACCTGCAAGCAGCAGGAAGTGAATCCTCTGCCAAGGAAGGAGTAAAATTTAATTATTGATTAAAATAAATTTGATATCTATCATTTACAAATCAGGTGAAAAAGAGTTCTTATGGGTGCTACCTCTGCATTTTGGATTCACATTAGAGACAGTTGCTAGCCATTCATCTGCTTTCTCGATGGCAAGCAAACAAAGTTTCAGCACATCACCAGCAACAGAGAGTCTGCTGACAATCCCACGCGCCATCTTTGCAGACACTCCATTCACTGGACCCACTTCTGTTTCTAGTTTGGACTTTGCATCTTTTATGATATCATGCAATTCTTTGAATCGTGAAGTCCCATCTAGGAGCCTATAGCTTAAGTAAATCCTATAGCAGAGTACATCAACACGACGGGCATCTTTAGCTACAATTAGCTGCTTCTTCCAACATCTGCCAGTAACAATCAAATCAGACCACAACTTTCCCATCAGTCCAAGGGTGGAAAATCCTAATACAAGAAAACAAAGAGCAGTGCACAGATCTCATTTTTCTTCATGTTTTGGTTCAATCTCATAACAGGACAAGCAAGAACTCTCCATACTCAACAATAATTTAGTTCACTCACCCTACGTCTAAATTGCAATGCAGCAGTGTTTGATAATGCAAATGATTTTTTCATGCCAATCAAATCAGTAGAATGGCTTTGCCTCAAATATGTAATGGAATAACTTTATACAATAGAACAAACAGCATGTTTTGTGAAGAAAACTAATTTTAAGTTGTCAATCACATCACTCCAATGTTATCATGATTTATAAGGCACCGAAATGGATCTTGAATCATTCCTGGGCAACAAAATCAGAATCCAAAGATATGTAGGTGCAATAATTACTTACCCAAGTATCCCAGAAACTTTACCACAAGAAGCACAACAATAACTGCCATCCAGCTGCATCAATTGCCCAAGATCAACAACCCCAACCTTCTGGCGTTGAAGAGCACACTCAATATGACAAGATAACCCACAAGAGTCCTCCTCACCAGAATCAGATGTACAAACCAACCAAAGGCTAGGGTCTTTATTGTCATCAAATAAGTGACAGATGCAACAAGAACACCTCTTGCAAAAAGTGTCATCACTGGACAGAACAGCCCTACAGGCAGAGTTTTTACAGATCCAAGAATTTGAAGATCCAAAATCTGAAGACTGCTCAGAAGCAGGAGGGAGTCGCATGGGGTTTTCTCCCTTCCGCTGTTGCTTCCTAGAAGGCTGAATATTGGGGCTAGAAGAAACTCTTTTCGAATCCTGCTTCTTAATTGTCTTGCTATTAGCCTTTGGAAGTTCTGTCATTTTGCTTTTTGAAGAAGCTGAGTTTTTCTTGTCCTTATCAAAGCAACTTCGGAGAAGTTCCTTCTTTGGACCGGATTTCAGAAACTCCTGGAGGAGTTCTGGACTTCTTGAAGCATCATCTGAGTGCCCAAGTTTCTCCGGGGTGCTCTGTACACTGGAAGAAAGGCTTTGAACACCAGAAACTGGACCAAAAACCAATACAAAAACATGAGCAACTCTTTGCCGAAATAGGTAAAAAGGTCACTTTCAAGTCTACAGCAAACACATACAAATTGGATAACCCAGCCAAATACAAGTGTAAGACTTAGTTTGCACAATATCCACTATCTAATATGGCATTGAACTTTAACAAACCCAGTCACAGTGGCATTGGCATTTGCAAATATCAACTATCTAATTGGGTTCATTCTGGAATCTGCTTGGATCACCAACAGCCTAAACTCATTTTCTAGCCTACCTTCCCAATTATTTTAATCAAACAAGATAAATGTTGGCCACTTTTCTTCTCCTCTATACAAGCAAAATGTCAAACAGAGAAGGACAACAAAGCATATTACCAATCATTCTCATCACATGGTGAACAGACGTACAATCACATGAAAAAGCCTGGACAAACTCATGACACTAGATTTCCCCGTTGTCTCAAGTCACTGTCTAATACCAAATTTCGAAGTGATGTAATAGGATAAAGACACTGCAGTTACATGATGAAGCAACATTGCGTTAAGCTGCTGCATGCCATTGGGTTCTTAAAGAAAAAATGATAAGCAAATGTTGCAAGACAAATTTGAGCAAAGAGGAAGAAACAACAATATCAATATCAATGAGCAAAGTATGCTATAGTAAGAAACATAATTGCTATGCAAGAAAGATTGATGTTGACATATTCGACAATGTTGAAAACTGAGTCAAATCAAAAGCTAATAAGAACAGAAAATTGAATCAACTAGGCTTATGCTGGAAAGAATTGCTGCCTATTCCTTCATTTTTTTTAGGCTAATTCCTTCATATAAAGTTCAAAAAGAATTTTTATAATATAATTAGTTAATTTAACTCAAATCAGTTCATATAGTGAAATGTACAACAAAAAATAATGTATAAGTAAATAATAACCATTTTGATAATCTACGAACCTAATACCAACTAAACTTGATTTTAAAAAATAACAAGGTATCAGAAAATAACCAATCCCAATAAATTATCGCCTACAAAAAATTATTAAAGAAGTTGATCATGTAAACAAATTCTCATCATATAAGAAAGAAATATTCTTGAAACCCTTTCGCTTAAAGAAGAAAAAAGGAAAAAGAAATCCTTGCATGTAAAAATGTATCTATGAAAGCAGCATCACATAGAAATCACAGATCTATATGACGAACCACATAACAAATGAATTTAAATTGGGAAGAGATTAGGAAGAAGGTCCTTGGACTGAAAATGATAGGAAAAGGAAAATGAACCAAACGAGAGGAACTGCAGCAGCATCCACAAGTGGGTTGTAGTCCTCACTCCTCAGCGGCGAGCAGGTAGTCCTCACTCCTCAGCGGCGAGCAGCACAGGCATGGTATTTCAGGACTATTAGGTTTTTATATTTTCAAATAAAATTTAATTGGTTCAAGTATTTACAGCACCACATAGTCTAGGATCCAATTTTAATTCACTAGTTTATGGGCCTACCAGATTTGGATGAAAGACTTGTAATTATATTGAAAATTGGAAGCTGCTCATAATAATCAGCTACAAACTGTATTCAAAAACCGATCTGTTGCCAGCCTGGATTCAAATACTGATCTGTTGCCAGCTTAGTTGCAATGACGTCAGCTTTATGAATAATGACGTCCCTTCTGTATGTATATTTGATAACTAAGTATCATATCTGCAGAGATTTTGTATGCATCTAAAGCTGGGGGCATCGTTCAACATACAACCGCTTCAAGATGACAGATGATTGACAAATGCCCAACTTATTATGCTTGCCTGGCCAACTATCTGTTCTTTATTTGAAACTCTTCCATAGGGGCTTTATACATAGAAAAGTCAGACATTCCACACCATATGTCATCAAACTATGAGATTTAATGATCTAGTTTGTATAATATTTTGTTATTTTTTTAACTTGATTTACCAAAAGTATATAGCTACCTTTCTTAAATATAAAAGTGCATAAGGGTGGCCAGAGGAAGGAGAATTCCTCCTCTTTGAAAAGTTTGTATCATAAAATTGGGCATATTTTATTTTGGGTTTCCTCTCAAAGTTAACAGCCTACGAAGACGTCGACTGTGTAACAAAGGTATTTAAAGCAAACCATAAATAACTAAGAACATATAATTTATTTTATCACGTCAAAAATTAGAAAATGCTCACAGAAGGAAACTACGATAAAATATAATAAGAAATAGCAAGAAAATATAGAAGTCATAATTATGATTTGGCTTTCACTATTAAATATTAGCCATCAGCCATCATATTTTAGGTTCTTTATTTCCTATTCTAGCTTGGAGTTGCAACTATTGGCCTACGTGACCCTTGAGATGGTGTATATAGTAAGCCATGAAATTAATTAGTTTATAAAAAAAGAAAATTCTCTAACAAAGAATGATATGCAGATACAAAGATAGACTCCTAAATGAAAGTCGCAAATGAATTTTAATTTCGTAATCATACCATACCCTTATCAACAATGCTATCATGTTCCATATTGGCCAAAAACAAAGCAAACAATGTCTTGTCCAAATTAGTAAGCACATGTCCATTTTCCTGATCAAACTTTATGTTGGACAACATAATATTAATTTTTGGCACAAACTTCCACTAAGCTTTAAAAATTTGAATAATAACTTGTAAGTGTTAATACAGATCCATTATTTGATTTTCATCACACACACAAACACCCCCTCGCCCCCCCCCCCCCCCCCCAAAAAAAAAAAAGGGACTTGCTTGTTGCGCATTATGAATATTAAGGGAACTGCAAATGCATGTTCCAGTGAAGCGAATGTTGAAATTGCAAGTGCAGCTTCTATAGATGTCAAGAAATTTTTCATGATTTAAAACAATCAAGAGTTAACACAATAGATGAGACCAAGGCTTGGCTCTACTGGTTATTGGGTAGCCTTATCAGGACTTTGGGTTCAAGTTTCATGTACTGTGCGTATGTGTTTAATTAATGATTAAAAAAAAGAGTTAACGCATTAGACATGAGTAAGATAGCGTGAAATGGGAAAAGAAAAATGCAGTATGGAGTCATCTTTTGTGATAATCACAGCATAATTACATCATTATGTACAGCCACATACCAAAAATGCATGTTTCCATCAGTAGCCAGTCACTACTCACAAACAAACAGCCCAGTAACAATGCAACATGCCATTCTCTTATTGCTCTCTCTGGATAGTTACTATATGGATTAAGCCACTTTAAGCTCATTCTTCGCTTAAGAGCCATAGAAGAAGTTCCTTAAAATGTGGGGTATGGAAAATCTACAAATTAGAGTTTTACAAAACACATCACTATTTCATTTTCCAGCTTTCATTTTTGTATATGAGGTTATTATTTTCATTTTATATGATGACATGAGACCAACTTGGTAACAGGCTCATTGAAGACAGCCTTAGAGCCTTAACTTAACATATTACTATGCGGCATATGCCATAAACATGTTCGCAAAATAAAATAAAAATCAATGGCTATGAAAGTAGAAAATACTGGAAATATGAATAGCATACCTCTGGCAAGGAATTTATCTTCCAAATCCATTGCCTAAAGCTTCAATGTAGTTTGTTAGCAAGCCTCCCTGCAAGGGTGAGTGAGTATTCAAGCCTTGGCACACTCATAAATTACAGAGAAGATACAATATGGAAAAAAGTTTTAAAACATAAATAATTAAATCAACTGTAATAATACACCAATAATGTATACTCCATCCAAGCAATTCCAATATAGTTGAGCTAATTTTTATCTTCTTTAAATGAAAACATAGGAGATTAAAATTCCATTACTTCTCAACCACTTTACCAAAAAAGTTAAAAATAAATAAAGGTTTTAACTGTTTTCTCATTTGCGACCATGGTAAATTTTCATTCTCTACTCTCCTATTTTATTCTTTTTCTTTTACCTCAGCCGCAATGCAGCTCGTGTTTGAAACAGAACAAGAGAGCAAGAACATCAGATTGTATTGTAGAGCTGTAAACTTGACAATCCGAAGCTTCATTTAAAAAAAAATGCTTCAATAAGAATATAACTCCATCAAAAAAAAATAAAACTACTTTTGCTACCTATCATTTAATTTCATGCAACACAAACACAGGCAACTAAATTAAAAATTGAAAAAGAAAAAAAAATCCAATCCCGTTTTAGAATCCCATCGAAACATAAAAAAGAAACAAAAAAATCCCCAATTTACATATTAAAAACTCGACAAAACAGATGCAAAAGCTACATGATGCAGCATTGCTAATACTATTTCACAGGCTAATGTTCATACATTGTGCGAATTTAACAGTAAATAAATAAAAAGCGTTACAAGAAATCAAAATCAAATGTCAAAAAGCAAATAATTTCCAAAACTAAAGCACGAAAAGTCACGTAAATTTAGAAACAAAAACGAACAGAGATGGAAACAGAAACAAGAACGGATCTGAACGCGTAGAAAGAATTTTTAAAAAAGAGTTGATTTTTATTTACAGATAAAATTCAAAAACTATAAAAAAAAACGAAAACAAATCAAAGAAAAATCATGTACCTGTAAACAATGGGGAGGAATCTAGGGTTTTAACGAGACAAAACCCAAAGAATTTTGCTTTGGAGAAGTCACGAATCCAAAGACAGAGAGAGAAACTTCGCCGTTGTTATTAGTTAGTTTTTTTTTTTTTTTTCCTGAGAGAGAAAAGCTTCTGCGAGTCGTTCACGTTTCCAAGTTAAGCGAATTGTGGGAGGTAAAGCACACGCTCAGTTTCGGCGCGTTGACAGCGATCGGTGCTAATGGAAAAGCAGGGTTGGTTCAGCGGAGCAGGGAAAAAGTGCATGAAGCAATGTCCCGTTCTAGGATTGGTGCGTGTATTACACGCGAAGCGATGCTGGGTGTGGGGGATGATGGTGATCCATTTAGTTTATCTAGTTTTTGCTTTGATTTGTCACTGCATGGCTTGGCAATATGGATCTGATGATCTGATCTAAACCGTCCGATCTAATCGTGTCACAGAGAAAGGGGGGGTGGGGGATTATAGTTTTGTTTGTTACTGTTGGCTGAAAAGACTAATTGAGGAGTAACTGATTAATGAGGCGGGTAATTTCCTGGAATTAATTAAAGGGATTTTTAGAGTCGTAGGAAATGGGATTCCTGGAAAAGCACAGGTCTAAAATTTGAATACGTGTCAGCAGAATCTTCAAATGAGTGTGGGGAAAGAAACAGTCAACAAAAGTTGGTTGCCATGTCAAACTCAAACCAAGAGGTTTGGCACTTTTAATGATTCATTCACGCACATTTTAATGTGCCTTTTTTTAACCAATTAACACTTGGGCGGACACACCAACACCCCATGTAGCCTCTCATTGGCGGGTTTTGTGTTAAAGATTCGTGAATTTCATGGGGCTGGTGAAGAATTGCTCGCTTTGTTGACCCCACCCGCGCAAAGAAACTTAGAGCAATAATTTTTTATTATTTTATTTTCGAGAACCGAGATATATTTTGTTAATTCAGTACGGTAGAAATCTATCCAGACCTTCTTCCATCTGTTTTGTTGTAAATGAAATTCAGTTCAAAATTATCTTATAAATACAGAGAAAAAGTAACTGCCAGAATACATTGAGAGGGACTTAAATTATCCACCTCAATAGTGAAATAAGAATTTTTTTTAATAATATCTGTCATATTTCTATGAATTTTAAATTTTAATATATTTTTTTCACTCTTTTTGTTCCCTTGTAAAAAAGTCTCGAGGGTTGGCAATTGAATAATGTTATGCTTTCCAAAATAACTTTATTGGGGCAGCGACAATTAATAATGTGAATTTATATAGTGCCTGATTTTGGCGTTTGTGGAAGAAGCAGGTAGGTAATAGCCGTATAGCTAGGTTGCGCAAAATAGTGAAATTAAAATTAAATAGAATCTTATGATAATGTGTCGATAACAACGCAGTGATAGTGCCATGTCGAAAGAGTTGGACATGGGTTGTCCAACAAACAATTTATAGAAATATGATGTGACCGGTGATACCACTGCTTAACTTACTGGATACCATTTATGGTTTGAATATGCATTTACAGACATTGTGATACACACAATTTTCTTTTTTCTTTTTTTTTTTCCTTTAGGGTTTGTAAATAGTTGTTGAAAATGTTTATGTACACATATGTGTAAACACACACACACACACATGATTAACACAATGAAGATTTATTTTATACTTCAAAAAGAAATAATTACCCGCCTATGTGCCCAAAGTAATTATACGTTGAGTTACAATTATCTCTGTATGATTGATCATTGTATAACTATAACTATAAAACGAGAAATATGACAAAATAACTATTATCGATTACAATCATGATTTTTTGTTGTACATTTTAACTCTCAGTTAGGTCATTAATTTTTTTCAGTATTGTCTCTCAAATACATAATATCCACATGAATTTTAGTTCAGTACTCTAGTGTTTGCATGATTTTTTTTTTTTACACACTAATCTTTTTACAACATTCTAAGTTGTATCTATGATTAC
The DNA here is from genome assembly GCA_029633175.1 of Citrus glauca. Classification (NCBI taxonomy): domain Eukaryota; kingdom Viridiplantae; phylum Streptophyta; class Magnoliopsida; order Sapindales; family Rutaceae; genus Citrus; species Citrus glauca. Next base: position 7,445,523 of record JAQOOD010000001.1, read on the forward strand.
ATATTAACCATATATTATTATAAAGTGCAAAAATTTTTTTAAAAGATCATTATAGCTTAGATCGGTATTAGATCCAAAAGAAATCAAATTCTCTATAAAAGATTACGAAAGAAACAAAGATTTGAAAAAAAATATTTTAAAAATAGAGATGAAACTTATGCAATGAACGCGGCATTGAGATGCATCAAAATCGTATCAGAATCTTTAGACCCTACAAAAAGGCAAAAGGTGGCTCTGCACTCCAAAGTAAAGTAGGGGGAAAAGCAGTTCTTGCTTAAAAGCATGAACTTTCTAGATCCTCTACGGAAATGGAAACGAAGGAATTAGCCACTCAAATGACATCTCATAAGCAACTTCTTGTCACAAGCAGCAGCAACAAATGCAGGTGCATGCAAATGCAAACGCTAATTTAAGTGCTTTTGCAACATTTATATGCCCAACAGCTTGCAGTAATTGCCTTTTTTCGTATTTATCTTTTCTAATCTACGTGTATAAATGATGATCCCATGCATGGGATTAATTGCCTTGCGCGGACCTGAGACCACTTCACACCAATCATTGCTTTTTATGTGCTTTAATTTCCTGTCGTTTGTAATGACAAGCATCATGACTCACTTTAAGTGATTTAGTTGATTTTGTTTTTATTTTGAGTCTCAAAAAAATTATATGTACCTCCTAATTTAAATAGAGATTTTTAATTTAAATTGTAGTACGAAATTAAAAGTATCTTTTACAGTTGAAATCTTCTTTAAAATTCTTCGTAGTTAAGACAAAAAAAAAATCTCTTTAAATAAAATTATTTTATTATTGAAAAAGTTATACAAATAAAAATTATTCTAAAATATTTTTCAAATGATATGATCTTTCTCTCTTTTAATATTAAAGAGGGAAAGATAATCTTATTTCAAAAATATCATTTGGAGAGTGTTTTAGAGCTTTTAATTGAGTATTATCTCATTCTTAAAGAATGAAATTATTATTTTAATTGAGAAAATTTTTAATTAAAATATTATAAATATTTTGTTTATTTGAAAAGCCTTCCAGAAAATGACTAATTAAATATACTTTAAACTTTGACACATTTTAGTGGTAGTTTTTGGGTTGTTAGTTATAACTTAGATATAATTTTATATACTTTTTTTAAAAGAGCAATGACATAATCATAAATTTTTATATAAATTTATTTTGTACAAATTAATGTGGCGTTAATTCATTGGTTAAATTAAATATCTTTTGATTCACATGATTTATTTATATTATTTTATATTTTCATTCAACTAATAAATTAATATCAAATTAATTTATACAAGATAAATTTATATAATAATTTATAGTTATATCATCACCCTTTTTAAAGAGTCGATTAAGCAGCTGCCCTTCAATTAAAACTTCCAATTGCATCGTAGTTTAACCAACAATGTTATAAAATACACAAAAAGAAAGTTCTAGACTTTTAGCAGTAGCACACCGCTACAATATGGAGCCAAAAAGCACCCTGCCTCGGAGAAAGTACAGATGGAACCTCGTCGACCCTTGCTTTTTTCCTTTTTATGTTTGCCCACCTTCTTCTTCCTTCCTTAATTAATGGTTATTTGTAAATGCCGATGTAATTGGGAGGCATGAGAGTATGGTTTCGTATGGCATGGCACTCCCTGTCTATTTAATTTGCTTTAAAACAATTGTTCGTACGGTACATAAATAGTATATTTTGCATTTTTACTTTTTAAGCAGTTTTTGTTAAATTTAATTTGAGTTCCCGAGTTTGAATTCTAAAAAGCGTAAAATTAAAAAAATAATTTGAATTTTGTCCACCTCCTTTTCTTAGTTAATTAATATATACAATTCATCAAATTTTTGGGTATCGGTAAAAAAAAAAAAAAGCAAGATAAAAGTTGACAATTATTGTCGAATTACGAGTTGAATTATGTATATTCGATACAATATGGAAGTGGCATTTCTAATGGACCGGATGATGATTATTGTTGGAACGTATATCGTACGGCGTGCTTCTGGATATGCTCGTTTGTTGGCGTCAGTCCGAAATGGTGTTTCGTGTTGCCTAGTAATTGTGGCCTTGTGCGAGTAGATATAGGAGCTACAGCTCAGCAGAGTTTTAGGGTGTACTGCAAACGTAGGCATCTAGACTCCCAACAAATTTCAGTTCATAATGTATCTGTAAATATAATTATACAAAAAGGGGAAAAAAACAAAAAAAGCCTTTCGTTCACACCTCCTACAAACCTTTTTTGCAGACTATTTGTTGCAAGATGCCGGGCCAAGTGAATTGGGCTTGGGTTTTGAACACCGGATCTTGCCTACTGGGCCTTAGTCCAAAAGTAAAGAATGCTGGTTGGAACTTATGGACATGTTTGGTTAAGGACGCCTCAGTGTATTAAATTTATACAGACTCATGTTTGGCAGTTAACATAGCTACAGCAGCAATGCGTTAATAGGCCCAAGCTAATTGCCACATTAGCTTGCATTTTCCTTTTTTTTTTATACTAAATTTTCATTATTATTATTATTATTATTATTATTATTATTATTATTATTATTATTATTATTATTATTATTATTATTATTATTATTATTATTATTATAGTAATACTAATAGATAAATATAACTTTTGAATTTAATATAATATTATGTAATATTAATTTTAATTATTTGTTTTACATTATAATTATTGATATAAATTAATAAACTTATAATTTATTATTCAATAATATTATATTATATTTATTATTTTTACATTTTATTATTGAATTTATAATTTAATATAATAAATCATTATTTAAATTTGAATAATATTAATTTAAAATTAATAATAATATAAATAATAATATAAAATATTAATACAATTTAAATATATGAATATAATATAATATATAATTTAAATTAATTAAAAATAAATTAATACAATATAGTGAAACACTAAATATTGAATAACATTGTTATAATACAGTACTAATACAATATAACATAATACAATACAGTGCGCCAAACACACCCTATAATTATTTGGTTATCTCATGATATTTGCCCCACCTCCTTGGCAATGTTTTGAAGCAAAGGTGCAAAGGACACATAAACAATTAAAAAAACCATCGCAAATATCATGACTTGGCTTTTTATACCAAAAATTTCAGACTTAACCATACTCTGAAATGCCATGAAAGGAAATTAAATAGCACTATTTCTTTTCTAATCCAAGAAATCTAATTCTTTTAGTATGATTTATTTTGTGAAAATTTTGTATTAAAAAAAGGCTAAAGACCTTTTTTGGGGGTAAATATTGATCTAAAAAAACAATGCTCTTAATATAAAAAATAAAATCCGATCAGATCAAATGTTGCCAACCTGATCAAGTTGGCTTAAAAAAAAGGAAATGAAAAACACACATGTATACAGCACACACATATACAGATTACAGCCTGATAATTCTATATAACAAGAGTTATCATGACATTTTTAAATTTAAACTAACATTACTTAGAGAGTAAATGATGTGTTTTTGTTACATTTTACAGAATCTATTTACGCTTAATTTTAATAAATTGATTGTGTTTTAGATCACTTTGTGCTCTGATTATGTGAATGATTGTAGGTGACCAAAAAGTTCAAGCTTAATGGATGGATATTGCAGCAACAAACCTATATAAATGACAAAGAACTTGTTTGCAGATAAACTAAGATAAGTCTAACTCAGTGAAGGTGCTGTACTAATTGCTGCAGCAAGCCAAGAGCAAACACATACAAGACTACTCACATGTTAACTGATAAAGCATGTTGTAGCAGTTACTACACTGTCACTATCATTAGCAAACAAATGTGACAGGCGGCACAAAAAAATATGCGATCCGAGGTTGCCAAAAAAAGAGACACGCGGCCACATGCGTTTGGTTGCCCTAATCCCAAGATATAAAAAGAGCACTCATGAAAAAAAAGAAAAAGAAAAGTGGGTTCTCACAAAAAAACAACAGAGATAAAAAGAAAAGGAAGAGAATAAGAGAGAGTTGAGAGCTGCAGCAAGAGATTTTTGAGAAAAAGAATGAGAGATCGCACAAACTTAAGAGAATGACGTCTTAAATTTAGCGGATCTCAATTTCTACTTTTTATTTGCTTGTTTTTATCTTTCTCTAGGAATGTATTTGATGGCAAAAACGTGTGTTGTTACTATTTTATTGCCTGTCATAAACTAAACTTTGATATGGTTGGGTGTTAAACAAACTTAAGGGTTATTTAACTTATAAATGTGTGTTGCTTAGAATCTATTGTAATGTTTTTGTTTTGATTTTACTTATTACAAATCTTTATTTGGTTGACCACCCATTTAATAGATACTAGGTAAGAAAGAGCCTAAAAAAAATCCTACTTAGTGGAAAAAGATGGGTCTTTATGTGTTTTCCAACAAATGCCATGTGTGACATCTTATGCAATTGAGAAGCAAATGTCAGATATGTACACTATTTTGAAGTTTCAAGAATTTCAACAAGGGTTGATTGGGAAGATATATTGTGAATTTGTTAATTCTATGGGTTATGAATATACAGTTAGAGAGGATGTCAAAGTTGGAGATAGTAAAAAAAATAACTTTTTTAAAGTACATTTTCAAAAAGAAAATGGTGAAATGATTCTAATTGTTCAAGGTTTTAGTTTAAATGAATTCTTTGTAGACATGCCATTACACTTATGATACACAATGACATAGAAGTACTTCTAGAAAAGTACACCCTACGAAGATTGAGAAAAAGATGTGTAGAGATGTCAAAATAGGATGATGACAAGTTATGAACAATATAGTTGCACAAATGAACAAGAGTGATATGAGAAAATCTTTATTAGTATTGTATAAATTACAAATATGGCTACAACAAATGTTGAAAGTTGTAATCTTGTTCTGAATTGGATTGAGAATGTACGGAAAGATCTACCAGAAACAATTTAGTGCAGAGGTAATAAAGCAACTATTGCTACAGGCTAAGGAAGTTGTAATAATATTGTGGGAATTTCAACGAATGATGTTAAGACAATACGTGATCCAGTAGCTAAGCATCGTAAAGGTCATCCACTTTGTCAAAGAAAAAAGTCCAACAAATTTTCAGAATCCAAAATGAATTTAGCATGTTCTAATGCAAAGCTTAATTTTAAAATTTATTAAAGTAGAATAATTTATTTCATAAATGATGTTCAAATGTTAGTTTTGTTGACTTTGCAAGATGGATCAAGTGGCAACTGTGATCCCAACACCTCAAAATCTTGAAGGAAGTTTTGTTGATAGGTATATGTACCCACGTGGAATTATGGATTATTGTAATATAAGTTTTTTCACACTTTATGTATATGATTTTTTTATTATCGTTTCGTTAAAGTTCCATTATTATATGTTTGTTTTAGGATCTTATGAACTTGCATCATGTAATTGGGGATAGTATTTATTCAACATCTACACAAAATTCTTGCATGGTAAGTGGTGATAAATTTTGTATTTGCTTATCTTATCTATTTTAGTATTTTCTCATCTTATCTACTTTATTTTCTTTATTATAACAAGATATTTATTTTTTTATAATAACAACCATAACACCAGCTACATGGACATTTTCAGCAGCCACTCTTTCAATAAGATAATGAATACAGAGTTAATAGGGAGTTTCAAAGTGATTTCATAGAATAATATTGTATTTGTATTTTAAGAATGAAGAATGCAAATGTCTGTTATATTCTCATTCATATTATGATACAAACCTTTGGCTATGAGTTGTGAGCTTATGAATTTGATACATGGACTTATTCTTGTAATGGCATATTTTTCCATTAGTGGCATATTTGTAGTTTTAGTCGTGTGGTATTGGAATGCTTCTGGGTATATGTGTTGATCTCAATTACAGTGCATTCTCTTGGCATTACTCTCAAACTTCTTACTCAATATGCACCAATTATCATTAATTTCAAGTATAATATGGAAGCCAACTAATGAAATAACAAAAGCTAATATATTAATCAGAGAAGCTAATACATTAACATTACTGCTGTGAAACAAAATTTGCATCTACTGAAGTAGTCATGATATATTTCTAAAAAAAAAGGATAACGATATATTAGTTAAGTATACAACTTAAGTATAATACATATTAAAATAGTTATAATTGATTGTGAGACATATTTTACAATAAAACTTGGTTCTCTGTTTCGTAGTTCATTCTATGTCAATTGCCTTTGATCTTTACGTTGTTGTCTTTGTTGAAGTTCTTTCTCAAACAATTGAAATTTAAGAGACAAGCATTTCATTTCATGCCCCAACTTACAAACTTCTCCTAATAAGATGTCAATTATAATCTCATTTATATCCCCATCTTTCATCTCTCCAAAGTCATTAGATTCACCACTCTTCTGATCATTATCCCATTCAAAAGTCCCACATCTTTTGCACTTTTAAAACTTATAATTCAAATTTTCTCTTGTACATGAAGTTCGTAAGACCTTACTACTGTTGCAATATTTTTCACAAGCTTTCAGCTGTGTTTGATTTTCGCTTGTGGTAGAAAACATAATGATTGAACAAATTATGTACAAATATAAACAAAAGCACATAATGATTGTCAAGGTAAACCATTATAGCACATAATGATGATTTCAAATATAAACAATACATAATAGTAATTCTCAAATGCAAATACAAATCAAATGATTTCTTTGTGCATGATCAGCTTAATAAGCTCACCAATAACTTAAATATACAACTCGTAGCTTGTCAATCTTTATCCCAGTCAGTGAAATAGGCATCCTAAGTTAAACTTTGGTCATTTTAAATGTCATTGTTCTGATCTAAGAGCAAAACTATTGAATTGAAAGTTTTTCAAATTATAATTTTATATAAATAGGGATCATATTTCATTTGATTATGCTACTTTATTTGTAAAGTTGGAAAGTAATTTATAGAAATTTACTAAAGACACTAATTGGGTGTAGATGCAACGTAACTATGTCCAAGCATATATTTCCGATCATAAATTCAACCAAAAAAAAAGACATATAAAGGATGTGATTTGTAGCTATATATATATAACAAGCTCGAGTTATAGTGATAATGGTGTCATTTCCAACACAAAGTCATCTCAATCAGCTCCTAAGGCTATAAAAAATGCAATTACAAATCAATCTATTTGAACTCATTTGCCTAATACAAATCAATCTAAACTAATTCATATGCCTATTGCAACTTATAATTTCTTGGATAATCATCTCAAAATCAGCAACTCATGAAGTGTACATATCAATAAAATTTAACAATTTCTAACAACAATTTTTAATAGCAAATAACAAACAATAGAATAGCATTTTACAATTTCTAATAGAAAGTTTTAACAAAAACTGTCAACACAATTTAACACAATAGCAATTGAATCTTTACATATTCGTAATCAGCACAACCAAAATTTGGCAATAATGAAATAAATTACCTACACAAATTGATTACGGCAGCCAATGACAAGTGAAGCTGAGATAGTGAAGCTGCAGTTATCGACATGGTAGAGAGAGATAGAGAGAGCCTACAACTAGGTGTGGAGATACCCATAGCAAGAGAGAGAGAGAGAGAGAGAACGCTGATGGAGAGAGCACATAGTAGTCAGATGCGTGAGAAATGCTACATTTTAGCATGAGTACAATGTGAGTTTTTGTGAGAGCTAAGGATGGCAAAATCTGGGTTTGGGTCAGGGTTTAGATTTTTCGGATCCGAACCCGGATACCATTTTCTTTTTTCGGACCCGGATTTTAACTCGAATTTTTTCACCCGGGTCCGAGTTCAACCCAGAAAAATCCAGATTTTGAACTTGGATCAATAAATCAGTATCAATTTCTAAAATTTTAAAAATAAAAATTAATACATTCTCAAGCAATAACACATCTAGATTAATCAATAAAATTAATTAAAAATAATATTAAAATTAGATATCTAGCTCTGGGTTCCAGATATATGGGTTAACCTAAACTCGGACCCGGACCCAGATATATCCGGGTTATTAAAATCTATTCTGGGCCTGATTTTTTTTACATTCCGGTACGGGTTCAACCCGGCGGATTATCTGGGTTCATCCGGGTCTGGGTTATTTTGCCATCCCTAGTGAGAGTTGTGTGAGACGAGTGTGTGTTGTGCGCTATAGTGACTTATTTTATAGTTAGTACAAAACGCACCGTTTTGTGCTAACTATGGTGTTTAACGTGGGATGAATCTCATTTTTTTAAAAATAATAATTGATTGGAAAAAAGAAGGAATCAACAGCTAGCTCTTTAGATGGATAAATTTCAAATTATCCATTGTTGAAGCAACAATTTTTAAAATATCTATTTTTAAATTATTATAATTTTTAATATATTTTTATTTTTATTTAATGGGAACGACCTTAGCACTAAGTGAACTAGGCGATCACTTAAATCTCATATTTAGAATGACCCCTATTTTTTAGGGCAATTATTCTTTGAAATTTCAAAGATTTTCTTTTAAGTTATGTATGTAGGGAAAACTAAATTTTTAGGCATTTTCTTGTTATTATTCCCATTCATAATTGTCTAAAGTTTAAAATTTTTTCCCTCATACAAATACTATATTTGATAATTTCATGTTGAAACAAAGGCTTTTTAAAAATCTAAATATATATGAATTTATCTGAAGTCTGAGTGTGTCTAAATATAAATATCTAAACAACATATTTTTCTTTTTTAATATCTGGATACAAGTAGCATTTGATTGTTTTTATAAATAAAAAAAACTTAAACATGTTTATTTGACATTTATTTCCTTATAAGTCAAAATAAATAAAGGGATTATGATTTTATAGTATAAGAAAATAAATATATTTAGGTGGTGTTTGGTTTCAAGAAATGGAAGGAGAGGAGAAAAGAAAAAAAAAAAAAAGAGAGGAGTGGAGAGGTGATGAGAGAAGAGGAGTGCAAATATTCATTGCTATTGTTTTGTTTTACATTAAATTTGAGAGGAAAAGAAATTACATATTTTTTATTTGGACAGATATACCCATTTTCTTTAATGTTAATATTGTTAACAAATTTTAAAAAATTAATTAAACTATGCATTAATTTAATATAGAAAATAAATTAATAACAAAACATTTAATTTTATATTATATTTTTATTCATTATTATTTTATAATCAAAATAAGTAACATTGCATAACTAGTTATATATTCAATTTAGTTTCTAAATATTTATAATTATTGAAAACAATAATATATTAGCCTATTGAAATACCTAGTTAAATAGAATTTTTTTTTTTTTACGATTACAACACCAGGTCTTGGACAATAGTTGACCATCGTAGCCGTCACCTATGACTGCTATTGAATGCTATTTTTTATTGCGTTAAATACTAAAGAATGATCATATATGGATGATTTACTCATTGTAAGTGTTAATTTGGCAGAACATGCAATATATGGTCGGAAATATGAAAGTTAAAATGTTCCCAAACATTAAAATAATGTTTGAGGTAAATAACAATGTGTATTAGCATTTCTAACTCCATAGAGTTGTAGATCGGCTCATAAGGATTCCATTGGTATCAGTTTGAATGGTGAAGCCCTTCTCCAACGAAAAATCAGCGACTCTCCGATGAATGTTCCAGCGATTCACTTTACTGCTTTTTCTTTTTTCAAATAAGTTCATCATATTAATTTAAGAAAATAAATGTAAATTATTTGCAGTTTAACGTATTTAAGATTAATTTTATTTAGAGGATAGTATTAGAATTTTTATATTCCAATAGATAAGGAATTTGAAATCCTTACCCATTGATAAGTAATACAAATTGCTCAATTTGATAGAAATTGAATTTCAATTAAATTTGATCCAACCAAACAGTGGAAAGTGGAAAAGAAATCAAATTCTTTTCCTCCCCCACTCCTCTACGCCTAAGCAAAGATGACCTTAAAAGAATATTTTTGGGATACAGTATTTATTTCACATTTAAATAAAAGTAATAAAAATTCACTTTTCTTATTCAGAAGTAATTGTCAAAACATCAAATGTAAGTTACAAAAATAAATAAACAAATTTAAAAAAATTTAAAACTACTAAAATTTTAAATTTCAGATATTTAATTTAACAAACATATCCTAAGATTTATATCTTTTTATAAAAATTCTATATCGTACTATCTTCGTGGTACAATTAATGACTGTAACCCGTAATCCTTTCGTTTGTTAATCCTTCCAAGGAACATATTAAATGCTTTCACTTTCAAGGAAAAAAGAAAGAAAGAAGAATACTCCATCAAAATTACTAATGTTAGAATTGATTTTTTGCATTCCATTAAATTATATTAAAAAATTAAAAACCAATAGACATTAAATAAACACTAATCTAAACTAAAAAAATTCTTACTTTATTCTCTATAAAGAAAATTCTTGTTTACGAAATCCATCGCTATCATCTTATGGTTATTATACTCATTTTAGTTATTCAACTTTTCAAGTGCTATCATTATAATCATTTTATTTTAAATTATTATTGTTCTTATTTTTTTTTACAAATTTTAATTTATTTTTTGCATTAACATATGACAAAAAAAGAGAGTAAAATTTAAACTATTTTATGTTTCTTTTAGAGTTGACGTTTTTGAATATATGAAGGCCTAAAAAAAGTTCGCTTAAAGCCTAAGTGAATTAATAAATATTTTTTTTTGCCTCCCCAACACAAATAACAGAAAAATTGAGGTTTTCAATAAATTTAAGATATTTTGAATATTATCATGGGAAGAGTAATTCGAAATTAAACTTCAATTAAAAAAAAATCAATCTCTCTAATTTTTGCAGGCAATACAATGGCCCCGTTTAGACCTATATTTGGGGAAAAAATTTCACCTCCTTCATAGGCGTGGGGCAGGTGCGCTGGCGCCAAACGGGCTACAAGCAATGGGGTCCTCTTGGCGACGTGGTCATAACAAAGCTGAAACAGACGTTGATTCACTGACAGCAGAGATGTGACATGACATGCACAGACTTACGTATAGACCTGGGCCTACTAGTCACCCACCGCCCCTGAGCCGACACTCCAAACAGTTTAAAATAATAATAAATAATTGACAGATGCAAACAGCAACAACAAAAAAAAGGACGAAGGAAACGACAGCCTGGTATTGATGGGCTGAATTTCAGATTATTGCCGTAAAACAAATAATTTTTAAAATGTTTATTTTTTAAATTGTTACAAATTTTAATTTATTTTAATTTTATTTAAAATATAAAAAATAGATATAAATTTAGCGCTAAATAAATTAGGCGGTGGTGTTGGATCCCATATTTTTAAAAGGCTCTATTTTTTAGGTGATTATTCTTTAAAATTTCAAGAATTTATTTTAAGTTACGTAGGGAGAAAATTAATTTTTTTTCTATATTATTGTTAATAGATTAGAGATCTATAGAATTGACTGAAAAAAAAATGACAGTAATTTAAATCTTTATTTGCAACCATCCGGTTTTAGATTTAAATCTTTAAAAAAAAAATTAAAGGTTTAAACCCTATAATAAATTATCATCGGAGTCTAAAGCAAAAGATCAAATTCGGTCGCATACCCACATTTTGCTATTCATATTGAAAAATTTTAGAATACATTTAATGTATTATAACTAATTGATGCATGCATAATATGTATGGTTAAATTTAATATAACTTTTATTTATATAAAGGGTTTTTATGATAAAAATACATATGTCATGTATGTTATATAATTGATATGGTACGTCTGATATATTCTAAAATTTCTCATTTTTATTGCTAATTTGCCATTCTTACAACTAATTATTCAAGAGGTTCAGCAGTTTTGATATTTTTCACTTATTCGTTGCTTGCATTATCACCATTCTTCTTGTTACCTTTTGATTAGGAGGCTCAAGAGTCCTGATATTTTTTATTTTGTTTGTTGCTTGTACTATCAATATTCTCGTTGTTACTATTTGCGAGTTTGTCATAATCATGTAAATTAATCTGATTAAAAAACAAATTCGGGCATATGCCAAGAGTTGAATGCGGATTAACTTTCTGTTTTGTTTTAGAAAATGAAGCCTAAAGAATTCAGTTCAAATTAAGATGTTTTTTTTAAATTAATTTATTCATCTCTAACTTTCGGGAGTATGTAGATACAAACTATAAAGTAAGAACAATGAAGAGGTGAAGCAAGAATCCGACTAGTTTTTTTAATTTTTAATTCTTATTTCTTTAATGGAAATCCAATGAGAGCTTAAATTACTAAACTGCAACCCTGGCTTGAAGCTGTCCAGTAACAGAATCAAAATTACAATAAACTTTTACGTACCTTGTTCCCTAATGCATCAAGACCATATGCACTCGGGTTCTAATAAATGAGTGAATCATAATTTTTGCTGTTTCACAAAAATTATGAACTTATAGATTAAAACTCGTTAATTTGGTAGAATATAAAAAATTATCTAAATTAAAAAAAAATTTATTCAATTCAAATCTGCCGGCCATAATTGACAGCAGCTGCTTGTGAATGAGATCACTTGCAATATTTTTATGTTAAGTAGGCCAATTAATCAATCACCCACCGCTTCCAGTACCGCGAACTATGTTGAGTAATTGACATAAAATAAAAGAAGAAGAGGAGGAAAGAAACAACAGCTAGAGCCAATCTCCAAGCAACTATGGATCTTCAAAACAAACAGAAGCTTCACTTTGCAATGTTTCCATGGCTAGCTTACGGCCACATCATGCCTTTTTTCCAAGTCGCCATGTTTTTGGCTGAAAAGGGTCACCACGTATCTTACATCTCCACCCCAAAAAATATTGATCGCCTCCCACAAATTCCCACTAATTTGTCCTCCCGTTTGAGCTATATACAGCTTCCTTTGCCTCAACTTGATGGCCTGCCAGAGGGAGCTGAGTCAACTGCCGAATTACCCATTCACAAAGTTCCTTACCTTAAAAAGGCCCACGACTTGCTACAACTTCCCTTGACAAACTTTCTCCAAGATTCACGCGTCAACTGGATCATTCACGACTTTATCTCTCACTGGTTGCCTCCTGTCGCCGCTCAACTCGGCGTCAACTCAGTCTTCTTCAGCATATACAGCGCCGCAACTCTTTGTTTTACTGGCCCGCCTGCAGACGTGATCTCAGGTCGACGCCAGAAGCCAGAGGACTTCACGGTGGTCCCTGAGTGGATAGACTTTCAATCTAATCTCGCTTTTAAACCCTACGAGACGTTAATCAACCAGGACGGCATGGACGACTCGGTGTCCGATTATCTTCGCTCAGCATTTGTGCTTCAAGATTGCCGAGTCGTGATTCTCAGGAGCTGTGCAGAGTTTGAACCCGACGCTCTTCGTTTACTCGGTAAGATTCTCCAAAAACCGGTTTTGCCGGTCGGCTTGCTCGCACCATCACTCCAAGATTCCGCCGCGGGTGAGCATTGGCCGGTGTTAAAAGACTGGCTTGACAGTAAGGAAAATAACTCGGTGGTTTATGCTGCATTCGGTACTGAGATGACTCTCAGTCAAGAGCTGCTGCATGAGTTTGCTTATGGACTAGAGAAATCCGGGTTGCCTTTTATTTGGATAATCAAGAACCGCCCACTTGTCGAAGGGGAATCGGGCCTGGATCATCTACTCCCACCCGGGTTTCAAGACCGGGTCTCCGGTACGGGCTTGGTGTGGACGGATTGGGCACCTCAGTTAAGGATCTTGGCCCATCCATCTATTGGGGGGTTCTTGACTCACTCTGGTTGGAGTTCGGTCATTGAGGCGCTCGGGTTGGGACGGCCGTTGATTTTATTCCCCGGGAGTTCGGACACTGGGTTGGTTGCTAGGTTGATGCACAGCAGGCGGCTCGGGCTTGAGGTAGAGAGAAATAAGCAAGATGGTTCGTTTACGAGGGACTCAGTGGCCGATTGCATTAGGCGAGTCGTGGTGGACCAAGAAGGTGAGCCACTTAGAGCGAATGCACGGGCAATGAGAGATATTTTTGGCGGTACGCATTTGAGCTACAAGCATTTGGACGAGTTCACTCGGTTCATTGAGAATTATACCGCTTCAACTAAGTCTCTTTGATCCGTGGATGCTATTTTTCATTTTGCAGTAAAAAGTATTGAAGGGCAATGTAATGGAGGGAAACCTTGTTCCTCAAGTTTTATTCAAATAACATCATATCTATTGTACAATGCTTTGGCATCACCATCTCTTCGAAATTTCTACCTAATTTTTTAGCTAAAAATTTACAAAAGGCATATACGATAACACAGTTCAAAACAATCATACCCAGAATAATTTCAGAACTCCAATATTACCATTATTCATAAAGAGAAGAGACTGACACAGCGATAATAAAGGCTGAAATCCATAACCGAATTTACAGATTACATGCAGGAAAAGAAATACCATGAGGATTTCATCCACCTGGTTAAGATTGACATAAGCAGTCTACAAACCTCCAAATTCATTGCCTAGTGGCTAGTACTCCCTGTTTTATGTTAATATAATATTATTTCCTACAGCTAACGGCTAACGGCAAGCCCTGCAAAGAAATATGAAAATTCGTGACGTGAGTTTGATAGAAATTTTCGTCCAATCATCAACACCATAAAAAGTCGACTAGAATGTGAATTATGCATAACCAAGTAAAATTATGTCCAATCATCAACACCATAACAAGCCGACTAGAATGTGAATTATGCATAACCAAGTAAAATTATGCATGATGCAGACAAAAGCATTGTAGAATGTGAATTACTGAGTTAAATTAAGATATTGGTGTATAAAACCTATTAATGTGTACCATGCTTACTATCCTACAGAATGGACAATGGCATTTCTAGCAAGCTCAAATAGGAAGTCTATTTTTAATATGCATGTCTCGGACCTCGTGGTAAAATTTGTAAGAAGAAACGGTTGCTCTCTAGTCTCTGCATGAGGCATTCAGCAGATAAAACTCTATTGTCTGCAGAAAAGAACTAGAGTTTCCAGGTCCAACATTATTGTGATAAAATTTAATTGGCCTTAATACTAAAAGTGTTATTTTGCAACTCAACATCAATTTCGGCCGCCAAATTCAGGCATAACCACGCATTCATATTTTCTAAAATGGATCTTAACAACTCTCCCCATTACCAACTATAGAGTAGAACCAAGAAGATCAAGCTGTTAGAAGCTATGATCTAATAAGTGTCTGATTTATTATGTTCAACTCTGGCTTGTACTGTTCTTTGAACAGCATCAAATTCACAATGCAATGTTATCATATTCCCTCATTCATCAATACCACAATCACTTAAGAGTTCCAGTACAGGTACGAATAACGCTTGAATTAAAACCGCTGAATTGGGATTTGGGATTTGCCATTTCCACTTCTTATTTCCTTCTACAGTCACTCGACAAGACTTTCAGTTCCCTCGCCAAACTACAAACTTGCTCCTCCTACCACTTTCTAATACATTACTATTTATTCCGATAATAAAAATTAAAACTTTACTCTAAAATTGATCAATGTAACAGCAATTAATTTTTTTTTAAAAAAAAATTGAATTTTAGAAACCCAAACCTACATCAAGCAGCTGATTTATGGCCGT
Organism: Citrus glauca; assembly: GCA_029633175.1. Classification (NCBI taxonomy): domain Eukaryota; kingdom Viridiplantae; phylum Streptophyta; class Magnoliopsida; order Sapindales; family Rutaceae; genus Citrus; species Citrus glauca. Next base: position 7,461,119 of record JAQOOD010000001.1, read on the forward strand.
CACACTCGGGACTTTCATCAAAATTCTTACTGGGATACTTAGCCGTGACCATTCCAACTTCAAACACCAAATTATCCCCACTTGATCGGATCCCCGTGATGGCCCACCACTTGAAGAAAGCCCGGACCCGAATCCCGTCCAGTCCCGCGATCCGACCCTGCTCGATTTTCCCCCTGATTTTGTTTGAGTACGTGGCCAGGTAGTTGTCCGGCGGGAGCGTCAACCTACACGCACCTCCGAGATGAACGAAGAACTCGCCCGAGGTTTGGTTTAGAGTGTAGCTCTGAACCGAAACAGGAAGGAGCCCGATCGGGAACCCGTAGTTGGTTAGCGCCGCATGGGCCAGGGTCGGCGGGTTCGGGTCCGAAGATGACAGAGGTATCAGGACGAGAAGAATAGAGAGAAGCAGGGGTGATTTGAGCATTGTGTTTCTTTTTTTACGTTTTCTCTAATTTTTTAGGAATTGCTGATCTTTTTAGTGCGTTTCCAAATGTCCAATCGTTTGGATTCTTTCGGTATCGGATTTTATTTATTTATTTATTTCAAAATTTTGGAGGAGGAAGAGAAGAATGTGGATAAGGAAAGGATCGACTATGGCCACGCAAATGACTGACGTGGCAAACAACGAAACTTCGCAAAAGAAGAGATGCAACGCCAGCGTTTTGTCGGACTCTCCAATTATGACATTTAAAAGCGAGCGATTGTGATGCGATGTCCAAAACTGAAAGACGAGGATACCAATTGGGCTGGACAGGCCCGATGACAGCTTGGTTAATGACCCATGTGATTTTTTGTAGGGATGGCTATAACGAGAGAAGAAAAGGGTTCCGCCATCCCCCTACTTATTCTTTATATTTTATATATGGTCTTTCCTCCTCAATCCTATTAGAATTACTTGGGAGGAGGCGATAGGGTTCTCCAATGATAGCAAAGAATCTAGAAGGTTTCAATTCTTAAATAATTAATATATTTTTAATTTTTGAATTTAATTTAATTTTATTAAAAATATAAATAAATAAATAAAATTTGATAGTATATCTTATATTAATATTAATTTATTAAAAAAGTTACACTACAAAATATAAATTATCATGATAATTATCTTAGTAAATTTTCATAATCCTATAACTAAAAAAAACTATTTTTATATCAATAATGAAATAATTGAAATAAATATACATACTTAAATAAATGAGATGAGGAGGTAATGTGCTATTGAGTTATGATGAGATGAGGACAAGATAAGTGCTAGTTGAGACGCCAATAATTTGCAAAGAATGAGTGAGACTATAAGCGAGTGGTTAAGGGTTTGACTTATGGATTGTGCACTTGTCGGTTATAGTCTTTGGGCGGTTGTTGAGTTTAAATCACATTAAAGTCTTTATATTAATTAATATTTATGTCATATGTATAAATTTTTTTATATTTGTTATTTTATTTTACAATTTAAATTGTATTATTTATTCCCTACTAATTTCAAAAAATAAAATTAATACGAGAAATTGGGAGGGCCTCTCTTCTCTAAATATGAAATTGGGTCAAAATTAATCATTATTTCCTCCATGAATGAAAAAAATTCCCCACGGTCCCATCCCACGACCATCTTTTTTTTTTGGTCAATTCTTTAGTGCTTATGGACTCAGAGCCTATGAAAATTGAAATATGTATGGAGTGGAGCTATTATCGCCCCCCTGAAATTCTCATAATAAAAACCCTTCTAGATATTATTCAAGTTCAGTTAACTTTGGTGAGATTTGTGTGCCATGATGGGGAAGTCACTACTTATTAGATTAATAGGGATGACTACCTACCAAGTACCAACTCAAAAAGAGAGATTTATGTAAGAAAAGAACCAGCAAAGAAGGCATGCACACTAGAAGAAGAGATGACATTATGCTATTTTGTCTGTCAATTATTTATTATTCAAGCTTCATTATAATTTCTATTTCTTCATAGATCATTTTAAAATCTGATTGAGACATGGGAGGGTGCATGTCTGGCACCACCAGTGCCTCTGAGTAATTTCCTTTTTGTACTCGTTTTCAGACATTTTACAAATTCTCCAAGGCATGGTGGCAAAATAGAACACACATCAAATTCCATTTAGATATTAGATACAACTTGTCGATGCAATAATTTGCTCAATTATCAAATGTGAGGTGAATCCAACTTGATAAGGTTGTGAGCTAAGTTGGAGGCAGGCCACATAGGTCGGGAAGTGGAGGACATTTTTGCTTAACAGTGGATCAAATCATTGTATGTTCATATCGTTTTTGCAAGAGGGGGGAAAAAAGAAGACGAAAACAAGAATCCTCAGACATTTAGGTCGGTCATGAGATTTTGTGAGTGAGCTTCTAAGAACTCTTGACGGAGGCCCTTAAACTTTGGATGAATCGCAAGCGGGTCCTGGAGCCTTTTAGAAGACCGGCGAGTGAAGACCTGAGTTTTTGGAAGACTCATGTTGTGAAAAATTTTAATATATACTCGTAAGCGCATGAATTTAAAGATAAAATAATAGTATTAAGGTTGAACTCACATAAATTATTATAATTTAAAAAATCTAATTTAAATCTATAATTAATATTTATCTTAACATAGTTGAGCAAATTGAGTTTTTAAGAGAAATTAAACTAATTAAACTAAGAAAATAATTAAAGCAAATGAAAATTCAATAAGACAAAAATACTAAGGTTTCAGAGTCCATCACTATTCAACTAATAATTATCTAATTATTAATTAATCCTCAATTTTAGAGTGATAATTTGAAATCAATATATGTCATCTTATGGATATAATAATTAATCCCAATTAAAATTAATCTTGTGTACCTTTTTTTCTGCTTAATAATATGACATCTAAATATCCCATGTTAACATATCGAATAACAAAGACTCAAAGTTTCTTAAGTACTATGTGTAAATAATTTAATGAAAGACACATAATAAAAAATAATCATATATAGACTTCATAGATCCAAGCATAGATTTAGTAAAATATTAATCCTAACAATCAATAATGCATGACATAATTTGTGAAAAGATTTAATAACATTCAACTAATCATGTGAAACAATAACCATAAACATTAAAGCACACATGTAGAGAATTACTTAAATAAAAATATAATTATTTCATTTAATAGAGTTTCATCCTTAACATTAGTATAAGAAAATTAGTTAGACATACTTATATTAGGAGCAATGAAATTAATAAAGTCAGCCATGGAAAGTCGAACTATCATTGTTGCCGCTGCTCTCTATTCTACCGAATGCTTTCTCCTTTTTTTTCTCCTCCCTAGCGGCTCCCCCTCTTTCTTCGTCCAAAAGCCAAAAGCTTGCTTATATAGTCTTCAAAATTGGCCCCACCTTTTCAATTCTAAAACCAAAAAGGCTTGGCCTTTAATTTGTTTTACTCTCACACATGCCCACCAGTTAGAATTGTATTAGGATTCTTTTTTTTAAGGAAAATGATTTTCTCACACATTCGCACACAAATGTTTGCACAAAACGGTGCGTTTTGTGCATCTTTAAAACGTTGTTCGTACGTGCACAACAACACCCACGTTCGTCCCAGCTCCTCACTCGCGTATGCCCTTGTTCCTTTCACTGCAACAAAAACCCAGCAACTTCCTCATTCTCTAGTCACCATTCTCTCTCGCTCTCGGCTCTGTACTCCCTCATTCTCGCTAGATCTGTTTTGCCACACTCTCTCGGCTCTGATCACCCTTATTCTCGGTAGCTCCATTTCCCTCACTGACTTGGTTCCGATCTGCCTCAATCTCTCAATCTCAATTTCATCACTCTCTTTACCCCAACACAACTGAATTAACGGAGCTTGTTAAAGTCGGTGTTCAATTTATTAGTTTAATTTGTAGTTAATTGAAAATTTATTATTTTGCCCCATCAAATTAGTTGGTTCTTTGGTTCAATTTATTGGTTTAATTCGTGTTTTACTATTAACTGAAAACTATAATAGCTGATACAGAAACTACACTGGTTCTTTGGTAATATTATCTGTATGCATCATAAAAATTTGGAAACCAAGTCATATAGTCCTTGAAATCTCATTAAAAACAAGTCAGGTATGCAAAAATTCTATTTCAAGAAAGAAAGATACTGATCTGATATAAGCACCACTATATATCATCAGAAGGTTCCAGACATAAGTCAGCACTTCTTAAGATTCTTACATGGTCTATTCAGTATCTCAAATGATAGAGCTATTAGAAACACAATGACCCAAGCATAGCAGGTTATACCACAATATTCATAGAACTTATTTCTTATTTTTAGTTACACACACAATCTTAATGGCAAGGTCCTTCAGAGTTTTTGTACCAAACTCTTTAGTTATCCGAAATAAACTTACACTAGCCTTGACCATGTTGAATTCTCAGGGAATCCAGCTGAGATTTTCCCTAAGCTCACGAGCATACCGGCTCCTAAAGTATTCTTCAATTCTCACTCTTCTAAACAAATGAAGAGTTTTTTCAGAGATCAAACTGGAGGCAGGATTGGTTTAATTTACCCCAACACAGTATATTGGTTTAATTTATCCTGTAAACAACATTGTTGTGGCTGTTTTTTCTTATGGAATTGATTAGTAGTTGGTGTGTCCTATATTGTTTCCTTTGTCCAGTTGCTTAATGCTCACTAACTAATACAATTTTTTTTCTCCTTGTTAGTTGCTTAAATTGGTTGGATATTTCTATCACAATGTCCTCTAGCATGAGTGAAGCTCCAAATCCACACATAAAAACTTGTGAAAAGTGCTGCAATGATAAGATCTTACGAACTTCGCGCACAAGAGAGAATCCGAATCGTAAGTTTTGGAAGTGCAAAGGATGTGGAGCATTTGAATGGGACGATGATTGGAAGAACAATGAATATACTATGTGTCGAGGGGTGGAAGATCGAAATATAAGTGATATTAAAATTGATCTCTTGCTAGGAGAAGTGTGCAAGCTGGGGCATCAAATGAAATACTTGTCTCTTAAATTTAAATTGCTTGAAAGAGAACTTCAACAAAGTTTGCAACCAAGTATTATTGTAAAATATGTCCCACAAATAAATATATGTATTTTAATATGTATTGTATTTAAATTGTATATTCAACTAATGTATTAACTTCTCTTATTTGCAATGAAAATTACGTTTATGGTTGAAATATTATTTTCCGTTATTTGCACTATGCATTAAATTGTGTATAGCTTTCAGTTCACAAGGAAAATCACACTTTGCACTTTGCATTAACATTTGAGTAACAGACATGGTGGTTAAGAGTAAAGCTATTGATTATATACAATTGAATTTTCAATATTTTATATTCGGTGCTTGAATTTATTTGCTAAGCTATCTCTTTAATTTTATGAATTAGTTATGAGTGTGATCACAAGCCAGAGCACTCTGTTCTCTGCAGGCTCCCTAGTAGACAGAATTAGCTTTAAAATTATTATAACGGTAAAGAGAGAGCTGGTGAACAAAATGCCAGAGCACTCTGTTCAAGCACCATGCTCATCATGTTGATAAATGCACGTGAGGATCTGCTAACGTGATAATAAGATGATGCCATGATTATTTATGCCTCCCAATGTCTCTAAGTACGTGAATCTGGTAAATAAAAATAAATAAATAAACAAACAAAATTTTCTAAATTTTGATTTTTTGAAGCAGGGGTTGTGGTATCAATAGTTTATTTTCTGAAAAATTCTGTGAACCACCGGGCCACTCTGCAAAATTCTTTAAAAATTATTATGTCAACTAGGAATGTGTTTTCTCGTGTCTGTTCAATGTGAGGAAATGATTTTAATAGATTTCACGCATTAAAAAAAGTAATGAGCCATTATTGGTTTGCATATTTCACTTTGTTCGTTCAGTAATTGGACGAACAAAAGATGAGACAATTTAATAAATTCAAGTCTCAGGTAAAGGAGAGATCATTAATTATCTGTGCCGTGAATGATAACAAGCTAGGGATGCAAAACCATTCAACAGGAACAACTCTGAACATTTAATATTTCCTAATCAAATTCAACAGCAGATCAAATGTGGAAAGGAATGCAGAACTGCTGGAATCATTCAAAAACTCAGTATAAAAGGCATAGTTGCTCAGTGTTCTAACAATCAAACCATAATTAGTTCTTCATGGAAACTGAAATTCCATCAATCAAGCGAAATAACCAAAGCAATATAATCATCTCCATTCTAGAGCAAGCTACAATAAGGAAAAAGAAGTGAGAACCAAGCAGTGCTCGATACAGTATGAATCGTATATAAATCAAACAAAATATTACACATTTATGCTCAATCAAACATATAATTCTCCATAATTAAAACACAAGTATAATAGCAAACATATGATTCTCCAAAATTAAAACACAAGTATAATAGAAAGCATATGATTCTCCAAAAACACAAGTATAATGGTATTTTCCAAAATCACGTTGAAACTCCGAATTAACTCCATATTCGTTAGCTTGCTGAAAGAGTAACTGTTGAAAATGTCCATGTTGTAAGAGTTGTGGGTGCTGTTATAAAAATTCAAACATTATGCTATAATAAGAAATACAATAGATAAAATAAATGAAAAAAATTATATATATATATATATATAGGGTGAACAACTTACATTATAATAGTTTGTAGTTCCATATGGGTATATATTCGTATGAATATCACTTCCTCCAATATTTAGAAGTATCTACAAAAGATCCACAATATAACTTAAAATATGTACAAATTAAGTTATGTACAGATTAAGAAAAATGATAAGAATATGGCCTCACTTACCATTGTATATTGCTTCCTTGTAGAGTTAGAACAGACACTTGAGAAGATAATATATTGTTTGCATGTCCATCCTATAAAGTCAACAAAAAAATCATTTAAGCACCATTTATGTAACAAATTATTTTAATTAATTAATGGTAAAACTAACCTCTGCATCTGAACGTGTTGAATTCTTTTTAGGTTTGGTAGACCTTGTTGACTTTTTCCTTTGACAAGGTGGACGACCTTTCCGACGCCTCACTTCTGGATCACGTACTCCCTCAGTTGCATTTGTTGAAATTCCCATGCTGTTACTACAACTTCCTTGAGCTGAAAATCTCGTGTTGTTAACTTCGTATTGAATTGGTTCTGGTAGATCTCTCCGTACATATTCAATCCAATTCAAAACAAGATTAGAACTCTCAACATTTCTTGCAACCACGTTTGCAACTTCCGCAAACCTAACACACATTTTCTCATACTGCTTTTGCTCATCTGTGCAACCGTGCAACTCATGACTTGTTTTGACCCTACTATGGCATATTCATACATCTTTTTTCCATCTTTGTAGAATGTATTTTTCCGGAGTACTTCCGAGTCATTGCGTATCATGATGTAAATGGCATGTTTGCCCAGAATTCCTCTAAATTGGAACATCGAACAACTGCAACTGATCTCACCCTTATCTTTTCCAAAATGTACTAAAAAAAATTCTTTTCTTAAACTCTCCAATTTTAACAACTTCTTTGACTGTATGTTTACAACCCATTGAATTAATGTATTCGCAATACATCTTCGCAGTCAACTCTTTTTGAAACTCCTAAAACTTTAAAATAGTGTACAAATCTCGAACTTGCTTTTCCATCTCGTAAGATGTTACGCATGACATTTGTTGTGAAAGACACCTGGCATCTTTTTCGACTTCTTTTTGCACTTTAATCTTTAATGCATTACTATACTGCTCTACAAATGCTCTCACTTCGTTGAGTAGTTGACATTCTAGCCCAAAAATTATCCTTCAGGTAACATAGTACCCAATAATGTCTCTCATTATATAAGCCCTATAGCCAATCATTACCACCCAAATCATATTCTACAATCATCCGGTGCTAAATTTCCTCGAACTTTGCAAGGCTCTGTGAATTATAATAGCACAATGTTACATATCGCTAATGTCACGATATTGTTTATAGCCCCCTAGCTTATCCTAAATCTTCTAAGTATATGCCATAAACACCACCGATGCCAAGTATTAGGAAAGACGGCGGCAATTGTAATTTTCATGGCCTTGTCTTGGTCCTTAATAATTCCAATGGGAGCGGAAGTGGACATACATGCTAGCCACATTCGAAATAACCAAGTGAATGTCTCAACATCCTTATGTGAAATCAATCCACATCCAAATAAAATAGAATGATCATGATGATTTACTCCCGCAAATGGGGCAAATGACATGTCATACTTATTTGTAAGGTATGTTGTGTCAAAAGTAACAACATCTCCAAACTCTTTGTATGCTTCCATATTCCTTGGCTTAGCCCAAAATACATTTTTCAATCGATCATCATCATCCACTTGCATACTAAAAAAGAACCTATTGTCTTCTGACTGCACTCTCATAAAATAGTTTTGAAGAGCAGCAGCATCTTCATCCCCAAAGCGTAGTCGTCTTTCTTTCTGTATATGATTTCTACAATCTCTTTCTGTGAATGTCACATTTTCATGGCCACCAGCCTCAATAACAAGTTATTGATAATTTTGGGACAATCTAATCCCTGCTCTATCATTTACATCAAGCTTCTTTTTTGCATATGAACTAAGGCTGCGGTTGCATCGAAAAAATTTAGACTTCGTTGTAGTCAACAATGTATGATTATGTTCAATATTTAAAACTCGAATCCTCCACTTTCCATCTTCCTCTAATCCTCTTCCCAATTTAGCATTGCAACCTATTTTTGCATTAGGTTGGGGCCTTAACGGATTACTAGATTTGCTTCTTGTTGCACCACTCCGCCCACAAACATAACTCACATTTCATACTATCCTATCAATGCCCTTACTACTACTTCTTCGCATAATTGGAAACTCTTTTCTTTTACCATATTCTTTGTAATAATTACACATTGCAATCTCACTATCGAATGACATCCCAATTATTGGCTCATCATCCAGTAAGTTGTCCTCCTCAATTTCCTTAAACTCTTTAACTTCAATGTTTTTTTCCATATTCTTTATTTGTACAGAATGAATATATTTTATATTAATCAACTGAATATATTTCACATTACTCATGATAAGAACAAAATTCAAATAATCATAATCAACACAATCAACATTAATCGGCAATTGCAATATATGCTCTATAAAATTTAAATAGAAAAAATTAAGAACTAAACAGAACATAATTACTCAAAGGCTCACAAAAATCGGCAAATATGACAAAAATTAAGGTTCCACGTTAGGCTAGGTGAAGTACCCGAAATGGGCCAAATAAGAAGCTTAAACTTTACAGTAATTTAAAATGTATTTTAAAGATTGTCATTTTCTGAGAGGATAAGAAGCTTCTATGTCAAAATTATTATAACAATCTAAAGAGCAATCTTACGGAATGCATACACTCAAAATTTTGAGATAAACTTGCCCAAATTACCTTTTTTGAGTTCTTATAATCTCTCTTTCCTCTTTGGTGCTGTTCAAGTCATATTTGTTGAAAGGAACAAAGACAATTAGTCGTCATATAAGATTCAAGAATTGAATGACATGCTTCTTATTTCAATTTATTCTTAATTATCTCCTTATATTCTTTTACGAGGGATTTACTCAAATCTACTGGACCAACTGGGCAAATGAACAAATCACTCAAATGGTAAAAGTATCAAAAATATAAAAAAAAATCAGCCAGATACTTACACTCCAAGGAGGAACGGCCATACCTCTACCTTAATACTTGGATCCACACCCTACATCACAATATAGATAGAATGTTTGTTTAGATATCCCAATGGGGAAAAATGATATGTATTTGTTAGAATAGTTCAGTACTGAAGTGCTCTGTAATTTTTCATGTTCAATATTAGAAAGTAGAATGCCTGGTAGACGGATATGAATGGTTGTTTAAATCATCTTAAACAAATACAATAGTGCAGTGCCTGTGCCTGTTGTATTAAAATGTTTTCGGAGTATGACTTTATTTTCTTCAATAATGTGTAGTGACAACTGAAACAATTCAAAGATAAGTCACACAAAAATGGGAACCCGCTTGCTCCTACCGACCTACTACCCAATTTAAAAATTGGGAACTCGTGCTGTCAGTTTCCTAAACATTGAATGTTGCCAACAATTATTTAACAATAGAAAAGATTAAGACAACTTTAAACCCAAAACTTGAGAAATTAATACAAGAGGTTGACGGAAATGACAACCCACTCTACGAAGGAGATCGAGAGATATGTGAATTAGGTGAAGTACCTGGAATGGGGCAAAATACTGCTGCTGAGATCGAGAGATTGAGGGAGATCGATGCCGAGAGACTGAGGGAGAATGAAGCCACCAAGAATGAGAGAAAACCAAGTTGAGAGAGTGAGGACAACCGAGAACGAAGCTGCTGCGTTTTCTTGAACAAAGCTGCTGTGTTTTCTTTGCAATAAAAGGAGCCTTTTAGAATGAAAACCGAGCTATTGCAGTGAAGGGAGAATGAAATGTAACGTGCGTGTGACTTGTTTGGTTCGTGTGTGTGAAATTATGAGGAGTCTTTTAAAGGTTGCACAAAACGCACCGTTTTGTACAAACTTTTGTGCTCGTTTTTGTGAGCATATCGCTATTGTTTTTTTAATGCCATGCATATGCTAACAGTAATAGCAATTGCTTCTCACATGATGCATCTCTTCTCTTTTTGAATTAAATCTCAATAAATTAATTCTTTTAATTTTTTGTCCTTCAATTGATTCTCAATTTAATCTCTCTTACTTCCTAAATTGAGTTTCTTCATTTTTTTATCCATAATCTCTAATTAATTCCCTATTTAATCTAATAATTCAATTAATTAAAAATAACTAGTAAATATATAAGTAAAGATAAAATGTGTATATAAATTACACCAATCAACTCGTTACTAGGCCAATGAATTCTTTTAGAATGATAGATTTTGTGTGATAAGTTTGATAAAGGGAAGAATACTTTTTTCAACTTGAGAATTCATTACTTAGGCACTCAATATACTCGTCGAAAGGATTCTATGACCGACATTATTTAGAAGACCATCATTATCACTTGTCAAGTTGATATTCGCACTTGCTTCATTTCGTTGAAGTTAGAACAGTGATCTCATGAGAGGCTACAATGAAGAATGATTTGCTTGTCGAGCTTGAGCTAGACAAAACTTTACCTAGAGTCCGATGGTTCCTTCCTCGTTGGATGTCATGCGAGGCGGACCCAACTTATAGATCCACTTTTACTAGTTCACTCACATGGATCAACGAGGGACAATGCTTCGTCTATTGGTTCAAATATATGATTTCGCTTGTATGCAAGCCTATATTTATATATTGAAATAAAGTTTCCTTGGACGCTTATTCTCTCAATTCCTTGGGCTACAAGAAAAATGAATGAGTTATAGAATTGAACTTATTTTATTTGGGTTGGGATATTTTTTAATACAACACAAATTCCAAGTGATGAGGTCTATACAAATTAAATTTGTACAAAATCTCATATTGTTTATATTAAAAAAAAAAGCTTTCATAATCAACCAAAAGTTCATTGACAAAAGAAATTAGTTAAAATCATAAAAAGAAAAAGCTATACTCAAGGTTTGAGTGCATCTTGAGTGCAAGGGTTCGAGTGAGACTGAATTCTCCTTCTAATAAAATTGGCTAAGGCTAAATTCTCTATTGTTGATTTTGGAGGGTAGAATCGGGGGTTCGTTGTATAAAAATACAAAAAAAGGGCACAAGTACTTACAATAGAAGATTTAAAGACTGTTACTTGTTGTCTGTGGATCCGTGGCCATATTGGCATCCTAGCCAGATTCAACCGATTGATTTATTTGCTTTTAAAGTCTTCACCCTGAATTATGTGATTGTGATAAATTATAAGGCAAACAAGCATTTGATGTTGGTGGGCTGGGCATGCAGTGCCATCCTGGTCTTTCCCACTTCATAGACTGAGCTTGCCATTTTATCTCTTCCATGCAATCTTCATTGCGATTCTTTGGACCGCATCGCAGAGGACGTGCTACTCTTATTTTCTACTGCCTGGACCCAGCAATCTATATAAACAGCTATCTTTTGTAAAATAGATTGAGCCTGAATATTGAACTACACTTTCATTATATATATCCCAGCCAAGATCATGCAAGTAAAAGTATCAAACAAAATAAAAAATGAATGAAGAATAAAATTAATAACATAATATAAGAATTGACATAAAAAACTCTTGTTAAGACTATTTAAGCCTAAAACACAGCAAGACACACTAATCTTGATAAGTAGAATAACCAAGAACAAGATCGAATCAAGAAATCAGTAAACCAAGCAATTCCAGAAAACCAGAACTTATAAACGAACCAGCCAAATTAGAAGGAAAATTTGCACATTATTATTGATCAAGAACTGAGTCAATTACACTTGATTTACAGAAGATTATTCATAGATTACAAAGAAACAAATTCTATGCAAAATAATGAACAAATGAAGATGATATCAATTCTCTATCAGGCTCCACCCATCAGCCTATTTATATATGAGAGTTCTGGGCTTCGTTATAACAGATTATAACGAACCCATGCCACGTTAGCAGAAAATAGCACACAGACCCCATCAACTGAAGTTAATCTGCACAACAGCTTTCTACTTCTCCAATTTCTTCATTTTAGTCCAAAAACACATATCTTTACAATCTCCACCTTGCAGCTGATTCAATTGATCCCTTCAATAATATAGCACCTAAAAACCTTCATCCAAATTTAATTTACCTTTTGAATTTAGTTAGATCAGGGCAAGATGCCCATTAGATTCACACAGAAATCAAACTTTGCAGTGAGAAGAGATTTTGTAAGAGCATCTGCTGGATTCACACTGGTATGTATCTTGGACATAGCCACTGTTCCCTTTCCAACTTCATCTCTGATAAACTGGAGCTTCGTCAATGTGCTTGGTTCTTTGATTATCACAGAAAACTTGGACAGTCTTCTGGTTTAGCCATGGCTCATTAAGCAAACCTCTTAGCCACATGGCCTCCTTCACTGCTTCTGTAGTTGCAATGAACTCAACTTCAATTAAGGATAAAGCAACCACAGTCTGAAGTGATGACTTCCAGCTAATCAGGCAGCAATTTAACACAAATATGTAACCTATTGTAGACTTTCTTCTGTCAAGATCTCCAGTAAAGTCAGAGTCCACAAACCCCATGACTTCAATCTTGTCACACTTAGACTTCCCATACAGCAAACCACAGGTAGAAGAACCCTTTAGATACCTCATTATCCATTTGACAGCATTCCAGTAAACCTTGCCTGGACAGCTGAGGAATCTGCTGACAACACTTACTATATAGGCTATGTCTGACCTGGTGCAGACCATTGTATACATCAAGCTCCCTACAGCCTGTGCATATGGGAATTCATTCATCTAAAGCTCATCTTCTGATGTTGGAGCTGCTGATAACTTGAATTGAGGACCAAGTGGAGTCTGAACAGGTTTACATCCTTGCATTTCAAACCTCTTCAGGACTTTCTTGATATATTTCTCTTAAGTCAAGAATAAGGTGCCAGCAGACCTATCTCTGATAATATCCATCCCAAGGATCCTTTTGGCCTTGCCAAGATCCTTCATTTCAAACTCATCTTTTAACAGATTCTTTAACTTTCTATTTCTAACTTGTATTTGCTTGCAATTAACATATCATCAACATACAGAAGCAAATAAGCAACTCCACCTTGTTCTGATCCACCAAAGTAGACACAGCTATCATATCTGCTTCTGTGGTAGCCCTTTGAAATCATAAACTCATCAAACCTTTTATACCACTGTCGAGGGGATTGCTTAAGTCCATACAAGGACTTATGCAACAGACAAACATAGTCCTCTTTACCTTTACACACAAATCCTTCAGGCTGTGCCATCAATATCTGTTCTTTAAGATTGCCATGAAGGAATGTTGTCTTTACATCCATCTGCTCCAGCTCTAAGTCAAGTAATGCTACCATGGCCAATAAGACTCTTATTGAACTGTGTTTTACTACAGGAGAAAAAATTTCATTGAAATCTACATCTTCTCTCTGTGTAAAACCCTTGGCCACTAGCCTTGCTTTATATTTGAGAGGTTCAAAATCTGGTATTCCTTCCTTCCTTTTGAAGATCCATTTACAACTGATCAGCCTCTTATTTCCTGGATTTGGTATTAGTGTCCATGTCTGGTTTCTTTGAAGTGATTCCATTTCATCATGCATTGCCTCAAGCCACTTATCACAGTGCACACTTTCCATAGCTTCAGAATAGTTAGCAGGTTATTCAATTGTCACTTCATCAACACACAATAGTGCATAGGCAATTAAGTCAGCATAACCATACCTCACTGGAGCTCTGACTTCGCTTCTAACTCTATCTCTAGCTAACTGATAGTTCTGTAAGTCAGCTTGTGGTAGTTCTAATAACTCATATTCCTCACTTCCAGCTGTGCCCCTCTCATCATCAGAAGCTGCTTCTCTTTCTCTATCTTTGTCTGTCAATAGCTCCACCTTAACCTTGGAAGTTCTAGATTGCTTATTAGCTACTGGATTATTTGATAACCCAGTGTCATGCTCTGTACTTTCTTTCAATAATGCAAATTCATGAAACACTACATCCATGCTGACTATACACTTCCCTTGCTTCTTACACCAGATTTTATACCCCTTAACCCCATCAGGATACCCAACAAAGACTCCTTTCAAGGCCCTTGCATCCAGCTTGCCTTGATTGATGTGGAGATAAGCAGGGCACCAAAAAACTCTGAGGTTTTGGTAGTTTGCAGGTTTTCTGTTAACCAAATAGCTTGTTGTATTGACAGCCTCTGCCCAGAAGCTTCTTAGAAGCTTTGAATTTATCAGCATACATCTGGTTTTATCCACCAAGGTCCTGTTCATCCTCTCAGCCAATCCATTTTGCTGGGGGGTGAACCTTATTGTTTTGTGCCTTTTTATGCCATGCTTTTGACAGAATTCATCAAATTTTTACGCAAAACTCCAAGCCATTGTCAGTCCTTAAGCATTTCAGCTTGAATCCAGATTGATTTTCTACCAATGTTTTCCACACCTTGAATTTTTCCAAAGCTTGATCTTTGGTCTTGAGTATGTAGATCCATACCTTCCTTGAGTAATCATCAATTAGTGACATGAAGTACCTGCCACCACTCAAAGAAGAGACTTGAGCAGGCCCCCAGAGGTCAATATGTGCATAGTCCAAGACTTGTTAGATATATGCTCCCCCTTGTTAAACTTGGACCAACGTGATTTACCAAAAATGCAGTTCTCACAGAACTCCAGCTGCTGGATTCTATCCCCACCAAGTAGTCCTTGTTTACTGAGCTCTTGCAGCCCCTTGATGCTCATATAACCAAGCCTAAGGTGCCATAGCTTGGTTTTATTTTTCTCAGAAACAGCAGTAACTCCCTCTTGGATATGCACTGATGAGCCTTGCAATACATATAATCCATTTTCTTTAACCCCCTTTATCACCATCTCAGTCCATTTTCTTACTTCCAAGCCACCACTTGTTGATTTAAACATATACCCTAAGCTGTCTAGCATGCCTAAAGAGATTAAATTTCTCTTTAGCCTAGGAGCATGTCTTACTTTATGTAGAGATCTTACAGTTCCATCAAACATCTTGATTTTTACAGAACAAATTCCAATAATATGACACGCATTATTGTTTCCCATTAAGACTCTACCACCATCAACAGTCTTATACTTGTAAAACAGGGTTTTGTCAGGATATAAGTGAAAGGAGCATCCAGAGTCTATGTCCCACTGACCTTTTGTATTGTTGTTTGAGGCTACAAGTAAATCAACACTTTAATATCCATCAGAACTATCATCAGAGGCTACAGCTGCATCCCCTGATTTCTCTTGACCTTCCCTTTTTTTCTTCTCAAAATAGTCCTTTATGTAATGCCCTTCCTTCCTACAGTAGAAGCATTTTCTCTTTTTCTTCTTCTTCTTATCTGCAGTTTCTTGATTCTTTCTATGTCCTTTTCCTTGATTCTTGTTCTTCTGATCTTTCTTCTTTTTTGATCTGACAAACAGCCCATCACCATCACTTGTCTTAAGCCTATTGTTCTTCTGAATCTCCTTTGAACTCAGGGATGCCTTAACATCTTCAAAAGTCAGAGTGGTTCTCCCATATAGCATTGTGTCTACAAAGCCTTCATAAGACTTTGGTAGAGAGCTCAGCAGGAAAAATGCCTTATCTTTATCACTGATTTTCACATTTTCCACCCCTTCAAGATCAAGAATTATCTTGTTAAAGGTGTCAATGTGATCTTGTATTGTAACCCCTTCTTTCTTTGAAAATGTGTACAACCTTTTTTTCAAGAACAATCTGTGAGCCAGGGACTTCTTCATACACAGGGTTTCAACCTTGCTCCAAATCCTCAAGGTTGTCTTCTCTTCAGAGATCTCTCTCAAGATGGAGCCACCAAGACTCAATATTAAGGTACTGTGGGCTCGATTCTGTATCTATCTCTTCTTGTCATTAGTTGCAGAACTTGTAGAAGCCTCTGGATCTTCTTCTTCTAGAGCTGATTCAAGCCCTTGATGCATGAGAAGAGCTCTCATTTTCAGTTTCCAAAGCGAGAAGTCACCACCAATGGTGAATTTCTCAATCTCATGCTTTGGTAAAGACATGGCTGAGATTCACCAGGCTCTGATACCACTTGTTAAGACTATCTAAGCCTAAAACACAACAAGACACACTAATCTTGATAAGTATAATAACCAAGAACAAGATCGAATCAAGAAATCAGTAAACCAAGTAATTCCAGAAAACCAGAACTTGTACACGGACCAACCAAATTAGAAGGAAATTTGCACATTATTATTGATCAAGAACTGAGTCAATTACACTTGATTTACAGAAGATTATTCAAATATTACAAAGAAACAAATTCCATGCAAAATGATAAACAAATGAAGATGATATCAATTCTCTATTAGGCTCCACCCATCAGCCTGTTTATATATGAGAGTTCTGGGCTTTGTTATAACAGATTATAACGAACCCGTGCCACGTCAGCAGAAAATATCACACAGACCCCATCAACTGAAGTCAATCTGCACAACAGCTCTCTACTTCTCCAGTTTCTTCATTTTAGTCCAAAAACACATATCTTTACAACTCTTATATTGAAAAAAAATCATGACTACCAAGAATGACGAGAGAAAATCTACTATGTAAAAAATTAGTACAATCACTTTAGTATTTTTTCTCGCACTCAAAATCTTAATGACATCCAATCTCTCAATAGATCTATCGTTTTTCTCACATTAGAAA
This sequence comes from Citrus glauca, assembly GCA_029633175.1. NCBI lineage: Eukaryota > Viridiplantae > Streptophyta > Magnoliopsida > Sapindales > Rutaceae > Citrus > Citrus glauca. The sequence continues at coordinate 7,478,414 of JAQOOD010000001.1, forward strand.
TTATCTACTTGTAGAGAATTAATTGCTATATTATACAAATAAGTGAACCCAACTTCATTGATTATTTCTTGTAGGAAAAATATTCATTTTCTTATACTAACAATATTCCTTTTTAAATAAGTCAAGTCCCAAAGGAGAAATTACTTATTGCTTAAATAAGAATTTTATTAAAGAGGAAAGTATCCGAAGAAATTCTTGTTGAAAAATAAGACATATTCTCTAACACAAATACAAAATCTATATACATAATAGATACACACCACTTTATTATTATTTTTTAATTTTTAATACTCATGATATTTACACAATTCATTTGTTGAAGTAACTTCTTATACAGGGTTGTCGGTCACATTTAAACAATTTCTGAACTTCTACGCCTTTGAATAAAGCACAGAGCCACAGAGCTAATTAATAAAAAAAAGGCTTAATTCCGGTTATATAATGCAGACATTTTAATTTTTCTCTGCACAAGAGAACAAAAGATGGGAACATGACTTGTACGGTGTGTCATAATAATTGCTTGATAATCATACAACTGCAAATTCTCAGGGATGAGTAGGATGTAACGTGCAAGTGAGAGCAAGTTATTCTTCATGATCGGCAGCAAGAAGCACTCCAAAGTTCAGCATTTTTGACCTTAGAAACACTCTCCAGCACTTCAAAAGGAATTAAGTCCCCAATCACCACCACCATCTTGCTTGCCAAGTCTACTTTGTATGAGGTCACCCCTGATAATTATTATTAAAAATGGAAAAAGAAAAATGAATCACTTCACGGTAAGAGAGATACAAATCAATGTGAACACAAAAAAAAAAAAAAGGATCAAAGCTGTTTCACTCCCAAAAGAAGATGCATGCTCACAGAGAAGTAGATGGTATTTGATATGATTTTTCATGAAAATGGTGACCTTAAATCTCATCAAATGAACTATTCCGATTCATTTTCAAAGATCTTGGTGGGTATAATATCTTTAAGATGATGAAATACAAAAGGTGATCAACTAATTACCATATTATAAGGACATACCTTCCAACTTTGATACATGTTTCTCAACTTTTCTTGCACAGCCATTACAGTGCATGGACACTCTTAGCACCACCATCTGCATGAACCAGCATCGAAAAAATCCAATCATATGTAAGTAATTAGTGTTCTACTTTAATTTTGGAGGGCACTTAAATGGGAATTCGGAAGAAGAAAACGTTGATGTACCTTAGGCTTTAACTGAAAGGCCAAGGTCTGGTTACCAGAAACGACATCCTTCAATCTCAGCAGCTGGCCTCCATCACTCTTCATGAGTGGTTTTTTCTCAAACTCATCTTGACCTTCCAAGGTGTTAAGGCAAAAACAAGAGCATGAACCTGGTGAAGAAATGCAAAGGCAGTCTAATATCTTGCCAAGACTGAGCTTTCCCATGTCAGCCAAATCTTCTTAACCCCACAAAAGAAAATCTAAAGCTAGGCAAAATCTGGCCCTCCTCACTTGATCAAGTACCACAACATGCCCATGCCTACAACTAATAGAAAGAGTTGTGGCAACAAATCAATTTCTATGGGAAATTTATCTGTGCAATGTAATATAATATAGGAGTGAGTGTGAGTGCATCTAATTAAAATGGTCAACTTTTATTGAGAGAATCAAAAGCATGCATAGAACCCGATGAAATTTTTTTTTTTTTTTGATATGCCGATGAAACTTATTATTAAGAAACAAGAATAATTGGGGGGGAAAAAAAGATGAAGGAAAGAACCATTTGTCTACATAAACCAGACAGTCAACAATATTTGGTGAAGGGCAGAGTCGTATGAAACGGCACTGCTATCTGTAAGAACAATAACAAAGAGAACTTGTCATGTGATAAGCTATACCTTTGACAGAATCACCTCTTAAATTCTATACAAAAGTCTAAAAGCAGAATATTATGTGAGATTTTGGTCGTTTAGCAATTAGCAGTCAAGCTCATGAACATAGAATTTAAAGCAACTGAATACGAGCGGCTAGCTATTTCATGTGACCGAAATGTAAGAGAAAAGCAAGAAAAAGTAGGGGTGACACTTGAGAGTCACAAATGCGGGAAGTAATTAGAACTCCAAACTTTATGACATGTCATGAAGGAATTTAAAGAAGAACGAATATCTATAGATAGGTCTGGATAAGCACTTCTTTAGTTATTATGTAAACTTTTACTACGATAAGTATAGTGGATGACCATGAATATGATTTTTGCCATGCCAACTCCTTGTTTCCAACAGAAAAATTAATGGCAAGAAGAAGTTAATTGAATTATATGTGAAATTACACTAGTTAGTGCTCTAGTGCTCTTTACTGATCATGACCACTTTGACATAAGATAACCACTGGCCACTTGCTGGCTTCATTGGGCATGATGTCCTACAACATGCAAAAGGCAATACATATTAAATGTAGTCAAAACTAAAAAAAAATAAAAAGTTTTCCTAACAGTTTAAGGCATAGAAAATTAAAGAATTCTTTTTTTTTTCTTTTTTTACCTTGTAAATAGCCTTTAACGAGTGGGTCTTTGGTCTAATGGGAGAAGACTTGCACTTATAATATTGAGTGCAATGATTCGAGTCTCTATAAGAGCTTTATGGGGTTAATTTCAGTACTCCCTTAATTATCAACATAATAGAGTGGAGAGAGTCTCTCCCTTAAAAAAATGTGAGTGAAATAGACATCCTTCGAATAGTTGAGAGGGTTTAAAATATATGAACAAGTACTCCAATGTATCAATATATGATGGTGATCCCAATTATATAGTATGATTATAAATTTTAATTGTAATATTTAATAAAAAACTTTAAAAAAAAAAAAGTTTCCTTCGTTGTCTTTGGAGTGGAGATTTGAATGTAATGGATGGAATAATAATTCAAGACACTGATGAGAGTGGAAGCTGTGACAGATTTGTCTTGCCTTCAATATAATAGTAGAAATATGACAGAAGGCCTAGAATTATTGAAGCCCATGAGCTCAGTATAGCTCATAAATGATTGGATGATTGAATAAATTCGAAATTTTTTGAAGTTAATTAGTTTTGTATTCTCTACAGGTTGGTCCATGTGATGGTTCCTTTTAAGGGAGGAAAGAGACGAAATTTTGAAAAAGTTTTATCAACAAAGTCGTGTTAGGCACGTGTCAGTCACATGACTTAGTATTTGCCACAACGAAAGCTAGCAGCAAGGTTTTTTTATCTTTCAAGCTGTGGCATCTAAGCAAACGTGTGTGACAAACCAGCAAAAGAGAAGAAGAGGGAGCATTAATCTTTTGTCTTCTCAGATTATTCCGGGCGACTGTACCGCAACACTAGCTAGGATTGGGCAATTAACCCAATCCCATTTGATCCGATGTAAAATTTGGTTTCGGATCGAATGCAGATGAAGAATCCAACCTGATTGGATCGGATCGCGATCATATCCAATCAAACCCAATCCAATCTCAATCACAATGCACACACAGACACAAATTTTCAATCCGATTCAAATTATATCCAGGTCGGATTGCATTACAAGTTCAGTTTGATTTCAAATTATTTTTTTTCCAATTTGATTAACTTGACACCCAATCCAGTTGATCTGAACCGATTCAAACCTAAATTTACCTACTCCTACGTAACACAAGATAGAGGATCTCAGCACTACATTCAATAGGACTACGTGATGGGATTATCAGACTTATTATATAGTCAAATCTAATTCCAATATGAATGGTACTTGTTACTTAACGTGTGGTTGATAAAATAATATTTATCATGCGACGCTCAGTGCTATATCCATTTAATATTTCATCAATCAGGCAATCGTCTGATTAATCAAATGTTTTCTGAGATACAAACCCCTCTGCATAATTCAAAATTTGAATTAGGCTGAGATCGACGGAATTGGGGCATGTTAAAAGAGATTTTAAATTTACCTTTTGCCTCGACTAAAGTGAGCAAGCCGCAACCTTCACAGAGAAACAAAATTGGAGGGATTGAATAGTGATCTTGATGATTCGGTGAAGCAATTTGTGAACAAAGTTACAAGGAACGTAGAGGAAACTAGTAAGATACCTAACACAGGGATTGTCCACCAGTTGAGTGTGCAATTCCACTGCCACTAACAATCTGTAATCCGAGAACCTGGAAAGATTAAAGTAATGGATGTTAAATAATACATTATACATCTTTTAACTGCACAATAATTTGGCATTTCATCCGAACTATTTATTGGTATGTTGGTAAACCCTGTTCTTTCCGCACACAAATGACTTGGAATTTAAACCGTGAGAAAAACTTGTAAACTGATCTCAGCCGACTGAGGTGGTAGGACCAACCATTGATGTTGTGCCAAATGATAAAATAATAGCTCCCAAAGTGGTATCATAAGTGGACACTAATTTTATATTAAAAAGTTATGTATCGCATAATAGAATCCACCACTTTATCAACCGGCAGAGCATTAGTAGTTAGTCATACTACCTCAGTACCTCAGCAGGTCTTAACTTATTGATATGGTAAGAGCGGCCTACGGAAGTCTCAACTCACAAATTTGCTGCACAATAGGATTATTTGAATAGAGTTCTAAAAAATAGCTGGAAAGGGATTGAAAAAAAAAAAGGAGTAAACAGAGAATACAACGAAGAGCTAAATGAGTGTGTGTGTGTATAAGAGCAGTTAATGTTTGATGGACAGTCATTTCAATTGTTCATCCTAACACGACAGATTGGTTTTGTGAGAAAAGAAGGGCAATTTGCTTATTTATATTTCTTGGCTTGTTTCTTTTTTTCTTTTTTTTTTTTGAATTCCAAACAGAATCTGTAGCTGAGAATAAGAAGAGTGCGCAATCCGTGTTTACAGTGGAGCAGTTGGAATCTGGACAACACAAAAAACAGGCATCAACACCTCAATAATTGAAAGCGAATTGATAAACAATACATGAGATCAGGCAAGCATTATTATACGTATTATCAAATTTATCATCAAGTCTCAAGGGGAAAAAAAAATGATTATCAAATTTATCATCAAGTCTCAAGGGAAAAAAAAAGGAAATGATCAATCACATTTCAGGCTTTCCCAAAATGCAAGGAACAAAGATTGTAGGGTCACCGCCCCACCGACAAACTGCATAAAGAATGATCAAATTTTAGACTGGCTTCATTAACTTATTGATTTTCTATCAAAGTTAGATTTAATAGACACAATTCTAAAACATCAAGCCATTCTTGCCTTACACGTACGTTCACATCGGTACATGATCCAATACTAATTGGTCCCCACTAATTTTCAGAATAATCAAAATTTCCTCTACCAGATTACAAATTTTTGGCTAATGCTAGAAGGTAGTAAACACTCGAAAAGATAGAGATAAAGGTGGTTAATGGGCCGGACGCACGAGGCATGGTACGGGCATGGCACGTGTTTGTACAGTACAATACGGTATAAGTACGTCTTGGTAGAGTACGTGGGCCTTAAAAACACGGTACAATTAGAGTGAGCCAAAGCACGACACGCGAAAAAACACGCAATAAGCACGTTTCGTTTTTAATGAAAGTAAACTTAAAATTTTATGATTTTATAAATAATTTGAAATTGAATCTTTTAAATCTTTTATTGGCTCAAGTTTTTTTAATTTATTTAATTCTTAGTTTAAAAAATTATAATTGATTTATATTTATAATTTATTAAATAAATAATTGATATCATGATTTTAATAAATAAAATTATAAATATAATGATTTTATAAATATGTATTAATATTATTATAAATTATGATATTGACTCTACGTAATTACAAGTTAGCAATTAAGTTAACCCTTAAAAAAATTATTATTATCGTTATTGTTAAGTGCTAAAAAAGAATTCTAATACCATAGAATCAAACTTAGCAACTAATATTACCTTATCTTATTATTAATAATTTATTATTATTGAATATGGACTTGAGTTTTGAATTTTTTATTCTATTAAATTTAAATAAAGGCATATGGATAAAAAAAACATAAGCTTGAAAAAATAAGACAACAACTTAGCACACACTCCTAAAAAAAAAAAAAGCTTAATGGGCTATTTTTCCTTGGCATGGCACAACACAACCCATGGCACGACGCATACAGCACGACACAAAATGAATAATGAGTACGGCAAGGCACGAGCATGAGCACGCGTGAGCTTCTTTTGATGGGCCTGGGCCGACACGGCACGGCCCATTGGCCATCTCTAGATAGAGAGCAGGTAATAAATATGAATTCAATATACAAGGTACGGCCAGGTCAATTTATTTCTTTCTCACTTATCAGTTTTTTTATCAAATGAAAGGACATACATTTGGTAGAACTTATCTTCAATAACTAGCTTGTTAGGAGAGAGAATACAAGTACTTATGAGCTCCCATGTTAGGCCTAAATTTAGCAATCCGGGAAGTAATTAATCATTATAATCTACCCTCCTTTTAAATCTAAGGTACACGGTGGTTCGTAACTTGGCTCCTAACTTGGTGACACGCCAAGGGCCTCGTTCATATTCCAACTACGTGGCACACCAAGATTACGAGACTAGGATCAACTGCAGTGAGAGTCATCTCCAAGGATAGGACTTGCTCTGATACCAATTGTAATACACATTTTGGATACAACTCATCCAAAAGTCTGCTTGTAAGAAAAGGAAGCCCCAAGTGCTTATAAGACCTTTGAAGTTGTAATCCCGCATCTACACTTCCGAAATGGAAATGCTCCTCAAAACTCAATCATGGTTATGCCCAATCTCAACTTAGATGGTAGCTGGTTGTGGTGTGTGGCTGCAAGGGAAAAGAGAGAGAAATAAAAATATTCAAACTTCACTTGGGAAATATCCAGTCTAAATGCATATTACTAGAAATGATTTGTGAGCAAAATATGGATTCAGAGATGGATAATGGGCGATGAGCCGAAGGATAAAACTGCAAATTTGTATTACAGAGTTGATTTGCCAAATAGTAGCAAAAACTGAAAGACAATATTCAACTAAGAAGCTATCATAAAATCCATATACAACCGTAAAATCAAGAAGGCGTTGCCTTCACAATTTGATCATAAAAAATGCTTGGAACTGATAAATAATTGCGTAAGTTCTACACTGTTCCAAAAATATTTTGGGAATACCCAACCGGCAGTCATCGCTGACATTCACCTTAAAAGCCAACCCAACAATATTCGAGATATATCGGCTGGAAAATGTCAAGATAGGGGTGCAAAATAAAACAGATGAAGCCAATCGAGTTAAAAGATCAAAATGAAATCCAATTGGAAATTATGGCACAAGCTTGAAGCTACAAAGAAGACTGTTTTGTGGGGGGGGAAAATTCCACCAAAATTACATCCTGTCAGGTTGAAACTCATGGTTGTTACCAAGTATAATTTATAAATATACTACTAAAAGTCAAGAAAGGAATTGAGGAAAGTAAGTTCGCTTCCAAAATCTTAATCCAACAATTGGATGTCATAACATGAAAACATAGCAAAGCTGCGAATAACAAAAACCACTGCTGGAAACGTTATCTGCAAGACGTTACAAAACATAGAAATTTCCATTCCTAGCATGTGATTAACAAGATAAATCTATGAAAGCCTAGAGTACATGACAAGCCGCAGTAGCTGCCATGATTAAACTTGAAAGTATAAGTCAAAATTTGTAGCAATGTTCGTCTAGTGATTGCCATGAAAGTTTCACCAGCTTGACTTTCAGGAAGCAAGCAAATGGTGACCTGTATCTTTGGGCACGAATAAGAAATGCTTCAAACGTGCAGGTAGAAACAACAGAGCTCGATTATCAGATGCTCCTTAGCATTTACTCCATGCACGGCGGAAATTTTACAACTTGTGAAATGACACTTATCCAGCCACATAGCCATTATTTGAGAATCATTACTGAATTTCACAATAGCCACTTTGGTGGTTAGGTTCTGAATAGTATTAATTTAGTTCTCTTACCACCTAAAAACTCTAGTCTTGTGTAAATATCGACTATCAAACTATCAGACCCTGACAGAAAAAAAGGTCCCATTTGGAGATGTGCAAAGAGCTGTACCATTTATCCAACCTTCATCAACTGCCTCATTGGTCCAAGTTGATTCTCTATGGTCTACTAATTCATCCCTTCTAAAACTCAACAATTGCTTCCAATTTTGGCAAAACTAACAAGAACGAATTGTTCCAGTCAGCTTCTTTGTTGCAGAGGAGGCCACCAAGATGTAACCTTCACTGCCCATAGATGGAATCGTACTAAATTAAAGCTGTAAAAAACTTTCATTGTCTGCTATTATAACACGAGAATCATCAGGTAAGAATGCATTTGCCTTTCATCTAGGGAGATCCTTAGAGGACAACGCCATTTTGAGAAAAAAATATTGGGAAAATATTTCTTACTGATAGAATTTGCAATCTTTACATTATACACTACTCTAACTAGGTTATATAAGAAAGTTATAGGAAATTAAGAAAAATAAACAATAAAAGGAAAGAATAAATTTATCTACATAAAATTAGGCTATAATCTCTTACTTTCAACACTCCCCCTCAAACTTGGAATTCAGTGATTGAAATACTTGTTTTGGTAATCCCTTGGTGAGAATATCAGCTCCTTGCTTTTGAGTAGTAACATATTGAATGCATATCAAACCTCTCTCGAGCGTTTCTTTAATAAAGTGCCATCAATCTTAATATGTTTTGTGCTATCATGTTGGACTGGATTATGAGCAATGCTAATGGCAGCTTTATTATCACAATATAGTCTCATTGATCCGGCTTTCCACACCTTCAACTCCATTACAAACATGCTCAACTACATAAGCTCGCAAATCCCCAATGTCATTGCTTTAAACTCAGATCCAACACTTGATCTTGTAATCACTAATTGCTTCTTGTTTCTCCGAGTAACCTAGATTTCCCCTAACAAATATACAACAACCTGATGTTGACCTTTTTTTTTTATTACCCGATGTTGACTTTTTATCAACAAAGGATCTAGCACAATCCGAACCCTTAGGTGATTATTCTTAGAGATTAAAATGTCATTTCCTCGAGATGTCTTCAAATACTTCAATATCCTAAACATAGCTTTCGTGCACTCTACATTAGGAGAATGCATAAATTGACTCATACCGCCTATTGCAAATGTAATGTCTGCATGAGTATGACACAAACAGATTAGCTTTCCAAGTAACCTTTGGTATTGTTCATTATTAACCAAATACTTTTAATATTTGTCCTAGGTCTATGATTCGTTCTACAGGAACATTGCTAGGTTTGCATCATATTCTTTCAAGAAATCCAAAATATATTTCTCTTGTGACAAAAATATCCATTTCCGAGCCTTAGCCACTTCAATTTTGAGAAAATATTTCAGAGAACCTGGGTCATTAGTTTTAAACTCTTTAGTTAACATCTTAAGTCTTTTAATTTCATCTCTGTCATTTCCAGTCAAGATAATATCATTCACATACATGATAAGGACAATGAGCTTATCTTCTTTACCACGCTTAACAAATATGGTATGATCACTATGGCTTTGTCGATAATATACATTTGAAAATAAATCTCGAAAATCTATCAAACCAGGCTCTTGGCAATTGCTTGAGCTCGTATAAGGAACTTTTTAGCTTGTAAACTTTTCCTTTTTCAAATATATTTTCAAACCTTGGTGGTGGATCTATATACATCTCCTCTTCTAAATCTCCATGGAGAAATGTCTTTTTCACATCTAGCTATTGTAATGGTCATTCTAAATTTGCAGCAAATGACAATACGATCCTAATATAGTTCATTTTTGCAACAGGGGAGAATGTCCCTGAGTAATCAATTCCATATGTCTGAGATATCCTTTAGTCACCAGTCAAGCCTTGAATCTATCTATTGTATGGGCTCAGCCAAACTTGTAAATACCCGTTTATAACCCACAGTTTTCTTTCCATAAGGCAAGTCTACAAAAGCCCAAGTTCTATATTTATACAATGCTCTCAATTCTTCATAAATCGCGTCTTCCTACTTTGGATTTGTAAGAGCATCTTGTACTCTTCTGGGAATAGTTATAGATGATAAATTAGTAACAAAAGCTTTAAATGATAGTGACAATCTATGATAAGAGATAAACTTAAAAGTAGGATGTTTAGTAAAACTCCAACATTTTTTCTATGGCCAATGGGCAAATCTAAATCCAAATCAAATTATGGAAGAGAATTTAAATGTAATTTAGACTTAAATTGAACAATACTTAGGTCTTTTAACAACTCTATATTCAGTTCAAAATTTTGGCAGTCAGTAGATGTACAAATTATTTTATTTCATTGAGAATACACCTTTAGCTTTTAAGCATCCTCTTGATTTTGTGCAGTGGATGGTTGAATTTGTGAAGACACTTGTCAATCATCACTTGGGTCAGGCTGTTTTTATGAGGAAGAGCAACGTTGTTCCTCTTGCTGATTGTTATTAGAATATGGCAAATTTTATCGAGAGCAAACTATTAAAGGAGGAGTTACAATTGTGATATCATCTCTAAAATATGGCTCACGTGAGTATATGGATTTTGAAAAAAAAACTTGCAAAATCGATATTCCATATTATATTCCTCCCCTTGAAGAGAGGTTTTACAGAAATAAGGCTTAGTTTTAAAAAAATCACATCCATAGTTACAAAATATTTCCTAGTTGGAGGATGAAAGCATTTGTCCCTTTTTTTGAAGGAGACTAATCCAAAAATACACATTTGAAATATATTGGTTCAAGCTTACTTTTATGATGATTCTTCTTATGAACAAAAGCAACATACCTAAAAATTTTAGGAGGAAGAGAACTAAGGGACTAAGACATGGGATAAAGTTGTTGAAGAAGTTCGATCGGAGTTTCAAACTTCAAAGTATTAATAGGCAATTTATTTATGAGATAACAGACAGTTAAAACTATTTCACCCCATAAACAATTTGGTACCCCTATAGTAAACATTAAAGATTGAGCAACTTCAAGCAAATGTCTTTTTTTTTTTTTGGTTGCAACTCCACCTTATTAAGGACTATCAGCAAGAGGATTGATGAATTATTCCATTCTCAATCAAATAATTTCCCAACATAAAATATAAAAAATATTTGCCATTGTCAGTGCGAAACACTTGAATTTTTACTTAAAATTGGGTTTGAACCACTTTGTGGAAATTTTGAAAAGTTTTAGAAACTTCAGATTTTTCACCCAAAAAATTCGAGTATGATCATCAATAAAAGTGACAAACCACTTAACTAAAAAATTACTCACAAAACGGAGAAGACCCCATACATCATTAAATAAGAGAGAGGGGTTGTAAAACTTTATAAGTTTGGATAGGAAAATGAGTACAATGATGCTTGGATAATTCACACACTTCACATTTTAAATTAATGTCACTTTTATTCCTAAATAATGTCAGGAACAACAACTTTAAATATGAAAAATTTTGATGTCCTAATCTAAGTTGCAACAAACTAATTTTATTTTCACTAGGCACTTACGAAACAATTTTGTCAACTAAGAATAGATTATTCAAAACTTCAAGCTCCTTTTTCAAATAATAAAGTCCATCCACCTCCTTAGCACTCTAATCTTTTTCGTCGTACACAGGTCCTGAAACTCACAATTGGAAAGTGAAAATATAGCTACACAGTTTAGGTCTTTTATAAGTTTGTCAACAGACAAAAGATTACAAGATTAATTAGGGATGTGCAACACTGATTTTAAGATAACTGTTTTAGAAATTAAAATGGAATATTTTCTTGTGAGTGAAGAAAGAGACATATTAAGGATTTTCACCTTTTGTTTACTAGAAAGAAGTATGTAAGTAGAGAATAAGTTAGACAAACTAGTCATATGATCAGTTGCCCCTGAATTAATGATCCAAGGGTAAGAAGTATTTGAAGAGATACTGAAAGTATTTAGAAAATTACTTGTTTGGACTATATTAGAAGAATGCGATTGACTCATGAACTTGACAAATTGCTAAAGTTGTTCTTTAGTGAATAGTTTTGATCCTTGATTCCCTGAGTTTGCATTGGCATTATCAGTTGTAGCTTAAAAGCCCTTTAATTTTGTCCAAAAGACTTGTTGCCTTTTCTTGAGTTTTGTGGCTTTTCAAGGAGCTTTCAACAAAACTCTTTGGTATGTCTTGGCTTAAGGCAATAACAACACTAAAGTTTATCTTTGTCATTTTTCTTCTTGCTCATATTTTTTTGTTCACTTACTAATGCTAAATCAATAGCACAAGTAATCAAGGAAGAATTATCAATATTTGAATTGCTCATCATTACCTTTCTTGTACTTTCTTCCCTTCTCACATACGCACAAACTTTGCTAATTGTGGGAAGAGGTTTTCTGCTTAGTACTTCCCCCCTAACATTCAAATCTAGCTTCAAGCCAGCCAAAAATTCAAACACCCTCTCTTTCTCCTATAATCTCTTAAATCTTTTACTATCATCTCTACACTTTCATTCTTGATCATAGTGAAAATATGATTCTTGTTATAAGTTATTCATGATATTGTAATATGCAGTCATAGTGTCACTTCCTTGTTTGTTTCGTGAGTACGACACTTAAGTTCGTACAACTGTACTGTATTTCCAAGATTAGAATATGTCTCTATAACTGCATCCTATAAATCTTATACTGATTGTGAGAAAAAAAAAACATCTGACTAATGTGAGGATCCATTAAATTAATAAGCCATGACATTATCATAAAGTTTTGTCCATCTCAAATTTTATATGAAGGTCGTCAGTGTTGAGTGTTAGAAAATGCATAGTTATAAAGCAGAAAATCATCATTTTACATTTCAAGTCTTACTAACAATCCTTACTTTTATGTGTTTTAACTTTTTATAATTTAATTATGTGTATTTTATTTTAATTAAGTATTTTATGTATTTTAGGGGCATCATAGTCATTTCACAATAAATGAGAGATAAAACGGCAAAACGGATATCACTTTTGAACTCAGGACGGTCGAAAACCTTAGGAGGAGCATAGCAATCCTTACTGTTCACAGCACTGTTTACAGCACTGTTCACATAGACGGATCGATGACGTGGCATTGACCGATGATGTGGCATTGACTGATGAGGTGTCTGAAATACAAGTGTGCAACCCAAGAGGGGGGGTGAATTGGAATTTTAAAACTTATCCTAGCAAATCCACACAACAATATAATCTAATGCCTTAATAAATTCGAAAACAATAAATTCAATTAAAGCACAATAATTAAAAGAGTAAGGGAAGAGAAAAACGAACTCAAGGATTTTTTACGTGGTTCGGCTATCCCCGCCTACGTCCACGCCTCCAAGCTCACCCGCTTGAGGATTTCACTATCCAAGCCTTTCCAAGGCTTCAAGCTTTTACAATTGACTTCAAGGTGTCAATGAACCTTTACAACAAGAGATTATATCCCCAATCTCTTTACCCCAAGTGTTTCCCACACTTGTAATCTCACAATTTGAGAAATGAAAAATACAACACTCAATCTCTCTTTAAGAGTGGATATACAAATTTAAGAACAATGATGTTTCAACAAATGATGATTTCCGAAAATGAAGCTCAATGTATGTTGTGTGCACTTGTTTTTGCTTGCTTGAGTTTCCAAAAATGAAATGGTTTTGAGTTTATATAGTTTGAACTCAAAAACTAGCCGTTATGTTCATTTCTGGCCGGAACCGGTTTACCGGATATGGAATCCGGTTAGCCGCTTCATGTTACCGTTACAGCACAAATTTGAATTTCTGAACATCCGGTCTGCCGTTTGTTGAATCCGGTTAGCCGCTTGAGTTTTGGTTGCATTCTGCCCGCTTCCGGTTTGCCGGATTTCACAACCGGTTCGCCGCTTGCATTTTGGTTGCATTCTGTCTCGAAAACCCAGAAAACCGGTTTACCGGATTTCACATCCGGTTCGCCGCTTGCGTTTCACACACATTCTGCCCGAAACCGGTTCGCCGGATTTGATAACCGGTTAGCCGGTTGCTACAGTAGCTGCTACAGTGAAATAGTTTTCAATTTTACAGTTTGACCCCAAAACTTTATAAAACTGTATTATGACCCAAAACGTCAGAAAACTTTGCAAATAGGTCCAATTTCAGAATTTCTAAATATTACTTTGCTATTCCAAAAACTTTCTGAAATTATGACTTAGCCCTAACAATTTTATTATTTTTCACAAAGGTCCTTTTCAACAAAATACCCATATTTTCAAAGTTCTCAAAACTTTTCACTTTAGTCCAAATATTCATAAATAATAGTATGGCCCAAAACATTTCAAATGTTTATAAAAATATCCAAGTCTGAAATTTTATAATAATAATTATTAAAATCAAAGATTTCAAAAATTGTCATTTAAGTCCAAATTCGAAATTCAAAAATAAAATCAAAGATTTAAACACACATTTATTTTAGTCCAAAACATTCATAAATTATAATATGACCCAAAACATTTAAATAACTTCAAATAGGTCCAGTTTCGAAATTTTATAATAATACTTATTAAAATCAAAAATTTCAAAACTTGTCATTTAAATCGAAATTCGAAATTCAAAATCAAAGGCTTTAAAAAACATATTCATTTTAGTCCAATAACACTTTGATTTTATACCCTCATTTTCTTATTATAAAAACACAATTTATAAATCAATACATATGATTTGTTATCATCAAAATCAATATCTATAGCTAAAAAAGCTAACAATCTCCCCCTTTTTGATGATGACAAAATACATTACAAAGATTTAATCTAGTTTTAAAAAGCTCACCTTAAATCAATGCAAGGTTAAAAAATTTATTTAAAATAGACTCCCCTTGCATACATGCATACTCCCTTTGGATACATGTATATTTTCATAAATCATCATAACATCATTTTTCCATTAAATATGAAACCTTTATAATTTGGAAATAATGATTTATTTAAAATGTATAAAACATAATTTGAGCTTAAAAGATTAATCATTCTTAATATTGTTTGTTATCATCAAAATCAACATTATGAAAACATATATGCTAACAATCTCCCCCTTTTTGATGATGACAAACATTTCATGTATTTAAAGAATGATTCCACAAATTGCTTCCCCTAAATAAAATCTTCTTTTACAATTTGCCAATTTGCTAAAATAAGAAATTTAAATACATGCATTTTTCTCCCCCTTCATCATCAAAAAAAAAATTTAATTGGCAAAGAAAAAGAGTAGAAAAATGTTTACAAATTTAAAAGCATGTATTCTTCTCCCCCTTTATCATCAAAAAAGAAAACATAAAGGAAAAGAGTAAGAGTAGCAAAATTTTTATAAATATGAAAACATGTATTCTTTTCCCCCTTCATCATAAAAAGAAAATTTTAAAGGAAAAGAATAAAAATAGCAAATTTGTTACCCATGTTGTCTTAATAGAAGTTTCGACAAAATCTCCCCCTGACAACAAGCATCACCTCAAATACATGATTTAGTAATTATACATCCAAATTATTATAGATCATGATAAAAGCCAAAACACACAAAAATATCATGAACCATTATTTCATTTATTACCAAATCAATAACTCATGACATAAAATTATCATATAAAACAACTATGTGATCAAATCACCATCATATCTCAAAATCATCAAAATCATCATCATAATTAAATATCAAACATCAAAAGAATTATTCAAAATGCATATTATTCTCCTCCGTTTAACAACATCGAAATGATATATTATTTTTTCTCCCCCTTTGGACAACAAAAAGGTTCAAAATGCATATTATCCAAAATCATATTAGAGGCTCCCCCTAAATATATGGCAAATTTAAAAAATTTAACCAAAATAAAACATATTACATGCTCCCCCTAAATATATGGCCAAATTAAGAAATGATCAATAAAAAGATTTTTGCTCAAGTAAGCATTTTCAAAATGCATCATTTCAAAATCTTCCCATTTGTAAAACATTTTCAAATTTATTCTTAAAACTCCCAAAAATTATCTCTCCCTTCATCATCAAAAGAAAGAAGAGTAAAGAAAGAAACGCAAGAGCGGCTTTTGGTGAGTAAAAATTTTGGGCAGAGTTTCCCCTTAAAAATGAGTGAAACCATTTATACATAAGAGAGAAAAACACTTCCAAAAAGGTTTGTCAACAACTCCATCATCAACCCAACAACACCATTAGCAAACCAACACTTCAATATTCAATAATCCACAAGTTTTATCAAGCAACACACATAATCCACAATTGAAACAAGATAAAAAAAATTATAATTCGATTAAGATATTACCCATTTTGTGCGAACAAAAATTTCGGTAAAATCTCCCATTCAAAAAGAACAAATTCTCAATTGCACAACATGGTTAAAAAAAGATATAAGCTCCAATAACTCCATCAATTCATCAAGCAATACACATATAAGCATTAATCATCAAAATCAATATGAATTCCCCCAACACTTATAACAATTAAATCCGAGAATTCCATAATCATATATCAACCATTAAAAGAATGCTCAAAATGCATGTTATTTCCCCCAATTTACATCATTTAAAATTATTTATTACTTTGTCTCCCTATTTGGACAATAAAAGTGTTCAAAAAACATATTATCCAAAATAGAACAAGTAATAAGCTAAGCAAGGGAATGCAAAAGTCATAAGAGCATAATGTCAACAATTCAAGTACCATAATTACCAATCACATTTTATAAATCAAGACAACTCAACTCATCAAAGATCTAATGTGATCTAACAAAAAAAATCTTATATGCTTAAAATTCTCGAAGTATATGAAATTTTTCCTTTTACGATATCATTTAAAACAAGTAATGCATATTCAACAATACATCGATAAAGTGCAAAAATATGCATTCATTCACTAATCATAGATTGCATAAGATCAAAGCTTCATCAAATACAATGTAATCATCAATGCACATTTTTTTATCATCAAAACTTAAGAAAAGCATAAGTACATTAGATCCACTATTACAAATACTTACATATATTTCTAAATGATGATCTAGTAATTACATCTTGTGATGAATCTCCTAAGATTAAGTATTTAGGGTGAGAGGAAACATACCTCCACTCCTTGGGGAGTGTTTGAGAAGTACCTTCATTTTGCTCTTCATTTGGTTCTTCATAATGTTCCTCTTGAATTCCATGTGATGAGTCTTCTTGGTTGTCATTTGATGCTTCTTCTTATTGTTGTTCTTCTATATTATCATCAACAATGACTTTCTCCGTAGAGGAGGGGTTAGACTCATCAAGAGTAACATGCATAGATTTTTCCACAACTAAAGTCCTTTTATTATAAATTCTATAAACTTTGCTTGAATTTGAATAACCAAAAATAACAACATCGAATTTTGGATCAAATTTACCAAGATTATCTTTTGTGTTCAAAACAAAACATTTGCATCCAAATATCAAACAATAATTAATGTCAATCCATAATGGAAGCAACAATGCATATGAAAACGTAAGTGCATAATATAATAGAAAACTATGATAAAAACCATAAGGAGAGCACACTATGGAAGTGGTAATTTGAAATACTCAAAATGCACAAATTCGGATTTTCAAGATGTTGAGTAAAAGGAGTAAGTTTGAATCAATTAAAATGATTTTAAAGATGATTGATTTTAACAAGAAAGTGAGTGAAAGATGAAGAGATTTGAGAAAGAAATGGCGAGGTACTGTTCACGCGTGAATAAAATGATAATGAGATGATGAAAAACAAGTGAAGAAATCATGATGGAGAAATGTTTAATGAAGATGAAATGCTTGGGTAGTAGTTTGAATGATTGATTTGGGCATGAAAATGGATGAAAAACGAAGATGATGGAGGTGAAAATGGATGGGTTGCTCATGGTTTTTGAGTGAAAGAGAGAGCATGTGCAGAAAAACCAACGAAGGAAGAAGAAGAAGGAAAAACAGAGCCAACAGCTCACGAATCCGGCTTGCCGGATTTCACTAACCGGCTAGCCGGTTGTGACCAGAAAATGAGCTGTGCAGATCCGGCTTTCCGGATGCCATAACCGGCTGACCGGTTTTTGTCCAGAAATAAAACTCTCTCAAACGGCTTACCGGTATTGCCAATCCGGTTGTCCGCATTTTTCCAGCAAGTGTTCAAAGCCAATCCGGCTTTCCGGTTGTCATAACCAGCTGACCGGTTGTGCTCCAGTGAGCACCAAAATGAATTCGGCTTACCGGTTTTAAAAGTCCGGTTATCCGGATTTGGTCCAAAAAGCTCCAAAATGAAAAACGGCTTTCCGGTTGATTAGAAGTGGTAAACCGGTTAAGCTTTGGAAAATATTTTTGAAATTTTGCAAGCTCTTAGACTTGTATTATACAAACCAAAAATTTTTACTTAAAAAATGATCAATTTTAAAAATCATTTAAATTTTCAAAAACATCAATTAGTGCATGAAACATATATGCATAAAAGACCAAACATATGAAATCATATCAAACAAATAATCCATCTAACAAGCATACAATCATGAAGCATATTCAAAACTTAATAAAATGCAGAAAGGTCAACTTCGAAATAAAAACTGTATTGATTGAGACAGAAGTAATGTTCGTGCTATATACCGTTGGAAAGATAATGAAGTTAGCTTTCCAATGAATTTTACAGAGCTGGATTTTGAGTTCTCTAGAAGGAGTTATGACCAATTCATTACAGCTTGCGCAGACTAAGATTTTCAAAGACTCCTTTGTTTTCCAAACAATTTTAAAACCATTTTAATGATCCGAATACTTTCAAAAACCATTTTAATGCATGGATCAATATAATAAACATCCAATCATAAAACTCAAATATATAACATATTCATCATGCATATTTATCACAATCATGAAATATATAAGTATTCAAAGATTAATAATTCAAGCATATTTCTCATTTATCAAGTTTAGGCATTACATAATCATCAAAATCAAACAAAGACATCATGATAAATCACTCAACATTATACACAATGATAATTCCATCATGTAAACATACAAGCATACTTTCGCAAATTCATTTATCATGATTCATTCGACAAAATTAATATGGCAAGAATTGTTACCAAAACAATTAAATCATCTTGCCTCATATTTTTCTCCTAGATCATGCTCAAATGATTATCCTCATAAGCTTCATCAAGGAACTCTCCACCATTCCTTATTTGTGGTACCTACAAAAGAAATTCAAGTTGTGTGCTTTGGTACCCAAATACTCTTGGGTCCTTGAGTGTTAGCAATGGTTCCTTTTGGAACCCAAATACATTTGATTCCATAATATACTTTTCTCTTAATTGGACATCTATTCTTCATGTGACCATTTCCATTACAATAATGACAAGTAATTTTATGATCACATGTGGAGGTAGCCTTAACAAAATAACTCTTATAATATTTTTGTTTCAAGTAAGGCTTATATCCAAGTCCTCCTTTATCAAACACACATTTGTGTGAATTAAGCATATTATCCAACATCTTTTGCCCATTTGTAAATTTTAACACAATTTCGTTGAGCTCATTACTCTTTTGCTTAAGCACTTCATTTTCTTTCATCAACTCATCAACATGTGATTTTTCATGCTTATATGAAGTGCTTTGTTTACATTTAAATGATGCAATTCTATCATTTAACATTTCAATATCTAATTCCAATTTTTTGATCTTTTCATTTAATGAAACATTGGATTTTTGCAAAGCATCATTTTCATTTCTCAAGTCATTCATGTGTGACTCTAAGTGCTCATGTGAAGTGCTAGAATTCTCAAGCAAAGTCATGCTATCATGCAATGTCTTATTTTCTAATTCTAGGCATGTAATCTTTGCACATAGAGATTCATTTTCATTTGTGAGCTCTACCATTTTCTTTTTAAAACATGCATTCTTTTTACCAATTTTCATCAACTCATCATGCATTTCTTTAAAAGCATCATGTAATTCATCATAAGTAGGAAGATCATTTACCTCATCAAGCTCATCATCCGATTCATCTCCAATTGCCATGAGAGCCAAATTCGACACTTCATGAAATTCCTCTTCGTTTGTAGTCTCCTCATACACAATTTCGAGTTTTCTCCAAATTTCATAAGCATTAGAACAATTTGAAACTCTATGAAATTCCTTTTTATCTAAGGCACAAAATAAAACATTCATAGCCTTGGAATTTAACGACATCTTTTTCTTATCCAACTCACTTAAAACATTCTTTCTAGGAGTGATTAAATCATCACAAACAACTTCCCATATTTCATAGTCTAAGGCTTGTAAAAACACTCTCATCCTAGTTTTCCAATAAGGATAGTCATTACCATCAAAGTATGGAGGTCTAGTGGTGGATTGGCCTTCCATGATGGTTGAGCTAATTTGGGTTGCTACGAATCTTTAACTCTAGACGGTTAAGTCTACACAAGAGCACCTAGCTCTGATACCAATTGAAATACAAGTGTGCAACCCAAGAGGGGGGGTGAATTGGAATTTTAAAACTTATCCTAGCAAATCCACACAACAATATAATCTAATGCCTTAATAAATTCGAAAACAATAAATTCAATTAAAGCACAATAATTAAAAGAGTAAGGGAAGAGAAAAACGAACTCAAGGATTTTTTACGTGGTTCGGCTATCCCCGCCTACGTCCACGCCTCCAAGCTCACCCGCTTGAGGATTTCACTATCCAAGCCTTTCCAAGGCTTCAAGCTTTTACAATTGACTTCAAGGTGTCAATGAACCTTTACAACAAGAGATTATATCCCCAATCTCTTTACCCCAAGTGTTTCCCACACTTGTAATCTCACAATTTGAGAAATGAAAAATACAACACTCAATCTCTCTTTAAGAGTGGATATACAAATTTAAGAACAATGATGTTTCAACAAATGATGATTTCTGAAAATGAAGCTCAATGTATGTTGTGTGCACTTGTTTTTGCTTGCTTGAGTTTCCAAAAATGAAATGGTTTTGAGTTTATATAGTTTGAACTCAAAAACTAGCCGTTATGTTCATTTCTGGCCGGAACCGGTTTACCGGATATGGAATCCGGTTAGCCGCTTCATGTTACCGTTACAGCACAAATTTGAATTTCTGAACATCCGGTCTGCCGTTTGTTGAATCCGGTTAGCCGCTTGAGTTTTGGTTGCATTCTGCCCGCTTCCGGTTTGCCGGATTTCACAACCGGTTCGCCGCTTGCATTTTGGTTGCATTCTGTCTCGAAAACCCAGAAAACCGGTTTACCGGATTTCACATCCGGTTCGCCGCTTGCGTTTCACACACATTCTGCCCGAAACCGGTTCGCCGGATTTGATAACCGGTTAGCCGGTTGCTACAGTAGCTGCTACAGTGAAATAGTTTTCAATTTTACAGTTTGACCCCAAAACTTTATAAAACTGTATTATGACCCAAAACGTCAGAAAACTTTGCAAATAGGTCCAATTTCAGAATTTCTAAATATTACTTTGCTATTCCAAAAACTTTCTGAAATTATGACTTAGCCCTAACAATTTTATTATTTTTCACAAAGGTCCTTTTCAACAAAATACCCATATTTTCAAAGTTCTCAAAACTTTTCACTTTAGTCCAAATATTCATAAATAATAGTATGGCCCAAAACATTTCAAATGTTTATAAAAATATCCAAGTCTGAAATTTTATAATAATAATTATTAAAATCAAAGATTTCAAAAATTGTCATTTAAGTCCAAATTCGAAATTCAAAAATAAAATCAAAGATTTAAACACACATTTATTTTAGTCCAAAACATTCATAAATTATAATATGACCCAAAACATTTAAATAACTTCAAATAGGTCCAGTTTCGAAATTTTATAATAATACTTATTAAAATCAAAAATTTCAAAACTTGTCATTTAAATCGAAATTCGAAATTCAAAATCAAAGGCTTTAAAAAACATATTCATTTTAGTCCAATAACACTTTGATTTTATACCCTCATTTTCTTATTATAAAAACACAATTTATAAATCAATACATATGATTTGTTATCATCAAAATCAATATCTATAGCTAAAAAAGCTAACAGTGTCATGATCCTGTTGGACTAAAATTCTTATGTACTGTTGATGGTGACGTGACAGCATATTAGTGGATCAAAAACTGCGCTTACGGTACATGCAACACAGGGGATTATTACTGTGCAAACCGCGTTACTGTTCAAACCATGTTACTGTTCATGCGTACTGTTGACTCTATTGTTGACTGATGACGTGGCGTAATTCTGAGCGTTCAAACTATTTTTAATCCGATGACCATAATTTACTCGATGTATCTATAAAAAGGGGGCCTTCCCTCCCTAATTTGGACGTCTGAATCTATTTTTGGACTCTATTTTCTGTAATTCCTTCGCCATCTTGTATTTTCTATGTATTTTAATAAATTCTCATTTTGCCCTTAGTTCAACTATGAGTGGCTAATTTTCTTTCAAGCTTGGGTTGAAGGTGAAGTCTCAACATATGTCATGGGTTTTATTTGGTAAATTTATTTTCTCTTCCCTTCTAATTTTTGTGGATGTTTTGATTTTTCGTTGACAAATAATAACAATCTTGTCTAGTACCGCCCTGGTTTCACTGGCTCCTTAGTATAAGATTATTATTATTTGGCACGATAAGCCTTTAGCACCATATTTATTAGAGCGTGGTTCATGAGGTGTGGATTCCTTCCTCATGATTTAATTGGTATTAATAAGGAATATTTAGCCCATGATGCATGTTGATACGGATCCAGATACCCAAGTACGTCATCTCAATAGATTTCTCTTCAATTTATTCTTGCCATTTCAATTCCAATTTTAGAATTTATTCTTGCCATTTTAATTTAAGTTTTAGCATATTCCAAATTATTTCCACCACAAATCCAATCACCTATTTACAAAATTAATTTTATATATAATTAAAATTCACCTCCTCATGGGATCGACACTCGTCGCCATTGATCTATACTACAACAGATTCGTGCGCTTGCGAGTTCAATAAAATTTACACAACAGTCAGCTTCTAGTTTGTCTATTGACCCATCAAGATAGCTCATTTTATATTTTTCCTTCACATACAACTTCACAAACTGTGACCATTGCAAAAAGTTTTGGCTATTCAATTTGTGAGTTCTAATTTGCAATGACGAATTGTCAATAGAACTATTAGCCTAAACATGTTTAACATTTACACCAAAGTTAGATTCGAAGTCATAGAACAAGATAAAACCCTAAAGGTTTTGGCGACTGAAAATTTATTTACAAATAGCTGCCAAAAAACCTTAATGTGGGCTTTGATTCTAAGAGAAAAAATATTGAGAAAATATTTCTTATTCATAACATTATATACTACTCAGACTAGGTTGTATAAGCAAGCCATAATAAAATAAGAAAAATAAAGTATACAAGGAAAGAATAAATATATATACAGAAAATTAGGCTATAATCTCTAGCTTTCAACTCATGTCTTAAGGAATTTCGTTTGCCATAAATCTAAAAATACCTTAGCCGTCCATTCGATCTAGCAACTAAGCATAAACATGGATCTACAATAAAAACTTCATTTGATTTATAAAAATCATCAATAGCCTCAACAACCTCGTAATCATAAGCCAACACTTCTCAATTTCTTTATTTGACGATTCATCGTTATAAGATTCATCATTCCTTGACCATGAATCAGGTGACCTTGCCATGGGTTTAGTAAAACATGTTGAGCCTTTAGTCTTGAAACATATTTTGAACCAGTAAACTAACTCTCATTTCTTCATTCTTCAGCATCCTCAACATATTAACTTCAGCTAAATGTTTATTGGTATGCTCTTCTTCCTCATTCACGTAGATAAGTTTCTTTTTTATCATCACTTTCTTACTTGTGCATACTTTTCATAAACAGAGAGCACATTATTTGCAGAATGGACTAGGATCCGGTGCTGAGCACAAGCTTAGCTTAGCACCAGATATGCTTCCCTGCATAATAGTATTACACAAGAATTCTGCAAAATTATGCTCAGCCTCATCTTAAACCTCCGGCTCAACCTCACTATGCTCAAAAAGGGCAAAAAGAAATCCAATAAGAAGCTCTTCAACTTTTCGTTTCCCTTTCTTGCACTATTTCCAATTACTTTTATTTAGTCATCCTCTTCTTCACTTTTAATATCTTCAAACGAGTCTTATAAAACCCTCTAATTCTTTGTTCTCTTTTCCAAGAGCGAAGGCATCACTATCCTCCATTTTTCACTTAAAACAGTTCCCTTAGTTCACATTTTGATGTTGCAAATTTCTAATGTAAAGGTCCACTTCAATAAATTGAACAATATGTGAGTAATGCACGACATTTACAACTCAAAAATGTATTATTTCAAAAAAATTAAAAATAGTCATATAACTTTCTCTAGGAACTATATCATGAACTTAGAACATCTTTCTCATTAATAAAATGATGAACACAACTTTGTGAATTGTGGGTAAATATGTACTAAAATGTTTCAAACAAAGAAATAATTAACCCTTAAAATTTTTAAAGTCTCTTCTTCTTGCATGTTGTTGCGATATATTATGTTCTTACTTAATTTTCTTAGAAACTTACAACAATTCACAATCAATATTTTTATGATCCAATTATTATTTATCAAATAACTAAGGAGTTATAAAAAATTACTTTTTAACTGTAGACTACATTAACAGCTACTATACATTTATATATAGATTAATCACTATAACTAGAAAGCATAATACAATTTAAGCTCAAAGGCAAAACTTGATCATGCCAAAAAATAAAATTTAACAATAGTGCAAATGCAGATAGACATACAAAGAGAGAAGAGTTGGTAAAATACACAAATTCGAAGCACCAACTATCCAAAGCTCACCAATGGGCCTTTGACCCAATGGGAGAGTCCTTATACTTACAATGGTGAGAACAAGTGTTCGAGCCTCCATAAAAGAATTATGAGGGTTAATTTCAATTTTCCCTCAATTATCAAATAATTAAGTGGAGACAGTCTCTTCTCACGAAATGTGAATAGACTAGATACTTCTCGAATATTAGAGAGGGTTTAAAAAATCTAAAGTAGTTTTTCAAAAGATCAATGTACACGCCATGAGGAGTTAAGGGTTTAAATAATATGATTGTATATATCAATTGTAATATCTTATGTAATATTAGGAACAATCATATATAACAGTATAAAAAAAAAAGTTCCGAAGCTCTAAACACAAACAAGAGAAATTTCTTCTTTTGTTTTTTTAATACAAAATAAACAGAACAATAAATAACAATTGGAAGGATCTCAGTTGCAGAGGCAGCAACGTCAAAAAATGAAAGAAACTATTTGTTTTCTTAGTTCAGCCGTGCTTATACTGTTTGTCTGGTGTCAATCATCATGTATATCTTTTTATTGAGAATATAAAATGAGGAGTGACTATTAACAAAAATATCAGGGAAAAAAGTTGTTTCATTCCAATTGTTTTGATTGTATTATGTTGTAGTACATTAACACTTGATTATAATAATGTTGTATAACGTTTGGTTTTACATTGCAATGTATTAATTTTAGTTATATTGTATTTGGTGCTGCATTATATTGTGTTAATATTTTTTATGATTAATTAAATTATATATTTAGAAAATAATATTTATTAATATTTAAAAAAATACTAAATATAAAAGTTTTATATTTTAAAACTTTTACATTAATTTATTTTAGTATAAATATAAAAAAAATATAATTCATCATAAACATATATAACACTAACAAATTCTAAAATTTTTGTTGGCATAATATTTACTTTTTTAGCATTTCTTAAATACATGCCCTTTTGAAATAACGATTGAATCAAATAATTTAATCAAATAGCCTTTAAAAAATATCACAACATAAATAAATAATTAAAATATACATTTGATAGGAATGAATGACGAACAACTAATATATTTCTTGCTTGTTTTATAAAACAAATGGTAAAATAAATTCTATCAAAAAATTGGTAAAATAAATTATAAAATAATAAATACAAGTTGTGTCTATGGATATCCGACACATCATCCTTATCTCTTTATCTCCCTCTTTTACGATGACAAAATTTTATATCTTCAGTTCTCTTTGCTCTCTTCTTTCATCCTCCTCTATTTTTTCCCTTGTTATCATTCCACAATTTTTTTTTTGGTTCTTTGCATCCTTCATTTATTGATTTATTTTGTAAAAATAAATCCTTATTCCTACCTCTAAATCATTTTCTTCTTAAGAAGAAAATAAAAAAGAAATAAGCAAAAAAGAGTAAGAGGGGTCTATTTTTTCTTCTCTCCCTCTTAACGACAGAAAAAAAGGATTGATCAAATTCTATCGAGTCGGACTCATAGTGATCATTTATCAAAGAATGACTCTGGTTATCAAATGATTGAACAACCGGGAACAATTTACTTACGATACTTAGTTGACATTCATAAAAAGCATTTCATGAATTATGAGTTCAATACATACTGTTTAGCAGAAAGACGTATATTCCTTACTCATTATCAGACAATCACTTATTCACAAACTTCATGTGGGGCTAATAGTTTTCATTTCCCATCTCATGGAAAACCCTTTTCGCTCCGCCTAGCCCTATCCCCCTCTTTTAGTGATACTTTTTTTTTTTGGTGAAAAGAATGTCTTTGATAATTTAAAACACTGAAGTTATGGATAAAGTCAAAAATGCTAATATGAATTTATTATGATATCTTGCAGTGGCTGCGAAACCGCAGCATAGAGGTGGTGGTGTCGCGTCAAAAAACTTGACGACATTGACAGCATCGAGTACTCAAAGTGGTTGTTGTGCCTGTGTCGGTGATAGATTGGGTTTTGACAAGAGAATGGAAGTGAAGAGAAGTTGTGTTTTGCGGCTTAATCGTGTTTTGAAGAAGAAACACTATTACCTTTTTTTTTTTATAGTGCGATCATGTGTAAACCCCATACACGCACGGGGTTTTAGTTAATGCGTCTTTAACTGTATAACAACAATAATGTTATATGGTATAATCCGAAGTCAATTTTTAGCCAAACGTAGGGTACCAATTTGGTGCTGTGCAGGATGGCAATGCATCCTGGATGCCAAACGCTCCCATTGCGGATTGTTAGCACTTGTATATATGATCCGCTTGCCCATTTTTAACCCCATTCATCTTCCACATCTTTACGAATGATAAAAGGGAAAACAATCGAACAAATTTAGTTGCGTGGATGTCCAATAACCTTACTATAAAACCAATTGCGTACAAAATTCTTATTGTCACCAAATCCCGCGACCGTCACGGATAAATGAACAATTTTTCTTACTGGCGGCGTACTTACAGGGAGAACTACAGAATATTCATGTGGGCACAGGAATAGTATTTGATTAATTAGTTTTGAATAAGGTTATTTAAACTCAAACTTTTTACTTAAAATTTTGACACAAATCTTAAACTTGATTTCATAAAATCCAATGGTGAATAATTAACATTATTAAATGTTACTTTAATTTTCAATATCTATTATTGGATTGATTGAAATAAACGACTCAAAATTAGTGTCAAAATTTTATTTTAAAATTAAAATTAAAATAACCCTACCCATTAGTTTTTTATGGAATTATTAAATAAAATTTCCTCAAGCTTGTAAAAGTTATATACATCATTCTAAAGAGGGATTCTTAATTAGTAATACAGATGCAGGTAAAGCAGCCAGTAATGGCCGGAAACAAGAACCTGGAAGATAAACATGGCAAAGGATTTCGAAAATTATCAGTTCTATTAGCAGCTGTATATACTGTCATATTTTTTCCTTATCCATACAATTCGGTGTCATTCTGAAAGTAATTGTTTCTGTTTCTCACAACTGTAAAAGTAAACATGGTAAAGGAAAATCTGAAAAATGGTAAGCAACCACCAATTTCTGACGGATTGCAAAACCACAAGGTTTTTGACTGACAAATCTAAGCTGCACAGACTACATATTAAACTAATTATCGCTTCACAAGGTCAAACGAACCTCAAAATATAGCTGATTAGCACTAAAGAAGATGATATAAACCTCAAAATGTTTCTGCTGAAAATCAACTGCAATGTTAGTAGGCCCGTGTTGTATTGCTGCAATGGTAAAAATGATGGGAGATATTAGTATGAAACCAGAACATGAACTAGGGTACAGTTAACTATTGAAACTAGCAACAGGCTATCTTTGTAAAGTAAGAATTTGAAAATGCAACTGATGCCAGTGAGCATGCCCTTGGTTATGAGTTGGCAAACATCCATGTCACTTGTCAAGCGTGGATGATGCATAAGAACATGTCTGCCAGGCATGACTTTTCTTGAATAAGCCATTTATTTTATTTTAATTTATTGGCAGAATATCAACAAATTTCTGTGGAGTCAAAAAATGTTGTTTCATTATATACCCTTGAATTAAATGCCAGACAGATATTCAGAAGAAATATAACTAACAAATATTTACCTTTTGATGTAAAATTAACAAACCTCACTCCTGCCTCACCTAGGGTATCTTGAATTATATCACATTGCCAAGCAACTGTTACTAGGCTGGAGATTGAGAAAGCAAGAAGATGTGAGAAAACGGAAATTATCAGGATATTAGAACTTTTCAACAATTGAACAATAAAGACTAAAATTATGAGAATCACCAAATTACTGGCCAGCTTATTCACAAACAGTTAAATCTATTCTCTTTGCTTGTTAATGTTCATCCTTGAATATCTGCATACAAAACAGAAAATTACAATCATTGAAAATCAGTTGACTCTAACCAATGTCTGGAATTACATCAAACAGAAAAATATACTAGAGCAATCTGAACTGCAGGCATTCTTACTTCTCTCATCTAATGAACTTTACAAACTCAATCATTAACTTCATTCATAAAATTATAAATATAAAATCAGAGTGATGGCTGATGTATCTCTTTGTGACATAAGAGACTAGTGACTACGTTCAGTACTGAAAAATGGAATTTAATGGGAAAAAGAGGGCATAACATCTGATTAATATATTTTAATAATAAGCAGAAAAGAAGGCAAAAATTGACAAACAGAAAAACAGGTAAAAGAAGATAGTAGGAAACTATACGATGTTACTAACCTTGTGACACGATAAGAAGACAGCTCTCGAGTTGAATGAGCAGTATAACCACCTTTAGCAGCAGCATGGAGAGAACTATCTGCAGAACCTACAGTTCCAGTAGCCGCTGGGAAAACTGTAAACGTGGTGTCATCACACCAATGTCACGGGAAAAAAGATAGAGATATCTATATTTTTTTTTCGATTTATAAAATAAAAATAAGAAAGAGAGAGAGACCTGGATCTTAAGATCATTACTACTGTATTCCAATTTATCTATAAAGCGTAACCCAATCATTTTAGATCAATCCACAAACTTTTAAACAAAGCAAAATTGCATAGTGTGCATTTAGGAACTTGTAACATATACAGGCATTGTGCTCTCGAAGATAACGAATCTACTTTCAGTTTATTAACAATTATCAACTATCAGAAGGAAATGAAAACAAAAATAATCTTAACTATCCTTTGGCTATATTAAGTACTACAGAAGGTGATCTCCCTTACCGCCACACCTTCCTAACCCCTGTCGGAACATTAAGTGGATAATCGGTCATCTTCTAAGGGCTTCAATTCATCTTAGAAAAAGGAACTTTAACTCATAAAAGCAGCTTGAAACAAGTATAGAGGTAAAAAAATTGTTAGAATACCATGTTATCTCAGGATTCCCAAAAGCATTTTGTGACTGAGAAAGATATCTTGTGACGGCCACTTTAGCAGCTGGTTCATCATGATCGCCATTTTGCTGGCTCCCAAGTCACATGGCTGCATGTACAAACATTCAAACTCCTTATGAATGAAACATCTCTAACAACTAATAACAATACATTATTTTTCTTTGGAAACTGTTCCACCCAACTTTGTTTCCCTTTGCCCTAGCACCTTTGCATGTTAAGATAACTGGATATGTAGCTTCTAATAGTAATAAAAGATTTATGACAAGTGCTGACTCCTTTTCCACCCAATGCAACTTTTGATTTACTTGTGGTGGCTAGAGAACCTGGTTTATCTGTCATAAGAATTTGGTAACAAAGCTTCAGAGGACTTGAGCTCCACTCCCAGAGCTTTGATTCAACTGCTGAGTATAAACCAGAGAAGGATGTTGAATCATGCTTTCAATTGGAATATGTTGAACAATGGGTTGCTGTGCCGGTGGATATACTGAGCTGATTTGGTTAATGGGTAAGCTTAGCTGGTGAGAAAGCATTATTGAGAAAAATAAATCTCTTGAACCCATCATCTGAGGAGATGCTACCGTGTAGGTTGGCCAGATTATGGAAGGTTGCAGTGGCAAATTCGTCAGATAACTTTCAGAAGCTGGATGGATGAAGTTCTCTGAAAAAAACTTGTCTTGTCCAATAGGGTTATTTGGAATCCTCCCTTGAACCAAAGAATTGCATCGTGGCACAAAACTATCTTGATTTTTTATCGCACAAGTTGGAAAATGTTCAAATGCTTTTCCAGGTTTTACATCTATTTTCTCTGTCACAGAGTTAAGATGTTTTGAAGGACTTGAAGGATTAGCATCTGCAATGCAGAACAATTATTTTCCTTGAAACCATGCTTCTCGGAGGCAAGAAAACAGGACTCTACGTTTTTCATTTTTTAGGATGCTCTCACTGAAACAGAATTTCAAGCGCCTTTCACAAACTTCTTGGATCTGAAAGTTCAGAAAGCAATGAACTTGAAATTAAGAAAACAAATATAAAAAATAAAAATAAATGAAGAATTGTAAACATAAAGTGCTTTACTTCTTTGTTGAGAATGTTCTTGCTGATTCAGGACTTGAATGCATTTCTTGGGGTTTAGAATTCCTGAAAAGTAAGCAAACAATAAAAGTGAATCCAAAATAAATTCAATGAAAGCGAGATTGTATACATGTTCTTTCTTCCTGGAATTTTTACTTAGCATCTTATGTTGAGAATACCCTACTTGAACTAGTATTTGAATTCTGGCCCTGGGGCTTCATGGATCTGAAAGATTGGAAAACAACTTGGCCTCAAATAGTGTCCAGTGAAAAGAAGATGCTGAAGAAATATTTACAACTAGATTGCTAGCTTACCGCTTGGCTATTGTTGGCAGATTCACATTGCTGCTTCTCATAATAGGATTATATTTATAGGCCCTCTCCCTCTGACAACATTAGCCGAATAGTTTTGATTGTTAATGTTGTCATTGGTTTTAGACCAATTTGCTTTTACAGAACCCCGACCTTTGCCTTGATTCTTAGAGTGACCTTGAAGATATTGTTCAGAAATCCTCCTGACCTATAATTAGTTTAAAGAAAGTGTCACATAGATGATCACATTAAATCGGAGCCTATGCAACAACCTTATTATATTCTTCACACTATCACATAAACAAAAGTACTAGTAGATGGACAAACAATATTCAGCATGAAGACAGAACTTCAGCAAAGGCATTATTATCATAAGAATCCTGCACTTTCATCTGTTCGAACTTGTCATGCTTCCATTTTCTTTCCTCACAGAGTGCCCTAAACCTTTCATCAAGTGTCCACCTGAAGTAGTCAAAAATCTATATCACGCATTTCTCAAGTAAGAAGTTAAAGATAGAAATGAAATTCAATACGTAGATTTGAAATAAATCCATAAAAAGTTGGTTTTAAAAAAATCAAGGAAAGGCTAGCAGACTAGCACCATCTATCCTCTGCCTATAAAATTAGTCATTTTTCTCACTGCCAATCAAGTTAATAATAAAAAATCTAAACTGATTAAAAGCTTTTGACAATGTACATGGCCCATGAATAACAATTAGGTGACCAAACAAGTAATTTGTTTTCATGATTATTGATGAGAGTTTCAAAGGAATGCTGATTAAAAAACTGCCTCTGAATTGAAATTAACTACAAAAATCCTTCTAAACCTTCAGCATAAGTGATTTAAGAGTTACAGGAACTCTTTTCACATCACATCTCTATATATATCATATTCAATTTAAAACAGACAAACAAACAAATAAATAAATAATGAAAAATTATATCCAATTTAAAACAAATAAGTAAATAAATAAGGAAAATCAGAAAATTTCTTGCAACATGAGAGAAATCAATGTTAATTGGAAAACTAAACATGCTCTGCAGAATATGAATTAAACTGTCTCCAATTTTACCGACACCTTGTCGCTTCTATTAATTTTAATTTCTTTTTAGTACACTCAAATCAATACATGATAATATTTTATCACCTATTTATCGGTATTAGTTCAACAAATTTAAAATATAACATCGACATGCATATATATATATGCGTGTATACTCGGGAAAGAGCTCTGACAATTACGTGGTATTTAAAACACGAGTACCTGCTTGAGCCACGGCTACGGCCACGGCCTCCAAAGCGATCATCGTGCATATAAAACGCACCGTTTCTAGGATCCAAAGGCGCCTTACTTTCTTTCTCTTTTCTCTGCTTCTCTCCCGCGTACACTTCTTTTTCTCCAAAATCCTCCTTCTCCTCCTCTTCTTTTTCTACTTCAACTAATTTTTTAAGCACTTCCAGTTGCTCATCTCCAAGCACTTCAAGCTCATCAACCGCATCGACGTCGTTTTCGTCCCATCTACCAAGACCGTCCCATTCGTCTCCGTAACCAACACGAACCTTCCGATCAGTCCGTATAAGCCTTTCTCTCGCCTCTCTTTCACTGTTACCTTTACCGTCGTCGTCGTCGTCGCGCGCATTTTCTCTTCGCTCCTCAGATTCGCTCTCGTACTCTGTTTCTTCTACCTTCTGTTTCTCTCCAAAATTCGCCATTTATATTCGTCGTGCTTTCAAGCGAAAACGAAAAATCAAACCCTAGACATTTTATAAAGCTTTACGATAGAGAAAAAATGAACAAGTGTAAATGAAAATATCTACGAGTGAATGTGGTTGGAGTTTTGATTGTGTATTTGTGTACTCTTTAAAAAGCTCTCCCTCTCTCTCTCTCTCTGTGCTATTTAGACGCAGCGGTTAGTAAGTACGATGTGCTGAAAATGTAGCGCGAAGTTTTCATTTGATTTTTGTCTGCTTGTATTCCGCACCCGGCGCTGAAAAGAAACGCGAGGTGCAATCCAAACATGCATTATGCGATGCCTCTCGCGTTTGTCCCATTCCGTTATGCCGCTCATCACTCGCGCGGATTAGTTCCCGAACTATACGTGGGTCTCCCATATTGCTCCCTGTACGGCGGCTGTAGTCAATATGGAGCGGAACCTCCTGCGGGTTGGGCCCGTAGTTAGCCCACCCACATTACCCATACGCCCATTTGCATGCGGATCCTTTGTACGTTTAGAATTTTTATTTTTTGGGGATCCAGCTACTTTGCGACAGTTGCAAGCTACAACAATTTCGGCCTTTTCTAATTTAGCCAATAGATGTAATGGAAAACTTATTCACCAGTTAGAATTGCATTTAATGTACAATCTTAAAAGCTAAAAGTTTTAAAATATTTGCACACTGAAGATCGTATTGTTTTACAATTTTAAACTTTGATTCATTAACCTAGTTTGACTTTAATAAAAATTGACAGTCTAATATTACGTGAAATTTTTTAAACAATTACAAAATCAACATGTGTAATCATTTTTTTAGTTATCAACATGCGTAATCATTTTTTTAGTTAGATAATATGCTGGAATAAAATTTAATATGTATAAAAAAATGGATCATTAGCATTTTAATATTTCATAAAATTATAAAACAAAAAAGGTTAAAATTGTATTAAAAAAAAGATGCATAAAAGTATTAGGTTGTAAAACTTCATTATTTTATAGTACAAAACTTTACTTATTAATTTTTCTTTCCAATATTAATTAGCATGTAAATTTATCTATACATACAATATATTACTTTACTTATAAAATATAAACATTGTTCTTTAAATATAAGGGAGTCATTTCGAATTTGTAAATTTAGCCCAATAAAATCATATAGAAAGATTAAAAAAAAGTATATAAAGGAAGATTTTTTTTTCTTTTTAAGTGCTTCAAAAGCTTTTGAACCTTATGATTTTTGAGAACTATCATATTTTGCTTTACAAAATTTGGCTCGTGAAATTTGTTTTTAGTGGCAGAACCACTAAAAGACAAGAGAGCGCACTGATTTATTTTAAAATTACTTATAATTTATAATTTATTGTTTCAACCCATTAATTTAGATAGGGTGGGCTAAAAAACTTGCCCATGGGCTTGATCCCCGCCCTTATACATGACAGCTTGGACAATGGCTTAAGAAAAAAAACTCTAGTCAAGTCCAGACTTATTATTTAAAAAAAATTATAAATTAGAATAATATAATTAACATAATAACATTAAAAAGTAACTTAAAAAACTTAAATTCTTAATTTATAAAACAATAATAATTCAAATGAATTAAAATTATCATACTAAACTCTCTCTTATGCATTAGTTAATTAAGAGATTGTTTAAATTAGATAATCTAGTATTAAAGAAAATTAAATTTATAAGCTTTTATTTACTTTATTTTATTATTTTACTTTCAAATATTCATTATTTTATTTATTTATGATTATAATAACTTATTGATTATTAATTTATTTTAAATTTATAATAATTTAAAAAATAAATAAAGTTCAAGCTCGGCCCAAGTCAAGCGCTCATGCTTAACTTAAAGTTAACTTGGGTTTGAACTTGAAAAAACCCGGCCCAAACCCGCTATTTGCCATCCTAAATTTAGATATCCAAAGCTCAATTATTTCCATTCAAAATAAAGCCTAAGGTCTAAGATGATATTTTATTTGATCGGCCAAATGCACAATTTAATATTAAAAATTAATCAAACAAAATTTATTGTTTAAAAAATAAATAAGAATATTTGCTCCTCAATTTTCATGATTTGACCACCTTCTCTCTCAAGGCATGTGCAAGAAGAAACATTAAAAAAAATTAGAAAAACAATAAAGTAGGGTTATAAATTTTTTCCTTCGTTATAATTTATATAAGACATTCTACTCCTACTAGTTTCATTTTCTGATTACATCTATGTTTGTTTAAAATAATAGATTATAATTTATGCTTGATCGAAAATGACTGAATAGTAAATTTATTAATTTATTAATACTCTTGTTTATTAAAAGATAAAATACCAAGTATTTAGTTATTTTCGCAACAACTATTAACAATTGCAAAACTTCCACAAATGATGATTTGTGATTGCAAATCTCTTTTTTTTTTTGTTACTTATGATTAAGGGTGGGCATTGGTACAATTAGGTTCGGTTTCAGGATAAATTTTCAATTTGGATCTTAAATTCAAAAAATCCATTCAGTTTTTTAGAAAATAAAAATCAAACTGGAATCGATAGTTCGGTTCGGTTTGATTTTGATTTCGGTTCGACTTTGGTTTTTTAGTTCGGCTTTGGTTTTTTAGTAATGATTCACTTAACGGATCGAATTAACAAATAAATTTTTTGGTTTATCTTAACGTGCAAACAAGGCCTACTATAATCAATGTCTAATCAACAAAAAAAAATTGCAACTTTGTATAGGCAAAAAAACATTGCAAAATTTTGGACTAAACTGAATAATTTTTAAAATATCGTCACTATTTTAATATCAAAACTTATGGCTCAAAATGTAAATAAAATAAAATAAGTTTCTATGCCATAATATAAATTATCAAAATATTATCTTACCTTGTTGACTTTTGGTCAAGAACCATTTTGAAAAGATTGCAAAATATGTTAGGCCTAATAGAATTTCTATATGAAAAATATTTTCTAAATATTGGGTCATACTAAAATTTTATAAAAGAGAGTGTTCTCAAATGATATTATTGGTTCGGTTCGAATTTTTAACAATTTAATCCGAAACCCAACCGAATTTCTATATTCAATTTTTTTGAAATATAAAAATTAAACCAAAATTAAAAAAATCGAACTAAACCGAATTTTTGTATATTTTAGTTCAGTTTTGCCCACCTCTACCTATGGTTATTATACTATCCTAAAAATTTTTTTTACAACAATAAATAACCAACGCAAAGGACATATTTGTTGTACTGAGTGCACGATGGCTCATCGTTGCCTCCTCAGCAAATCCTGTCGGCCCTCATTGCTTAAGAGAGATTATTGTAGTACATAAACATTCTTTCCAAATGCCGTATTATCCAAAAGAAGACTCATATGTTAAAATTTGAAATCTTTAGTTACTTTTTAATTTTATAAAAGTATCAGGGTAATGTGTAATTAAACCACAAAAAGACAAAAAGTAACATGTTTGGTATTTTCACTTTAACCACAATTTATTTTTTGTTTTTGCATCGCTTTGCTTTACAGAAGCACTTTTTGAATGTGCGAGCAAAAGTTACTTTCTTCATTTTAAATGTTGGAAAATGCCCTTCTAATAGCAATGAAATTATTGCTCATCCTTTTTTTTAGTCATCTTTTTACTCGTCTTTTTCCCCTTGTTTGTAAAATTTTTATAATGACCAGTCGTTTCCAATAAACATAATGAACAACCGTGACTCGATAAAGTATTTGTATTATTAAGTTCCAAAACTTTAATGGAGTGCGGCTCCTCCAGGGGACCAGAAAGTGTCGGCTCTCTATGACTAAGAATGTGCCAATCAATTAGAAATTGATTAATAACCATTCACATGCTACATTAATTATATCGCGAACATTAAATTATGTTCTCTTGGGCCAATAAGCATTGATGTGTTAGCATCCCAAAGCGCAAGGGGTGTAAAAAAAAGTACTTTATAGTGAGAATATTTTAATTCAGTTATTGATCGATGACTAATGAATATTTTTTTTATGTATATTATAATTTATATTATATGAGATTATTATTAATATTAATAATTATATTATTATTGAGAATACTTTATATTAATTGTTATAAAATATTATCTATATTATACTCTCACTGATATTTGAGGAATGTCATTTTTGAAACCGATGGTTTGAAATTTGAATCCCTCTATATGTGTGGAAGCATATTCTTTCTTAATTTAAGAGTTAATTTCTGAATTGAACTTCAACATTTATGAAAAAAGAAAGACAAAAAGCTCTAGATAAGGACATGGTGCTTCTTTTTATTTGTTTATAAATTAATTTATATATACTATGTAATATAACTTTCAATTAAGAAAAAAGGCTGCAATATCCCTCTCATTTCAATTATTTGCAAGCATTTATATCTTATTTTCTCCTTTTGATCATTTTTTAATTATTTTTGAAAAGTGGCAATGGATAACATTCAAATTAATTTTTTAATCTTCAAACTCTTTTAAAATTTGAATGAGTAGTCAATTAAAGGATAATATTTGAAAATTATTCGATCAAATTCTTTTTGTCTATATTTGTTGAGATGTGATTTGATAAATAAATTATGGTCTGAATTTATAGGCGAATGTAATGAAATGTTATATTTCATTTGTCTATATAAATATAAATATAGGATAAAGATGTTGTTGGTCGTTATTACATAATAATTTATATAAATTATTCAATATTAATTCCTACGAATGAATTAATTGATGTAACGTCTCAATGAGTTTTCAATTGACTTTTAAATTATTGAAAATTTAAGCATTGTCATCTCAATTCTTTCGTGTGGATTGAGAAGTAATTGGTTGTGCGCATATTTTTCCGACCGTAGTTCAAAACAAAGCAGGTTAAGCGGATGGATAATGTCTAGTTTCACCCAAAAATAAATAAATAAATAAATAAAATAAAGTCACATCAGGATCATAATAGAATGCAGGTTTTTTTTTTTGAGAAGTAATAGAATGCAGTTTACTTCGGCAGATATAACTTATTTGCTCATTAAAAAAAGGTGAAAATTAAGAAAAAATAATATTAATCTTTTAAAAAATTAGATGTAAATTTTATAAATTCCTTGACGTAAAACAAAAATGATTGAAAACAGAAATCTCCTCAAAACAAGGGAATTTTACTAATAATTAAAACGGATACAATTAGAGTTTTAATTCCTTTTCACAATTAAGTCCAAAATAATGCAAAATTGCTAAAATAGGTAAATTCAAGTTATTTTAAGATAATAAAATTATAGTTTTTTTTCAAATAAAATAAGCAAAAA
This sequence comes from Citrus glauca, assembly GCA_029633175.1. Lineage (NCBI taxonomy): Eukaryota > Viridiplantae > Streptophyta > Magnoliopsida > Sapindales > Rutaceae > Citrus > Citrus glauca. The sequence goes on from JAQOOD010000001.1 coordinate 7,516,547, forward strand.
CGAACTTAAAATTGACAAAAAAATTTCCAAAAAAGAAACTACTGTACACTTAAATTTGGCAACATGTACCTTATTTAACATGGTTGAAAAATATTTTACATCAATCTATTTATAAAATAACTTTCATCCAAATAATAATATAGATAAAAAGACTTATTCACGTGACATATATATATATATTATTTATCCAATATATTTTTTATGAAACACATTTATTTAATATTTATGTTATATAATTCTTTTATAATAACTAAAAGAAATTAAAGCATTTACGTCAGTTTTTACACTATAATGACCTAATTTTGCACGATAATTAGTCATTAGTCAGTCGCCTTCTAGGACCGTGGACCATCCTCGCCGAAGACTAAAACAACACACAGTCAAATGACCCAATTAACACAGTACGCGATACCTTCTCTCCCCTTGCCCGAAAACAGTATGTGTTAAAAATATATGTATAAAAATCTCATTTATCTCTGTCACTCACTCACTCTTCGTTTTATACTTTATTATTATGATTATATTCTCTCTCCTAATTCTTAAAAGAAAAAAAATTACACACACTCTCTCTCTCTCTTAATTCTTAGGGGAAAGAGAAACAGACTTTGGTTTAGCTCTTAGCTGTACAACTTAGTTACCAAGCATTGAAAGATCTGCAAATCTCTCTCCCTCTCGCTTAATCTTCTAGAGTTTTAATTTATTTAAAGAAAGTGAGTTAAGTGCTGGATCTCTCTCCAGCTCACCGCACAAAGGCTGCTGTGTTGAAAAAAAGAAAAAAAGAAAAAATTCAACGACCGTTCTTCATTTTTTTCACAAGCCGATTCAGGTCAGTTCTATTTTTTTTTTCCTTCACGTTTTAGTCAACTTTGAAAACTGTTGATTTCTCAGATCCGTTGCTTTCGAATGTCCAATTGTGAGAAATTTAGTAGCTAATACCTTTGCAGAATTAAATATATGTTGCTTGATCACGCCTTTAAGAGGGATTAAATGAAGGATTTATTGAGAAATTCGTTTGGTGATTGCTGATTGATTGGATAAAATTTTGGAGAATAAATTCTAGTAAACTGACTCTTGATTTTATGCTCTTTTGGGAAAACTTCGACTGCGCCATTTATAGCATTGTCTTTTGATACATAGAGGAAGTGTGAATGGCGAATCGACTGAAGGAAGACGAGAAAAATGAGCGAATAATTCGGGGACTTCTCAAACTTCAAGAGAATCGAAGGTGTATTAACTGTAACAGTCTGGTATGTATTTAATTTTCTTTCATGGTTTTTGCTTTATATTGAATTTAATTAAGTGCTGGCATCATAAATTTGTTGTTTGTATAATTGTCTGAGATAGCACGATTATGGAAATAGACAGTTTGCGAATTGTTAGTGAAGTATAATTGGCGTCGGATTTAAATTGTGTAGATTTGATAGGTTGTTGATGGTATAATCTAGATTAATTAGTACTGTGAAATATTGCTAAACAAATTGCGAACAAAACTATGAGGGAACATGATTAAGTGGGGTTATTCACAGATAGAATTAGGTACTTGGATACGGGAAAAATAATCCTGTGGATTCAGGCAATTCAAATACTTCTTAGTTTGAGTTTTCCTTGGAATCAAATCAAAAGTATAGTGAGGCACTATAGAGATTCCACTAGTAATGTGTGAGACTTTGATGAATTAGCTACCTTCCTCGTCCTTTTGCAGGATACGTGCTTCATTTTTAAATTAAAGATGTAAATAAAATACATCTTCAATTACTCACCTATATCTTGAATTCCTCACCTCTGATTGCATGTTTCTGGCAGTATTTTCTGAAGGTTTCGTGTCTTGCAACATAATGGTTTTTAGATCTTAATGTGTCCATTAAGTATATGAACTCTAGAAATTCCATATGTGAGGTTAGGACAATGATGAAATAACAGTGTCTGGGTTAAAGCTCTATGAATAACCGATGCAATCTTGGAATGCTAATTCTTGAAAATTGCTTCTGAAGCTACACTTCTAATGATTTCCTTCCCTGAGGAACTTTTACAAATTTTCCAAAATTTCTGTGACATTTTTGCAATTGGTTGGTTAAATTTTCTGGAGTAATGTCTGAGTTTGCATTGCAAATATGAAATGATTCATGCCATATTTCATTAATGATGCCATAGAGTTTGTAGTGCATATGCCACCATACCTTCTGCCTATAGAAGCAAAACATATTATCTGTTGTATTACTGCTAACATACTTTCTGCCACGCAGGGAACACAATATGTTTGTACAAATTTCTGGACATTTGTTTGCACCAACTGCAGTGGAATACAGTGAGTGTGGATTTTTTTAAAAATTTTTCAAACATAAATTTTCTTCAAATTTTCCTGATTCTGCTGCCTGTTTTTCCTCTGAGTTTTTGAATTTGGTTTTACACGATTTTCCTTGAAAATACATTTGAGAGAGAGGGGTAAATAACTTGCTTTCCCTGCCTTTACTTGTTTACATTTTTCCAGTCGGGAGTTCACACACAGAGTAAAATCGGTATCAATGGCTAAATTTACTTCACAAGAAGTTAAAGCTCTTCAAGAAGGGGGAAATCAGGTATATATAAGTTCTCCACCTTTCTTCAGTTTTTTGGTCACCTCAGTTCTCTATGTGATATTCTTTACATTTATGACACAACTTTTTAACTTTTTTCATCCTGAACCTGTATCTGTGTTTTTTTATGCAGCGTGCAAAGGAAGTTTTGCTTAAAGAATGGGATCCACAGCGTCAATCTTTCCCTGACAGCAGGTTATTGCTGCTTATATTATGTTCAGTTATGTGTATTAATGATTGCTACATTTCTAATCTTTTAATTTTCTGCCAGTAATGTTGAGAGGCTTCGAAATTTCATCAAGCATGTTTATGTGGATAGAAGATACACTGGTGAAAGGAACTATGACAAGCCCCCAAGGGTGAAGATGGTATGATGTTCCTGCCTCCCATCTGATTCTGTGGACATATTAACTGTCATCCTGTGCCTTTCTGACCCCCCCCCCCCCCCCAAAACAAAAAAAAAGGTGGTGTTTTTGAAAGGAACTCAAGATGAATTTCACAAGTTAGTTTTCAGAGTTGCAATGACTGGTCTCCTTTTTTATTATTTTATTTATTAAATAATTGTGTATCATGCAGGGTGACAAAGAAGACTCCTATGACATAAGGAGAGATACATATCAGGGAGGATCTCGAAGCCCACCATATGAAGATACATATGAACGTCGTTATAATGAACAGTCAAGTCCTGGTGGAAGAAGTGATGATAAGAATTCAAGATATGGATATGATGAAAGAAGTCCTGGAAATGAGCAAGAAAATAGACAGTTTGGTGATTACAGAAGGACTAGTCCTACTCGTCCTGAGGTCATCAATGATTGGCATAGAGATGATAGATTTGGAAATGCCGAAAATTTGAAGATCGCAGAATATCTGATGGAGATTCAAAGCTGGAAGACAGGTCACCTGAGCGGCCGAAAGATCCAGAGTCATCCAGTCCCCCCGTGGTTCGGCCAGTTAGGGAAATCTTGGGTGACAATGTGTTGCCTCTCCGTATAAGCGAGCCTCCAAAAGCTAATGGTGTAAGAGTTGCTGATGGCTCTAAAAACACACAGGTAGGGGTTTTGTCAATTAAACTGCATGCATTTTCATATTTTAATTACCTGAGGTCCCTAAAATTTTTCTTCTTGTTTCCCCTCCAATACATTGACTGTAATATGCTTGAAGATCTGCATTTGCTGAAAGGTAGGCTGTATTGTTAAGAGTGATCCCACAAGTTTTTAGGTATTTGTGTGGAAACATCAATATGAGCCTATCAATATGTCAAACTAGAACCTTTTCTATTTTAAGTCATCTAGGTTACTCTCTAGTGTTTTGCACTCTTGAAACTTTTTGGAAAGTCTACATAATTGGCTTCTTCTTTTCTCTCTTTTCCATAAATTTGTTCAAATTATTTTATTGGTTTTTTCCTAATTAAACTGGAATTTCTGAATCCTTCCAGTATACTTTCATGATCTTAGCAAAATCACAACTTAGTAGTATACAGAATAGATGTTTCAGTTTCTCATAGCATTGTGGTCAATGTTCGTGGCCATCTTATGGCAATTCATATTTTGACTATATTTTAACTATTTATATTCCAGCCATAACGTGTAGTGGCATGTATTATAATTTGCATTTAGTCACAAGTAATGTATTGTGAATTGTGATCCCATTTATCTTGATTCACCACCCTTCTACAACAATCAGCTTGAGCTCTCCTCTTCCCCCCTCTCCCCCCGCCCCCAACCCCCCAAAGAAAAATCCTGTGATTAGATCAAGTTGCCCTAATTATTGGATATGTTTTTGTTAAATTAATTCTTTATGCCCCCCTCTCTTGAATTTAATTTCAGTACAACTCAATCATATTGTGGGCCCGTTTGGTATTGAGGTGCTGTAGCTTAAAAGTTACAGCGGCTGTGAAAAAAAAGTTGTAACTATGAAATAAAAGTTAATAGTCTATTGTAAATAATTATTTTGACAAAATTAGTAAAGATATAATAGATTTTTTTATTATACAAGTGTAAAATCAATCAATTTAGCTTCCAAGTTATAGGAGTTAGTGTTTACCAAACATTTTAATATTATAGCTTAAAAGCTGCAACTGCCCAACCCAATCCCAAATAGAACTTATCTTTGTTTCATTACATGTTTGAAGATTCACATGTTTTATTGTTAACTTTTCTGTTCAAAGATTGCTGCTCTAGCTATCTGCATAAACAGTCATATAAAGATTGTTTTTCTTTCTTTTCCTATCTTCCATTGAAAAATGAAAAGAAAGTGACACGGACTTACAGTATCATTGGCTCTAATTGCAGAAAACTGCGTCTTCTGGTAGCTTGGGATCCGCAAATGAGAAGCAAGCAGAAGTCAAATTGGAGACTACTGGGAGTTTAATTGATTTTGATGCTGATCCTAAACCTTCTCCTGCAGTAGCACAAGCACAGCAGAAAACTGTAGCACAATCTGTTGTGCAGCCAGCGAGTTCTGCCAATGACAACAATTGGGCCTCTTTTGATTTAGCCCCTCAGGTCAAAGTCTCACAAACTTCTTCCAATTTGAATACCTTGGAAACTGTTTTTTCTCAGCTGTCAGTGCCAGCATCTGCACCAGGTCAAGTATCAGGCATACCCAGTGGTGCAGGTGCTCCAGTAATTGCACCTGCAACCAATGTGAATGTATTACCAGGAGGTGGTTTGCCTGTTGCATCTGTGGGGCACACACCTTTTTCAGTCTTCAGTGCTGCTGCCCCTGCAGCTCCAGCAGTGAGTGGTTTTGCTACTTTTCCTTCTGCAAATGCTCCTGCACCTGCCCCAGGAGTTACCCCTTTACTGCCTGTTTCTGTCAATTCTGGTAATTCCTTTAGCATGCAGCATCAACCTCCTTTATTTCCTAATGCTGGTGGTCAGTTCACTGTATCACAATTTACACCACCAGTTGCCGGATCTTCAAATAATCAGGTAGTCTTTATATTGTGTTATTCTCAAGTCCCTTATGATTTCTTTGTTATAATTACAACTTTGTTAAAGCATATGGCATCCTGGCCATCTTTGGCATTGGCAGCAATGGAATACTTCACTTGCTCAAAATGCGCAAGGGCCACCAGCTGCACAGCCAGCTCAGTCAGTCCCAAAACCTGCTCTGGAGTCTGCTTCTGGTGGTCTTTCACAACCTTCAACTGTGGAAGTAAAATCAACAGGAAGAACAGCACTGCCTGAGGTGATTTTTATTTTTAAGTCTTACCCAAAATATAATTGCTTTACACATGCGTCGTGTATTTATAGAAAATCGCGGTTTCACTGCAGGATCTATTTACGGCAAATTATTCATCCTTTCCTGCATCTGTTCCTGGGTGGCAAACTGTTCCACCTCATGGCATGGTCTACGCTATGCAATATAATACTGCTGCGGTACCTTTGAATTTAAAAAATAATATTACTTATAACTACTTGACAAGTAACTTATAATTGTGTACATGACCTTGCAGCCTATATCAAATTTTGTTCACTCTAAGTCGACAACAAATCCATTTGATGTCAACAATGATTCACATCCTGTTCAAGCCCAAACAGTATGTTATCTGTCTGATTTCATTTGTTGCTGTTGTCTTTGTCATTCTTACATAGATTGAAGTGTTCTGCAACAAAATTATGCAAAAAGGAAGCTGAAAGTGTCACAATATTATTTTTGCATATTCATAGGGAACTCAGATATTGTGTTATTGATCCAGCAATAATAGAAACTAAAGTTATTACTATATCTTTCTTATAATGCTTCATTTCTTGAACTTGTGGAAAAGGGTAGCGTGAGCCATGAATTTATGCTGATATTAAATTTAGTTTAGATTTAGGATAAAATTAACTTTTAAATCTTTACTTATTATCCTCACACTTGGATATAGCGAGGAGTGCTTAATTTGGCATGTTGGCTGTAGTTGAAGTAAAATGAAAATACTGGGTTGGGTGATAGATTTGTTGAAGTTGATAAAGGACACATGCCTCTCCCTTCTTTTAGATTTTCAAATCTTTAAGCAATATAATAAATTAACAAAATTGTTTTATGGTTGAGTGCTGCAGTTTCCTTCCATGGCATCCTTACAAGGTGCTTTACCAAATGTGTCACATCCTCCGGGCTTATTGCGCACTTCGAGCCTTACTCCCTCTGCGGCATGGATGCCACCCCAGGCATCACCTTATCCATCAGCGATGCCTTCCCAGATGCCAACTTATGCAGCAGCTATACCTTCTCAGATGCCAACTCATGCACCAGCAATGCCGCCAAGTAAAATCATGTTTTGTTAAGAGTGCTTGCCCAATGTCTTGCTACCATGTCTATGCTGTATTTTCTCTTTTATTATGCTAATTTCTGCTTAAAAAATTGCAGGGCCATATTTGGGGCCACAAGTACCAAGTAACGTGCCACCTTCTGGGTAATTATTTTGATTGTCAAAGCTAAATATGTGTTAATGTGTTTTAAGATTTATTTGCTACCCCATAGGATAAGATTGAATGTGATCGAAAAGGCTGAATAAATGAACTGCTGAGAATGATTAAAAATTTTAAAATAGTCATTGGGATTCAAAGTTATAAATCCCAAATGCAGGAGGTCCAACTTTTTTTTTTTTTAATCCCAGGTAAATTGTTTTTATAATTTTTGGCAGACTAGAAATATAAACTTTGAAGTTTGAATGTGTATTCAGACTTTCAGACAAACCTTTGCAGGCATCAAGGAATGGGAGGGCTTGGCAGTGATGGGGCCTCCTTTGGCTTCATGAATCCTGATCCACAGTTAGCGGGTAGATTGTCAGCCTCTGCTACCCCGCAGGCTTTCACTTCTGTTGGAGGAAACCCATTTGGATAAATAAAAAGCACAAAGCACCAATGACTGTCTTAGTGTAAGCATCTCCTTGTTGCTACCTGTCGAATTGCTGGGTGGAAAGTTTTGGTTCCTTTATTGTAGTTAGATGAGATGATCCCAATCAAAAGGAAGAATTTTCATGTTCATCCCCAAGGTAGGGGCTAAATGTCCATATTGCCCATAGAAATTTAGATTGATGCTGTAAGAAAGAGGCATGAAGGGGAAGGGAGAAATTAGAGAGAATATGGGTTATTTAAAAGGGGTGGTGCCGAAGTCTTCATGGAGATTTAGGTTATTATTTTCATGCAGTATTTTGTCTATTGTTGTATTTTTAATGTTGAATTGAGTGGTTCGTGTGCTGCTGCTGCACCCTAGAAGTTGTATCGTTTCTTATTTTTTCTTTTTTTGATATGATTTTGCCATCTGTTCATTATTGTGGTGAGCTTTTTGAGTCTGTGAAAAGTTTATATAGATCACTTGTCAAGTTGTCATAGTTAATGTAAGTTTGTAATTCTAATATTATTGAAGATTGAGATAGCTTTTGAAAGTAGTGTTCGATTCTTGGCTTCTTGCGTTCATTCCAGTGATTCCAGTACTTCGTTCGCGTCACTTGTCTTTCAAAGCGACTAACACGGTGTGTTTCGGCTTTTTCTTGTTTGGGCCGGGAAGGCTTGAATTGAACTTAGGCATATCGTCACAGTCGATATTTTTTTTATTCACTTTTATTTTAAGGGTGAGGCTGAACTCCGTATGACAAAACCCCAATAAATTTGCCTTCTATTTGTTGCCCAAATATAATGAGACCAAATGTTGCCTCATCTATAGTTTTGTATTATGGGGTAGCTATTGGTTGCTTCAACAGGTAAAATCTCTTGGGGTAGAACGAAGGGGATGTATAATGGAGCTCGAACGCTTAAGAAATAAATGGACTCATAATGTTGTAGATGATTTATTGCATTAATGCATATAAGTTTTACTTATATTGATTTTCTTTTAATATTATTTTTAACAAATGAGAAGTAAAATACTAGATTTTACATAGTTCCACGGAAAAAATGCTACGGAAAAAGTAATATGGTGGTACAAATTGCAAATATACAAGAGTTGCAAACAGGTGAAAGCTAGATAAGTAGACGATAATTTATCGAAATAAAATAAGTAGCACGAAGAGTTAAACGGTATCGTTGTAAGAGTTGGCCGTTACCTCTAAAAATTGCTTTGTCAACAGATGTCGAAGATACAAGTTCCAAGGTTCGATTTTGCAATGAGGAAACCAATCAAAAGTTAAAAAAATAAAAATAAAAATAAAATGAATGCCCTTTTGGAAGAGACACCCGTAAGGTTATTGAAACGATACATATGATATTTCCTTGATTCCATATTTACAAACACATTTCCATTTCCCAATTAATCGGACCAATTGGTCTTTTCCTATATTCTCCTTGAGCTGAGCACAGATCGAATATTTTGTTTTTTTGTTTTTTATGGAATCATTAAAGAATCTGATCAGAACATAGTGGCGCTGTAATGCTCTTGGCCAACATCTTTTAAATCATCTGGCTATTCTCTTTTTGTTTTTTTGGCATCTGTAAAAGCTTTAAATACCCAATGTGCACAGCAGATGAACGGAGCAATTCAATTGGAAAAGAATTTCAAGACACTTCTAGCTTGTCAATCATACAGGTTCAGCAGCTCGGCTGCTCTTCAATATGACTGGAGCCACCAGCATCCACACTACAAAAGATAAAATAATTAGTCCAATATTACACAAAAGCCATTAGCCACGATCACAAGCGGATTAATTTCAGGTTAAATATGGCTATAGTAAAAATACTTACGATATACACAGACTGCCAGCCATTCATTCACTATCCTCACCCAAGTACTCGTCCAACCCACATCAATTGTCCACCTGCAGAAGAACAAGTGCAATCACACATCGCTTTTTAGCCGTTCTCAATCATTATGTACCATTTTCTACAATCTACGTCATATGGAAACTCTTCCTAGTTTGATGAAATATGAATACACAAAAATTGGAATCGGCGGCGTCCTTGAGGATGCCAATAAATGCAGGGGGACATACTTTCTAATAGTGTGATGAGTATTCCAGCCTATGAGTAGCATTGCAAAGTACATTGCTCCAGTGGCAAAAACGAAATGGAAGAAGCCATAACCATATGGAACATCATCTTCTGCCGGCGACTCACTCTTCCTTAACTGCAGTGTGTTGTTGGACTTAAATTTATGGAAAATGACGATAACCAATTGAAAAGTTGTGCGGACTCTGGGGACATACCTGGAAGCATTGGGAATCAATGCCTGTAGAAAAGGTTGCGATAACAATTGCAAGTAGTGCAACAACAAAGCTCTGTCAACACATTAAAGTCCCCATTACAAAGGGTAAAAAAAAATTGGTTATTTGAGAGAAGAACATTTGTTCAATCATGGCACACAAGAGCTGGTTAATGTTCAATGTTATTCCCAACATATTTTGAATCATATCAAAAGAAGAAACTTCTACAAAATATTCTCAGAATTATTTCTTGGATTATGCATGAACCTTATTGGACCTTCTACTGTTTATACATAACAAAAGATGATACTCATGGGATGAATTTGGAAATTTTGGATGAAATGCAGACTGGTGTTGATATTGATGACTCTCAAGATAGCTAAGAATTTTGAAACACATCCAACAGTTCAAGCGACACAAACATGATCAAAATCATGGGACCTGAGAGCTTCCCATTTTAAAGAGCCGGATACCAGTTAGGTTTATATAACTCGGTGAGAGATTTTTGAAAGAGAATGAGTATTACTATAATAGTAAGCCAGTCTGTTTTGTTTGAAGCTTCTGCCTTCCTGTTGCAAGTTTCCCCTGCTGGTTCACTACAAAAACAAGAATGGAACATAAAAAAAATGCTAAGATGAAGCAATATATATAAACAGCATTCATTGATTCGTTGAAAGCAAGTTCCTCCTGTTCGTAACAAACTAATGTCTGATCAAATAAGTTTTTATCGAACCATTCATGGATGAATTTACATCCCATTTGAATGACTTGCTATGTTTAAGTAGTTGTATAAATGAAGCATGGTTTTCTGGGTATTTCCTTTTGGTGGGTCAAGCAAGGATGCTATGTGTAACAACAAGTAATCAGTAAAATTCATTACAGCAAGTCAATCAAAGCTTCAAAACTATACCTTCTAATGGCACACCAGCAGAGAAATATGATATAAAGCCCCATAAGCCCCGGAGTCAAGAAGCCTGAATTTATCTGTTTCAGAGAGAAATAAGCAACTTAACTTCTTATTCACATTAGCACATGAATGAACTGAAGGAATGTGCTAACGAGGGCTTACTTTTGGGTGAAGAGAAATACTCGTCATGAGTTGAAGGAGCACCAAAGTCCATGTAATAAAAAATATGTTAAGGAGGCAAGTAGGATCTGGCGTATACCAAATGTACATCATAATGATCCCCACTATGCATATAATATATGCAACTGTTGCAATTAGCATCACATGGATGTGGCTGCAGTTCAATTTTTATTTTTTTTTGGGGTCAGTATTGACAACCAAGCAATCAATATCAGACAGTCTATAAATGAAATTTCTGTCCTTGTTCTAGAAACAATACTATAATGTTTAATTGAGGTATTGGTAAAGCATTAACCTGCCTAATTTATAGCTGTACTCAAACTAAACCAATGGAGACATATAAGGTCTCACTAACAAAAATAGTAATGTGTGCTAAAATTTTCTGAAGGTAATGAATCAAATCATATAGGTTAATTCATTACCAAGTTGCTGAGGGGCTTAATGAGTTTAGAATTGCCAAAATGCCCTAACCGAAGCTCTGACACCTATCCAATAGAATCTTGAAACCCAGCCAGAAGCCCTTTTTCATTTTTCATTACACTTTGAGTGAAAGTGTGTAACAGTCAGGACTAGAATGTGTAATAGCATACATACGAAACTAACCAAATGAGGGATGGCATCGAGTAGTGATGATCCAGTATCAAAAAGTAAATGTCTAAACTAAACATTTCTGGAGAAGTACTAAAAATAGTGTAACTCAGCCTTGGTTCCACAGTGAAAAGAAAGTCCTACCATCTTTCTGCATTCTTCTCGGACAGACAACAGTCATTCAGCCAGGTAATGAAACTGATTACACTTATTAGCTGAATTAGTAGAAAGACCCTGGAAAACATTTGCAACGACCATTAATCGTAAGATCTTAATAATATTGGAGACCCAACTTAGACAGGAAGTGTCTAGAACTTCCTGAGCAAAAAATTCTAATATGATTGTACATGTTTCTTAGACAGGAAAACATAATAGGAATCAATGATACCCGGCACCAAAATGAGCAATCTCCCCTGAAAAAAAAATGGAAGAAAATGATTAAAAGCATGATCTAAGTAATTAAAATCCAAATCAATTACATCCTAGAATTGAATAGACAGTGTGCCAAAAAAAATTTGAATATGGACTATTATAGTGGAATCTCACAAACCATAGAGTTGAATAAAGGAAGAAGGAAGAAGAAATGGGATGATTGTCAAGGCAATCCAAAGGACAATCTTTGCAGACCACCATCCAGAGTGCCATAAATCCCTGGTCCCGTGCAACTTTGAAGTGCCAGCCGTCAAAAGAAACATTATGATGTAAAAAACCTGATTTAGAGTCAAGGCGTGACGCAATATGTAATAAGAAAGATCAGAGGACTGACGCTAAGATTCAGTTAACGAACAACTGTCTGCATGCTTATGATAAAATCTGTACCACATATTCAAGCTCATAAGGGACTGCAATCTGTTTTCAATGTTCATTTAGATTCAAAAACTTTTGAGTCAGCACACGAAAACATTTGAGCTGTTTATGAAATTCTTTCCATCACCCAAAGTATGCACCAATTGTTTACTTATATTTGGTCATATGATGGATGCTGCTCTCTGTCCAATCAAGAAACCTCAGAAATGCTATCAGCTTTCAAAAGATTGAGTTTCATGCTTATGAATGAAAGGATACAAAGCATCCCAAGCTCACACGAAGAACTCCTTGTGCCCCCAAACAGTGATGCCCACCTTGGCAGTTCTTTAGTTCTGCACCAGAGTCACCCACCAAATGTGGATTAGCATTACAACCGGTGACATAATGTGCAAGTAAATTTTGCAAGACTATTTCTCTTGTAAAAAATAAATTATCTGACAAAGCAAGTTATAATCCAACATTTTCAGGGGAAAAAGAAGAATCTTATAAAGTTGTAATGTACTAGAGTGGAGCAAAACAAACAAATCTTACTTTCCATTTCTGTCAAGGCTGCACTGCTATAATCCCGAACTACCCATGCCAGCAGGTTTGCAACTAAAAATATCAAAGCATAAACATATCTAGCCATCCAAGGATTGGAGCCATTGCGAAACTGGCTAAACCATGAGTCCTCTTTAAATATTGCACGTCTCTGAATGCCAGCTCCTGTTTCGCTCTCCATTTCTCCTTAGACCCAGAACAACTCTTCATTACATAAGAGCATCAAGGGAATGAAGCAATGGATCTTATTGATTCAGTTGATCTTCAGCATTGCAGAAAATAGCCCAATAGTTTTCATAAAAGATCCATATAACTGGATTTGGGTTCCCTTAATTACTGCCTCACGAAATGAAGCACAGACCGAACTGAGTTTATAGACACAGTAAAATAAGTTTCAAAGGTCTCGCTTTTACATATAATATTCACCAGGAAAACATTATTATTATGAAACACACAGTGTGGATATATTAAATTAAAATTGATCATTGCTTAATGTGGAGTTATACTAACTCAGCTCCGCAGATATTGAAATTTAATGAAAACAGAAACGTGCCCAGGTGCAATATCAGTGGCAAAATCAATCACGTGCCATTTAAAATATAAAATAAAAAACCGTACGGCCTTGTTTGAACCGGCGATCCATTCTAAACTGAATACGTGCAACGCATAATAGGTATAAGGCAATGGTGGATCTAATTATGACCGTTAGATCGTGCGCCCCACAGCGTATTGTCAATTATGAATCGTGTAGTACGACTACTCAAGCTCTGGCTAAAATTTTGGTGTGAACATTATTCTGGTTAGGCCAGCGCCAGTTCCTTTTATTTGAGGATCACAACTCATACCGCACATGCAGAAGAATTTGATGAACAGTTGAAAAGAATCCAAAAACAATGTGTCAGAATCGTTAAACTCCTGGAGATGCGTGCAACAATTATATGACTGACGGGAATCTTTTCTTGGCTTGCAAGTTCGTCCACAGCTAAAACGATATTAAAAAATAATAATAATAATTATCAAGACGATTATGCCCTCCAAATTCCAATGGACTTCTCTTATTACCCCGGGCTAAGCTTGGTTTTTCACCCTTCTACTTCGAGAACAGCTCTGACTGTAGACGCTAGAAGCAGCTAATCAATTGGTTTTCATAGGGATTTGTGATTTATAAATTGATTAACATTATCGAAATTAGCGGTTAGAATTTGTCAAGCAGAACAAAAAAAAGGTCAAGAAGAGAACAGAGAATTTTAATAATTTTAAGAGAATAATAAAAAAATAAAAGTCACTGTTCCTTTACTCTTTGCTTGCTGACTGAGAAAATGATGAATAGGTAACTCTGTAGTAATACGATCGGTTTAAACAACACAGAGACACGAAGAACACAAATAGATTAAGCCAGTTGATTGAATCGAATTCACATTTGCAGAACGCAATACGGACAACATTAGCAGTTAAAATTTTTTAGAAAAAATTAAATTTAACAGATAATAATAAAAAAAAAAGGAACAAAATGCATTTACTGGCTAATTAGGCTAATATTTAAGATCATCAAATTAAAGATGGTGATCCTATTGTGATCTAGCGATCTGTAGCTGGAAGTGAATTGAATCAAAAGATAATAATAGATTCGAAACGACAATGTATCTTAAATCAAACGACAATCAACTATTTACACAACAGAAATGATCAAGACTGGAGATATAGAGATACAAGCAATGTGCGATTCAAAGTAATGAATTAAGAACCTGAAAATGCAGGCGTTGGTGATGGATGGAGACTGATGATGAGGATCTACGGCGGATGATGCTGGCTGGCTTAGCTTATTCGAGAAGCTCCTTCTCGCATTCTCTCTCGATCTCTCTCAGATTATAAATAAGTACCGGAGACAGATTTTTCTGTTTTGCTTTTGGTTGTTGTTGGTTTCTTTTAAGATGGTTGAGAGAGAGGGAGGGGGGGGGGGGGAGAGCTCTTTTTGAAGCTTTTGTTTGCTTTTTCTTTTTTCCCGCCGTAAGCTTCCTGTTTCCGCTACTCACCGTATCCACAAGTCACGTAGATTTTGTTTTTTCTATCAATTATTAAAGGGGTTGAAATTTACCTATTTGTAATTTATAGAGAATTTGTCACCATCGTTGGATTCGATATTTAAAAAAGATATTTCGATATCCAAATTAATATTTGATTAAAATTAAAGAAAAAAAAAAGAGAATATGAGTTCCTCTCTAAATACGAATAATTCTGTTTTAGAGGGTAAAGACCTTTCGGTAATTAGTAATAATGTTTACAAAATTTATGATGCTTCGACATGTTGATCGCGGATCAGACGGTCGTTGGTGTTGCTTGGCTTGTGGAGGGCTAAGAATTTGGTAGATGATTCACTCCAAAGGTAAAATATTTTTGATGCGTGCCTTGTCTAATGATGTCTCTTGCAATGATCTTTTTTTTTTTTTTTTTTGGGGCCGTGTTCTATGATTTGTAATTTTTTGGACTTGTGAGTTGTGTAACTCTTAAATCTGAAGCATGCTGCTGAATTTGCCTGCGCAAAATTTATTTTAGATTTTTTGAAATTTAGTTAAGGGGCCTGTCCTGTAATACTTTTTTTTTTTTTGCATGAAAACTGTGCATTTTTTAATGCATAAACCATAAATGTCATTATATCACTTGAGATAGAAGTTTTGGCAGAGTATTATTATTATTATTATTATTATTATTATTATTAATTAACATAGCATTTTTAAGAAGAAGGAAAAAAATCCAAACTATAGTAAAAAAAAAAAGAAAATCAGCACGCTCGACTTTCATGATAAATTAAGCATGTCGATAATCATTAAACAACATTGCAATGATAGTTTCCGGAGACAAAAGCCTCTGTAAAAATGATAAAATGATGTGCAATAATATTAATAACTTTTTAAAAAATTAATTTTGTGGTAATGATATTTAGAAGAAAAAAAAACAATAAAATTCGATCATTCACCGAATATGGTATACGAATAAGGCACTCAACGTGAGTTCCCAGTTTAGCTGAACAAATAAATTACACTTTATGAAAGAATGAAAGAACATTCTCCATACGCCACTTTTTGCTTTTTCTGTTGGGACTTCACAAGAGAGGCGCTGCTGCAAAAAAATAAAAGAGTGAAAGAGCAAGAGACAAAACACAACCAATCAGAATCTTTTGGTATAATTTTTTTTGACCAAAATTGTGATACGTGTACGTAAGAATGTCGTCTAAAGGTGGTCATGTCTGACTGATGTTCGGATCACGTGCCAACACGTGATTGGCACTTGTCCCAACTTTTACGATGGATTGTAATTGTAGTTAGGGAAAGGGTTTGATTTTGCTCCCATCACCGTTAATCAAGGAGCCGCTGCGCCCTTAAAATCAAAAGGTAATTAACGCTTTATCGTGAAAGCCATCTACTCATTGCTCATTATTATTTATTATTGTTTTGTTAGTTGAAACCAATTAAAAATGATGAACAATGTAGTAAAAAGGTTTTCCCCGGGACCATCATGGAAAGGGAGATTTGGAGCGTCTTCACCAATAATCGGCTTGATTTTTTTGGGCTTAAGTAAATTAAGTCGGGCCGATACTAAATTAACCCAACCCATTGTCGGAGAAAACTCGCGACTACAATGAGAAATGCAACCCACTATGCGTAAAATAGACTCCCTTGGGGCTTGGGTTTGGAAGGCATTTGTACAAATTTTGTTTAATTAATATCTGTTTTATACGGTGATTTTATCGTATACATAATTACTTATAATAATCAATGAATAATAGCTACTGTCAAATCACCGTTTGTCTCTGGCAGACGAATAGTGTCGTTCATTTGAAAGATTTCGATCATTATTAACTCTACCATAAAAATGTTAAAAAGTTTACAAAATAGTTTAAAAAGACATCAAATATAAATTTTGTTTGAGATTGAGATTCTGTAGTTATGAAAGAAATATTAGTAATATGTAATAAATTTAAATTTTAAATAATAATTTTTGAAAAAATTATTAAAGATATAATAAATTTTCTATCATGAAAATGAAAAATCATATCAATATAACTGCTAAGCTACAGTAACTAGTATTTACTAAATAATTTAATACTTTACAGCTCCCTAACCTCAATTTCAAATAGACTCATAATATTCTATTAAATTTTAATTCATTCTAACATACTACAATGAAATCCAACATAATCTAATTTATTTTATATGTATTACAGTGCGGCATGCCAAATGCAGCCGCAAAGTTTGTAGTGATGCTAATGAAAAATGAAGGCAAGTGCCGCGAGTCTTGCTTTACTGTAAGATGACTAGAGAAGCATTTCAATTGGGAAAAGTGGGCTCTATTTTGGGCTACAGCGGGTTGACTTATGTGAATGCTTAGGGTGTCACACAACTTAGGGCGTGTTTGGTAATTTTTTCTGTTGGGTGTATTTTATTTTACAAAAATGAAAAATACAAAAACATGTTTGGTAAGGTTATTTTCTAACAGTCAATAAATAATTTATAAATTAAAACATTTTTGTTCTCAAAATTGGAGAACAAAACAAAAAAGGCAAGAAAATAAGTTGGAGCCCAGACCACCACTTTTACTTATTCAATTATTATTTTATTTCATTAGTAATTTTTTATTCAATTACTTTTCCACCTTATTCCTTCTATGATTATCCACCGTATTCCTTCTTTATACAATTTTACTTCTACGATTCTACACCTTATCCCTTCACTGTAAACTATTAACTATCTTTTTCTTCTTCAACTGTAAAAGTTCAACAGGCCCTTATCTCTTCAACTATAACTAAGAACTAGGTACTTTTTTTTATAAAAAAAATCTATGGTTTTGTTTATTGTTCATTAAAATTTTATATAATTTTCTATTATATCAAATATAAAATGAATATCTCTCTTTTTTATTTTAATTTTTAAACTCAATAAATTATGAGAGGCTTTTCTGAAAATTATTATTGCTGTATGAAATTTGATTTTATTTTGACTAAATTATAGTAATAAAAGATATAAATAGATTGAACAAAAATTATTTTATACAAAAATATTAAAAATTTATATTTTCAAATAAACAACTAAACATATTTTTATTATTTTTCATATTTTCATACAAACAACCCAACATACTTTTACAGTTCTCATTAAAATATGTTGTTTGAAAAACAAACTACTAAACAAAATGTCATTTTAAGAAACATCACATCTAAAAAATCATTCTCTTTCTCCAAAATGGGAGCCAAAAATAGTAGTTAGAAAACGTTTCCAAAACACACTCTTGAAGTACTTTTACACCCTAAAATATTCTTAAAACAATTGTTTATATGGAGAGTAAGGTAAGAAGACGAGTAGTCTACTAGACAAATTCTAAAAGTAAGAAAATTATTAGAAATAAAAGAAAAAAGTGCTAGAAATTAAAACCCACACAAATGAAGGACGATAATTTAGAAATAAACGGTATTTTTGGTATTAAGTGGAGTATAAATTAAAAGGCGGTGTTAAAAGGAATACGGAGCGGAGTTAAAACACCTCTCTTTTACTTCAGCCGCTCTATCCGTTGTCCGAAGACAGACACCCTTGTGAATAAGTGGGGTGTATTTAAACGTTCTGGTTTAAGTTGGTGATCAATTTTGGCCCACTGAGCAAACTAAAAACTAAACTTGGGTTCTAGCAAAGATGGTTGCTGACCTTAAAGCTAATTCTTGCCGCACAGCAGATTAAACCTCATTCTTGAATGAAAGAATTATTGCTTAATTATAAATGTAGATTATGATGATTTTTTAAAAATTAAATAAACTGTATATCAATATATAATAATATCAATTTGGTTGATTAATAATGTCCAATACGATGAAATAACACCGAAATAATAATATAATACAAAAGTGCCCTTTATGTTTATATTAAATGACTTCATGAAAAATTGGGGTACATGATTACACATTATGTTAGAGTGAACTTCAAGCATTACTACTAAATGGATTGACTGAAAAATTAAATAAATTTCTTCTTCATTTTTCCTCGATCAATATACTAATCGGTAATCATCAATGCAAAGAAAATCATTTTTAGTTCCACAAGTTTTGGGTCCACATAGAGAAAGTAAATGGTTATCAAGACAAGCCAACATTTTTTTCTTTTTTCTTTTTTTTTGGGTCTGTTGCATTTCAAAACATACTAAATTTTGATATAATGATAATGGCAAACGGTTGGAGCAAGAGAGCATAAAAATTTGTAAAAGAAAATTGACACATTCTTAGGCCAAGAGCATCTTGGTTTATTTCAACTTCCATTCAAATAATAGAAATATAAATATATTTTTTTTGTTTTTAACATTGTTATTGTCAAATGTCACTTATTATAATATATCATAAGTTCTCATACATTCAGTCACTCTGACACATACTCAAAAAATAAGTAATAATTCATAGAATCTCTAGGAAGGTTGCCGGCGGTTTAATTCTCAATTCTTTGTTCTTAATGGAATGCCTATGATTAAGCACAAACACATGAAATAGTTAATTTCGCCGCCCATACGGCTCTGCTTACCAACTACTCTTGTTCTTAATAATTTAAGCTTAATTTATAACTTAATTTATGGCATGATATTCCATGTGGCATCCTTTTATGTATTTGTATAGACATGGGTGTCTTGCACTAACAGTTTGATTTTTACATGTGGTGGAAGAAAGCTTCAAATTATGAAGATTTAGTGGAGACTTTTTTTTAATTATTATTATTATTGCTAAATTATTGTAAATTTACTTGAAAATATGTCTCAGTATCTATCTTCTTATTTAAAGGAAATGAGTTCTGTAGGAGCTGAACTCATCTCCTTCACATATGTTAAGAAAATACAAGTATTGGACTATAAGCCCAACATTTTTTCTTTTTCTCCAAAGCTGTTACATTTCCATTTTGATGATATCATAGATTCAAGAACATGAGCTAAGCTTTATGGGTATTAATATATTTGACCTAATCACAGCCTGTCTCTAGAGCTCTAATTAAATGAGAGATATGTCACATTTGGAGTATAAAAACAAGTCAACAAACAACTTAAATGGCCTTTACACTGTATTGATGGTGTGAAAAAGCCCTAACAGTCCATGTGACCATGATCCAAGTAGGCCCCCTTTTTGTTTAAATCAATATTCAATACTATATGGTGGGATATCTTTGCATCTTATCATTTAGTTGACAAAAATAAGAAATAAAAAAACACGACTATATGACTAAAACCCCCCATGGCTTTTTTCTTCAAAAAAATTCAAGTAAATACTAAAGGAAGAAAATATTTGATGGAAATTTAATGGCATTAACCGAACTTCAGTGCTGGGAAAGTGACCCATATTGCTTTTTTATGCATAGGGAGAATCTAGCTGCTCGCTTATGCATATTGCCATTTCACAAGTTTTATTCTCAAATTTGTATTAGAAATAGTGACACCCCGACTACAGAGAAAGTAATAGTAGAATAGTGGCTAGAATCAGAAATTGAGGATTTGCACATGCTACTTTTTGCGAGCTTTTATATGAAAGTACCTAATTAGAAATGGTTTGTAACTACCAGCAATTCGGAAAAAGGAAGCACCCACGAAAACCCTATGGCTGGCTTTGGCCACCACCTATACGAAATAAATTCTCACAGGTAAAGAGACTTGTAATTTCACATGCAGAGTAGGCCCCTCCGATGGACTTTCACTTGCCGTGATGTGGGTTCACATACGGTGCGGTGATTGTCTGCTACCAAATCCTAAATTCTCAGTTACATTTTGAAATATTTTGTTGCCAAAAATTTTATTATAATATGAAACATTTGCTTCATTTCAAAGGTGATAATAGTGGATTCCAGAAGCACAGTGGGAGTGTTTGTTGATTCGACTATTCTTAACCAAGAATGGTGGTGGACGAATTCGTATGGCGATTCACACATTATATGGACATTAATTATCTGTTCACTGACCGTTCCACATGCTGGTGGGTTAAGAAAAAAGGGTTCAAAGGTAAGCCACAGCAGCACAAGTGTACAACGGCACAACCATGAGTCATCACAAAGCACTCAATAGTATTTGGCATACGTTAAAGAAATTGCATTTCAAGATTCACAATTGAAATTATTATCAGAAGCAAACCACTTTGGTGTGGGGAAACCTGACAGAATTTTGTGGACTTTTTGAAAGAGAAGAAAAAAAATACAGAAGAAAAAGGTACAACGGTCAACAACAAGGTTACCACAATGAGCATTCACAAGAGGCACAATCAGAAAGAGAGATATAAGCTGACAACTAACTACAACTTTTTAAGCTTTTGATGCGAGGCTTTGCAATTGCATGATCAAAATTTCCACATTCCAGTGGACGACAAGTGTGAGAGCGTGAAGTAAACATGGGCTTGATTGAATTCGAAAATCAAATATTTCAAAGCATTGTTAGTGAGTGGGAGCACATGGTAGCAATCCTAACAGCATGTTTAATCAAAATCAAGAATTCAATCTAACTACCACACCATTCACGGACAACTTTGAATGGAAAATTCCAGGTCCCACCAAGATTCCCGATTCGAAACGAAACTTCCGCCTCGAATCGAAAATTTGGGACTTGCAGAAAGCAACCATGACGATGAAAAAGAACCACAAGCTCACAACTCACAATATCAAAATAATAATTCCTCTGATAAGCTGTGAATAAATTCTTTGATGAATAGAAACCCAGTTCATAAACTGACACTGAAACTAATGGCCAAGTTCCAACGTTTAATTGCATCATGCATGCACAGACATGGACACAAATAAGAGAATTAAGAAATCAGAGAATTGCCTATCAATCTCAGAATTCACAACAAAAAGAAGATCCACAATAAGAGACACAGCAGATGAAGAATTGAAAGGAATGACATGAATTATGGAAATCAAATACAAGTAAAATGTTCATGATTATACTATAAATTGGAAAGCCAAATGAACAAAAGTATGATAGTTAAAAAGAAGAGATAATAGCAATAAAAGCCCACAAACCACGACCATCACAAGCACCAGTAGAGCAGCAGCGCCGTGATGATGATGGTCACGAATTCGTCCCTATACATACACTTTCTCTGCAACCTAAAACTCTTTCTCTGCCATTTTTATTTTCACAACTCAAATTTCCATAACAATTCAAATAAATATGGAGAGACTTTCTCCTCTTACCTCTCTAACTTCTCTCTTTTTTTGGTTTTGTTTTTCAACCTCTTCTCCAATCTTTTCTTTAAAAGAGACCATTGGCAGAATGATCAATTTTAACATCAACAACTGCACAGACTGCTTAACTCCCAATTCAATCTCTTTATTCTTCTTTCCTCTCAACGAGCGACGAGAATTGCCCAAGAGAAGAGGAAAATCATTGCCGGAACTTGGTAAATTTGTTTTTACTTATACATAATAAAAAGGTTAGAGGAGGAAATTTCTCAAAAGAATCAATAGAAAGGTGGTGGCGGAGGCGAAGCATATGAGACTCCAAACACTGGTGGCAATGGCCCCTCGTACACTGGTGCTGGAGGCGGTGGACTTTCATAAACAATTGGCGGTGGTGGGGATGGAGATGGCGGTGGTGGAGGGTTCTCACATGGAATTGGAGGTGGAGGTGATGGCGATGGTGGGGGTGGCGAATTGTAATGAGCTGGTGGCGGTGAATGGTAAACTGGTGGTGATGGAGGTGGCGAAGCATAAATTACTGGTGCTGGTGGTGGTGATGGCGATGGCGGGGGCTTATAATGAGTTGGTGGTGGAGGTGAAGGCAATGGTGGCGGGGGCGAATATTCTACACATGGTGGCGGTGGAGGGGGAGGTGGTTCTATACAAGGAGGTGGGGATGGAGGTGGTGGTG
This sequence comes from Citrus glauca, assembly GCA_029633175.1. Classification (NCBI taxonomy): domain Eukaryota; kingdom Viridiplantae; phylum Streptophyta; class Magnoliopsida; order Sapindales; family Rutaceae; genus Citrus; species Citrus glauca. The sequence goes on from JAQOOD010000001.1 coordinate 7,539,141, forward strand.
AATGGACTGGTGGAGATGGCGGGGGAGATTGGTATGGATAAATAGGAGGTGGGGGTGAATGTGGCGGTGGAGGTGGTGAGTGATGTGGCGGTGGAGGCGGTGGTGAGCTATAAATGTAAGGGTTTGGTGGTGGTGAGGAGTACAGTGGAGGTGGTGGAGGAGAATTTGGCGGAGGTGGTGGAGGGCGGACACAATACGGTGGTGGTGGAGAAGAATAAACGGGAGGGGGCGGGGGTGATGGTGATGGAGGTGGAGGCGAGTATACAGGCGGGGGTGGTGGCGGAGGAGGAGGTGGTGGGGGTGGAGAGAAAACTGGCGGGGGTGGTGGCGGAGGAGGAGGTGGTGGAGGTGGAGGTGGAGAGTAAACTGGCGGGGGTGGTGAGGGAGGTGGAGGCGGGGGAGAGTAGACTGGAGGAGGTGGCGAAGGAGGTGGGGGTGGTGGAGGAGGAGGTGGCAAGTATACTGGTGGTGGTGGTGACGGTGGCGGAGGAGGTGGCGAGTATACTGGTGGAGGCGGTGGTGGTGGTGAAAGAACTGGCGGAGGAGGTGGAGGTGACGGTGATGGTGGTGGTGGCGGCGGTGATTGCGGTATTACAACTGGTGGTGGTGGCGGCGGTGATTGCGGTATTACAACTGGTGGTGGTGGTGAGGGCACCGGCATTGGTGGTGATGGGGGAGGTGGCGGCGGCAAGGTAGGAACAAAGGGTTTACATTTAAATGAAGAACAATCCACGCGCTTGGACAGGAATGACTTACATTGCGCTGAAGACCTCTGTGCTGGCCTTGCTGGCAAGCAATTCCTCCTGTCATCAAAAGCTTGTAAGGTCAAGCAAACCGGCGGCTCCCCGGTGAAGAAATTGTACGAGAATGTGAAGTTCTGCAAGTTAGGCAGCCGACAAATGCTCGCCGGGATTGTGCCAGAGAGCATGTTGTGAGCCACATTGAGCTGTTCCAAGCTCACCATTCTTCCAATCGTGTCCGGCAAAGGACCCAGAAGCTGATTGAAGCTCACATCAAATACAGTCACGTTCTTGAGCATCCCAATCTCCGGAGGCAAGCAAGACCTCAACCCATTATTCAGTAGAATAATTTCGTTGAGTCTTGACATGTTACCAAGACTCGAAGGCACACAGCCATGGAATTTGTTGTTGGCCAGGACAATAACTGAGACGGGGGAGTTACCAAAGTTGTCTGGGATTTCAAATCTGAAGCGATTGTTGTTGATAAAGATAGCATCTAAATCTTTGTCAAACAGCTCTCTAGGCACAGTGCCTTCAAATTCGTTATATCTCAGATCCAAGAACTTGAGTTGAGGCAACCTGAGAAGTACCTTTGGGAACTTACCAGCAAACCTGTTGTTGCTAAGATCCAGCTCGAACAGCAGCTTGAGGTTCTCAAACTTGTGAGGAACAGTGCCACAAAACCGATTTGAATTTATGTGAAACAATGCAAGATCAGTTAACAAGCCAAGCTCTTCAGGCAAGTACCCAGCGATATCACCGTGGTTCAAATCAATGCCGGCGACGGTTCTGATCCTCTTGTTATCAGGAGCAGGAGCACAGAAGACGCCAGTGTAGCTGCAGACATCAGATCCAACCCAATCCCCAGTCAAATTGTAAGGATCAGAAAGAATAGCTTGCTTCCAAGCTTGTAATGCTATGTAAGCATTCCTGATTCTTGGGTTTTCAAAAACAAGAGATGGGTCTACAGTAACATTCTCTCCTCTGTCTCCAAACTCGTCCCTGTAGTAAAGCAGCTGCCGCTGCCTGATGTAGTGAGCTTCAGCATCAGTGAGGCCACCATGGCCGGCAATGGGAACCACCTCAGCAGCAGCAGAGCCAAAGCAGCAGCACAAGACTGCGCTAAGGAAGAAGAAGACAACGGGAAGTGAGAGATGACGGCTGATATGGGTCTTCTTCTTCATCTCACATGAGACATCTGATTTGCCAAATGCCACTTTCTTTTCTCTTTTTTAAGCTGCTCTTCTTCCTTTTTTTTCTCTCTCTCTTTCCAAGCTCAGATTGCAAATGGGAATTGCTGAATAATTTTTGTTCGCCTTGAGATCTGAGGCAAATATGGAGAAAGATAGAGACAGTGTGTGTGGGATTTTAAGATTTAGTTTTCCTCTTTGGTTCTTTACGCTTGGTGTTTGAGACTTGAGAGGGGTTAGAGAGAGAGAGATGGGTCTTTTCTAGGTATTTTGGAGACATGTGTGAACAGAAAGGGGAGTGTATGTGGGTGTGAGAACTAATACAATCAATAGACAGCTAAATCACAGCTCAAAACCCACCAGATTCTCTCTCCTTCTAACACTCTTTCTCTCTCTCTCTCTCTCTCTCTCTTTACAAATATTTTTTTTTTCCTACATTACATTATTTTATTTTAACCTTTTTTTTGTTTTACTTTATTCTTTCTGAATCCCGTTCCCAATCAACAGAAGAAGTAGAAGTTTGGAATATTGAATAATAGCCCAAAAAAGCATTATTACAATTGAATCAATTAATAATGAATTGGTACAAATAATTGTTGTCATTTCCTTAAATTATGCAGAAGTCAATAAAACTTATAATGCAAAGCTGTTAAGAAGGGGTCGGTGGACGATTCTTAATCCCGGCGACTGTTGACCTGGAAAAAATCATCCGGCCAGCTTTCTTTCTTTCTTTCTTTTTTTTAATTTCCCTTTAACTTTCCTTTTGGGAATATTTTTTTTTTCCAAACGGTAATTACCAATTGGTTGATATCACGAGACTATTTATTAGACAAAGTATCACGAGATTTTGGTACAGTGGTGGTGGTGGACCTAAGCCAGTGGGACAAAGGCATGAATCCACTTTTTAAGCCGGGTGGTGGAGTTTTTTGTTTTTTGTTTGTATAGGAGAGGTGCTTTGTCAAGTCAGATAAACTCCGTGGGAGTAAAAAGTACTGCTAGTAACGTTAGGCTAAAATGACATCATTGGCCCTATTCGTTTTCACTTACCGCACTGCCACGACTCAATGAGCCAGAGCTACTGTTTTGTGGGCCTTTAATGCCAAATCTTTTTATGTTCACCACTTTAACCTTTTGAGCGCAATTTTCAGTTGGTCTCACACCAGATTCTTGTCCTTTTTACTTGCTTTAAATTAAATGGCCACACTCCGGCTTCAATTTCCATGCATAGCATTGGACCATGCCAAGTTCTTAATAATGATGGCAATTTAGGAAAGAAAGATCGTATTTCAAATTAACTGGCGCGTCTTTTCTTTTATTTGTAACGTGAGAGTAATCAAATTTTATTATTATTCACATGAGCGGTTTTCTAATTTCACAATCTTTCCCCTATCATAAAAGATTTTATATAGTTGAACCAACTATTTTATATAAGTTAAATGAGAGAATAATATTATATTTCTAAGGTATTATATTAAAATATTCATTATTCGATGTTAAAATTATACAATATATAAGAATATAAAATGGAGATGTATCAATCGCTAGATGAATGTTATATCTTTTTATAGTATCTCTAAAAACTTCTATTAATTTTACTCTTTAAATATCATTTTATTTATTTATGTGGTAAATAAAAGAACAAAAAATATAATATTCTCCAAAAAAAATTTAAATAGAAATAATTTAATATTATTTTAATTAAATAATTATTTTTTAAAAGAAAAGTCAATATCAATTAAAACACATTTCTCTCTTTCTCCAATGAAAAATAATTAAATATAAATTGAAGAGGGAGAAATCAACTCTCCAAATTTAAAGAAAAAGAATCATCTCTTATTTAAAAAATCTTAATTAGAGTGTTTTTTGGAGACTTAAATATTTTTGTAACTCTTCAAATAAATAATAAAACCTTATTTAAATAGTCTTTTGATAATACTCTTACACCTTATACGAGATAAATATTTTAAGATGAAATTTAAGATACATACCACTGCTCTTAATAATGCAGGAGACCCAGATTCATTTTATATAATTATTACTTGTCTTTCATAAGTAATTGTGATGAAGTTTTTTTCTTTTAAGCATAGCTCAACTAATCATAATTGTATTTTTATATCCCCAGTCATTTAAGTTTGAGAAAAATTAAGGTTAAAGGATTTGTATTTATTAGCTGATTTTTTTTTCAATCTTGATCAAATATATAGAGAAAAAAATTGTGATGAAATTTTCTCAGTCTATGGCAAATAAGAAAACTTATTTTATGTTCTAATAATTAAAAAATAGAAAAAAAATTGGTCCAAACTAAGATCGCTAAGGAAAAAACAGCGGAGGAGTAGGTAGCCTGTGGTAACACGTCTTTGTGATATATATATATATATAATGAATTGTTCGTAACGTTAATATATATATATATATAAGAATTGTTCGTAACGTTAAAAGCATCAAGCTAAGAATAATGATAAAGAACATTCATGCTTACGTAACACCAATCGGAAGTTGTTCTTTCCTTCGGCATGATTCACTTTACTCTCCTTTTTTTTTAATTTTTATTTTTAATACTTTGCTTTTGCGATTTGTGTGTGTTTCTGTTATTAATTTTTTCTGCTCTATTTATTTATGAGAACGAGAGGACAATTTGGTAATTAAATAATGAGCAGATAAGACGCGTTAAAGTAATCACCAAATTTAAGAGTTGCGGTTACATCCATAAATCGCTGAAACAAACCTTATTTTATATTTAACCAGTGAAGATGTAAGTATGCATGCATGCTACGCGTCCACATCACCACCCGATCTTCATCATCATGACGTTTAATTTTCAGATTTTGTCATGTGATAATAACAAGTGGATCCCCCTTTTTATAAGATTATCAAGTAAGGATATTATCGAATCGATTTGTCTGAAACATGTCTGTGGCCAGTTTCGAAATTACTGAAACACACTTGGCTGTGCCACTTACATCGTTCATTAAAGTTCAATATTATTGGGGGTAATTTAGTCATTTTAAGACTTATTGGATACCAATGGAAAAAACTCTGTTCTTTTTTGAGAAATTGTAAACGAGTAAGGATGGTAATGTAATTACCTCTTTTTATTAGAATTCGGCTATTAAATTAACAGAAATCTAAATTCGTTTTCACAAAGCCTGTTCCAACTTGCAAATGCCGTTTGCGAGCGCGGGGAAGAGTGGGTCCAGGAGCCAGTAGTCACACATCAAAGTGTCCTGACGCAAAAGAAAACGACATCAAAGCAAAGTGATTCTGGCTAGGGGGCCCACGTGTCACTTCCTGCTCGGCTGGATCGTCGGCGCCAAAGAGGGTCCCGCTCGCCTGAGGTGTGCATGGTGTCCCACAGAACGCG